>CAUYUJ010008380.1:301918-306918 GCA_963575745.1 Prorocentrum cordatum
GAGGCCAGGTCAGCCTTCAGCTTATGGTAGATATGGAAGCTGAGGACGACCACGCGGTGGCAGCGTGCGCGCGGGTATTCGACTTCAGCATCGGGCGAGGGCCCGAGCCCGAGGCGAGTGAGGGGACAGGGGGGAAGGAAGCCTCGGGGAAGAGCAAGGAGGTGAAGGAGGCGGGGGCAAGAGATGTAGTGGGCGAAGTCATCGGAAGCATCAGGACAGCCGAGGAGGCATTGGCGGGGTGGCTCACACGGGATGCGGGCAGCCGTGGTCCACGCCCCCGCCAGTGTTTTAATGTGGGCCCATGCCCAGGCCGGGGGACTCCGAGCGAGGACTCGTCGGAGCGCCTCCCAGCGGCTGGTGAGGTCGGCAATGGGAAGAGGAGGAGCAAGGGGGAACCACGAGGAGATACGACGGGCGAGAAGAGAGGGAAAAGAGTCGGGGTACAGGGACGCATGGAGACTCAAAGAGATGGCTCGCTGGGGCCTCGGCCGTCTGGCGGCGGCGGCGGCGTCGACTATTTCGTGTCGCGCGGTAGCCTCCGCTCGATGCCAGGCTGCGCGGGCGATCCCAGTCGGGCCGCCGTGCAGCACATCCTCAAAGAATTCTGCGATGGAGAGCGAGCGGCGCCACACCGCACTCGAGAGACCGCGGGAGCCCAGCGCTCGGAGCGGTCCGTGCATTTCGGCCTGGGCCCGAAGGAGCGATAAGGCCTGGTTCCAGCCCCTTGGGCCGTCCCTGGAGAGGGTGCAAGCAGCGGTCCTCCAGGCGGAGGCTCCAGCCAGGACCCGCACGGACCTGGGGACCGAGGATCGGAGCCAGGAGCCGAGGCCCAGGAGCTCCCCCAGGCCGAAGGCATTCGGGGGGAGGCGGAGGAGGCGGTGGAGGACGTGACGCTCGGAGCGAAGGAGGGCGAGAGGAGGGGGAAAGAGCTGGCAGACATAGCTCAGGACTGAGAGGATGCCGAAGTTGTATACTCGGCAGCTTGCCTCTGCGGGAGTCCTGCTAAGTGCGACTTCTGCTGTGCGCCTTTGCCACTTGCGAATTGGGTCGGTCCACTGGTCCGCGAGAGTCGCCCCAGGACCAAACGCGAAACCCAGAAACGGCGTGCAGCCACGGACGTGAAAGGAAGCCCACTCGGGGGCCAGGGCAGTTATCTTCGCGCTCACGCGTGCCGCGACGCAGGGCGTGCATTCTTCTGCCAGTGGGACGGCACAGCATTTGTCCGGCTGGAGCTCGAGATTCGCTAGGGTGCGGGCGGCGGTGAAGGGTGGAACGAGCAGGGGGAGGAGCCGAATCGAGGGGAGAGTGGCACCAACGTCATCCGCCGTCACACCGCACTCAGGCTCTAGTCTTGGGCACCAGCGCTCGGGGCTCGGGCAGAGGGCCAGCGCCTCGGGCGACATTAGCTGAGACTGGATGTGGCGGGCGAAGGGATCCATTGACAGGGCCCAAATCGTGCCAGAAAGGGGGCATCCCTGGGCCACGCCAGACGTCACCAGGAAGAGAGGGCGGCGGGATGCTCCACATCGGGAGTGGGCGAGAGCCCCAGAGTACAAGGCAGAGATTACATTAAGGAAGCCCTTCGGGATGCGGTGACGCTCGAGCACACGCCAGAGGAAGGGCTGGGAGAGGGAGGGAAACGCAGCCCTGAGGTCAAAGGAGACAAAGAGGGGGGACAGCTCAGGGTGGTGGCTGGCAGCGCGAGCGACCGCATCCTGACGGACGACGTGAGACAGGAAGTTCCGCCCGCGCACGAAGCCTTGCTGGCTTTCGTGCACTCTTGCAGCCACTAGAGGGGCGAGCACATGGTTCGCAGCACTAGCCACCGCCTTGGCATCACAGTTCTTGAGGCTCAGAGGACGAAGCTTCGACGCGTGGCGGACCACCTCCACGGAATCCGAGGGCTCATCACCCTTGGGAATGAAGACCATGTCCGCGAAGTTGAAGCCGTGCGGCGCACCCCTGCCCTGGTACAGGCCGATCATCATGTCGTAGAGGATGTCCACCAACCTTGGGTCCGCCAGCCAGGCAGCCGCAGGGAGTCGGTCAGGTCCAGGGGCAGTGGGTTTGGCTCGAAGCAGCGCAGCGCGAAGAACAGCTGGTGAAGGAACCTCCAAAGCAGGGCTGTCGAACTCAGGAAGATGAGTGCGCAGGTAATCGTCAACCGCATTGATGTCGACTGGGTGATCAGTGAACGTAGGCTGCCAGTGCTGGCGCAAGCCATCCATGATCATTGTCGGGTGACGTTCAATGCCCGCCTGGTGTCCCTCGCCATCCATGCGGAGACCCTTGAGCACCAGCCGACGACGGTAAGGGATCCAAAGAAGGGCGCGCCGTTGAGCAGCGCGCTGTATCTTCCGCAACTGCTGGATGGTGGGGTCGCCCGCGTCAAGCTGCAGTTGAGCATGTTCACGAAGTCTGGCGGCTGCTGCAGCTTGCTGGTGTTCGTGCCAGGCGAGGTGAAGGTCCATGCATTCACGCTCAAATGCAGGGGGGTTGACCAGCAGGACGCGGTTGTCGCCATCGATGGTGAGGTGCAATCGGCCCATGGCGGTGGAGTGGATCAGCTTGTGCGCGAGGTGCACGTCCTGCCTCCATATGGCTCTTGCAATCGCGCGTGTCGAAATTCTGCGGCCCTCAAGAGCTTCAGCATGGCCATCGCCGATGGGGAGGGCCTGGAGCTCGTTGCGGGTGATGCGAGCAGCTTCAATCATCTGCAGCTTCACCTCGGCCCATCGGTTCTCCTCCGCTATGTTCGTGAAGTCGGAGTGGTTGAGCAGGTTGGTGATATGCTTAGCAAACCGTGGCGAGTGGAAGACGCTCTGGGGGATCGCACGGTCGTCAGAAGCAGCCGCGGTACGGGGCTGGATCCGCAGCTGGATGATGGCGTGATCGCTGAGACCCCAGTCCGCCAGGGAGGTCGCCTCCTGCCAAATCTCGAAGGCGACGGAGGTGTCCAGGAGGAAGTGCGACTTCAGAGAGATGAAGGCCCTGTCGATGAACGTGCACGACTGGTGGCGCTTGGAGTAGTGGGTGGGAAGCTCGGTCACGACCTCCACCATGTCCCGTTGGAAGAGGTTGCGCCAGAAGCCCTGCGCTTGATTGCCACGGTGCCAGACCGATCGGCTGTTGCCACCAGCTCGTCGGTAGTCTCCCATCGCCATCTCCGTTGAAGATTCCGAAGAGGAGGAGGACGAAGAAGAGGACGAGGATGAGGAAGAAGTAGCAGGAGCTCTCCGTCGCCCAGTACCCCTCGTTGGTGCCGAAGCCGAGGCCGCACTCGGGGAAGAAAGGTGCACCGGCTCAATGTCAGCGATATTGAAGTCCCCGATAGCGATGAAAATGCGGTGTCGTTCGTCACTTTGCGCCCATGCAGCTCCGTCAAGCCAGCGATGGCGCACGAGAGGAAGTTTGGCCGCGGGCAGCTCATGGTTGTGGATGTTCATGATCTTGATGTGTTCGTTGTTAGTCAAATTGCTGATGGTGAGGACCGCGACGCGACCATCGATCACAGGGTCCAAGGAGAGGGAAGGGAGCATCTGGGGGTCCGTCGTCGCGAGCTCTGCTTCGGAGAACCACGGGATCAGGAAGGCAACGCCGCCAGCCCCAGGGGAGTCGCCCGCGGACATGACGGCGCGGTAATGGTAAGGAGTCTGGTTCAGCAGCGTCTGTAGCTTGATCTCTGACCCGTGCGCCTCCTGGACGACAATCAGCATGCGCATCTGAAGAAGCTTGCAGAGACGTTGCATCTTGTTGTTGCGACGATGAGCGCGTTGACAGAGAAGTCCCTGGGCGTTCCACGATGCGATGCGGAGCGCCTGTGTAGCGCCAGAGCCCTGGCCCTGGGGAGCAGCCAACACCCAGGGCGTCCAGCGTGGGCTAGGAACAAGACCAGGTGGAGGTGTCGACCTCTGTGTTGAAGGTGGTGGCCTCACAGAACTGGTCGATGATCTTCTGCCGCTCGTCGTCATTGATGTAGCGGGTGGTCTCGGGGTGCCAGTATATCCGCGAGGGCTCGTGGAAGCCCTGTGGGACGACCTCAATGATGGGCACTGCGTTGACGCTGATGATGCCCTTCGGGCGGATGGCTGTCCAGTCGCGACGGCCCGATGAGAAGGACTGCTGCAGCAAGGAGAGGAGCCTCTTGGTGTGCATTTCTCGGCGGATCTGGCGAGGGGCTTTGTCGGCACCCACGTGAAGTGGCACCAATCGCCCGTCAGGTGTCTTGACTTGGAAGGATCTCCAGGAGCCTCCAGGGAGTCGGAGCGCGCGCGCCAATGCAAGGGCACGGGCTCCACCAACGCCAGCGTCGCCCCGAACACGCAGGAAGAAGCGCTTGGAAGGGACCTCCGCGCCGCCGACGAGCTCCAAGTATTCGGGCGCCACTGTGGAGGCACCAAACCATTCTGAGAGGCTGGCCAAGACCGCGCTCTTGACCACCATTGAACTGCAGTTGGCTGAGAAGAGAAGTGGGTCAGCCTCACGGTCGTACTCGGCCAGCTTAGCCAGGTCGGTCGCTGGGAGGGCCTTCTCCGCCATAGCCAGCTGCTCTCGGATCTCGCCAATCTGCTTGCGGAGGACAACGTTGCTCTGCTCCAAGTCAGACTGGCGACGCTTGAGCTGGTGGATCTCGTTCGATTGGTGGGCCACGTTCTTGAGCACGGGGTCGATATAGCCAGCCATTGCGCCCACCAGCTCCTTGTGGGCGGTGGCCAGGGACTGCGTGCATATGTTGTTGAGCTGGTTGACCGTGGAGTCCATGCGGGCTTGGACCAGCTCCAGGAGACTGTCCTGGATGGTGCTGGGCGACCCGCCTGCTCCAGCAGCAGGTTCGCAGGGCGTGGCCGTCCCACCAACTGGTGTAGCCGTGTCATCCTGCGTCTCCAGCACCTGGAAGTCGCGCTCGATGTCACGCAGCTCTTGGGTGGAGAACTGTGGCCCCGCTGCCGCAGCACCCCGCCAGGGATCGCATGTCTGGAGGGCATCTGGGGCAGGAGGGG
>CAUYUJ010008380.1:311918-326918 GCA_963575745.1 Prorocentrum cordatum
GGGGTAAAGTCTGCCACCCTGTGCCTTACCCTCCCGTGCCAACAAAAACAACTTCATCAGCATGGGATCTCGCGAGAGAGCGCGCCCACATTTCCCCCGTCGCCGCCGTCCTCCTTCCGCGAGGCCCAGCTCGAACAATACCTCATGGCCTCCAGGGGCCAGAGTGGCTGAGGCGACCTTGAGGCCGAAAGCTTCGCCGGTCCTCAAGATGCACTGGTAGGCAGTGTAGCAGAAGAAAGCGAAACCTACATTAGCTCTCCTAGTGCCCAACCGGCCATGGCGCAAACCGCCTCGTCCCAGAGCGGCGGCGCGCGATTCGGAGGCTCGCGGGAGTGCCAAATTCCCAACACCCCCAAACTCTCGCGCAAGCTGCCTTTCAAGTTTTTCACCTCGCGGGTCAGCCCGCTGAGAGCGTCGCCGGCCAGGGCCAAGGCATCGCCTTTCTGCCACAAATGCCCCAAGTATTCGCAGACTAAAACATCGAAATCGCCCGTGCGAGGCGGCACTGGATGTGACATTCGGTCCATCCAGTCAAAGAAGCGTTTGACAGCGTCGCCGTATCTCTTCAGAGTCCCAGGTTTCAGTTGGTTGTTTCTCAGCGGTCCTAAGCGCGCCCTCGACTCCCGTCGCCGTGCTCGGTCACCTGCGGCCCTCATCCTGGAGGCCGCCTCGATGACGCGCCCGCTGGATTGTCAGCGGACGCTATATAAATGAATGCAGGGACCAAGCTCGAGGCGAGGAGAAGGGCGTTGATACGTCTAAGAACCGCTTGCAACTGAAACGAACTGGAGCGCCCCTGAACCAGAACGCTTATACAAACCTGGGAATCCAACGCATGGGCGACGCGTCTGCCGAGCCCAGCGCTTCGCCGAGCCCTCCATTTGATGGAACTTAAGATTGCCTTTAATTCGAGTGCGTTTATATGAGCACCCCCCAGGGGGTAGGACAGAATGACTTTCCAATTCCACCGCCCGGGGTCCGAACCTCTCCTAGGCCAAATGCCTGGACTACTTGATCGGCCAGGCGAACGTCCGAGCCTTTAAACATGGCCGGACGGTGGAGGAGAGCCACGGCTTCCTCCTCCAGCGAGCGCCCGCCGCCTCCCGAGTCGAAAGGAGGCGCCCCGATGCTCCGTCGGCCTCCTCCTCCTCCGCGAGCGCGCCCCAACACTGGGCGAAGTCAGGCCTGGCCCCCCGCAGACCGCGCTCGTGCAACGCGGAGCCGAAGAGCCAGGCGATGCACGGGGCGTGGAAGCTGACCCCGATCAGCGCGCACTGGGCATCTTCTTACTGGGCGGCCTAACTCTGACTCGCGCGCCCCAGGGCCCGCTTCGTGTAGCCCCTGGGGTAGCCCATCATGGCTTCCCTCTCGTTGGCTACCGGTGGGCGCAGTCTCGCCGCTGATGCCCCCTGCCTGCGCTGCCAGCTCCAGGCTAGCTCCTGCTCGCCCTCCAACATGTTGGATCTCCACATCCCGAAATGCGGCAGGAGGTTGACGCCCCCCTCCCAGAGCTCCTGCACGCCGCTGGAGGCGGTCAAGTTCACAATGAAACGGAACACGTCCTGGCCGCGCCGGCTGCCGGCATCGGGCCCTGGCTGCTCCCCCTACGGGACCCCGAATACCCCGTTGAGGAGGAACCCTGAACCAATCTTGATCAGCTCGTGCTCCTCAAGAGCCACGCAAAGACTCCTCGAAATCAACTCCCTTGGCGATGACGAGGTCCTCGCCAGGCTGGGTCAGGACATCCCCCGCCTTCGGGGGGGCCTACAGGGCGTCCAAATCCAGCAGGCGCCGGCGCGGGTTCTCCAGGAACTCCTTGACGACGCCCTCGGCTATCTCTTCAGCTGGCATGCTTGCGCAAGGCTCGGGGCGCGGCAACCCCGGAAACACCTGGGGCCACGAGAGCCTCTGGGCCCGCTCCACGGCGCTGCCGTCATAGGCAATGCGCGCGGACTTGAGGCTCGCAGCCCAATCCCCGCACGGTACGACCACGTCCAGGTCCAGGAAATAGTCGACCTTCTGCGCGAGCAGGTGCAGAGCCATGGAATGCGCCTTCGACGGGGTAGCTCTCGGTCGCTCGATCGCTCTGCTCTTCAGAAGCCGCGGGTTGTAGCCAGCGTAAAACAAGTTCAACCCCAGTGTGAGCAGCCAAAGCCACGACCACACTCCCGGCTTAGCAACTTGTCGCTGGAACTCTTCCGAACGATCTCCCACGCGCCTGGCATGCTCCTCCGCGGGGCGGGTGACAATCGGCAAAGGAGTAGATCACGTCCAGCCTCCCAATCCGATATTGCGCTGGCCCAGCCCCGAATCAAACCGTCTGCGACGGAACCCAACGAAACCCTACCACTCGACGCGTCCTGCTGCAGAGACACGCCGAAGTCACGGAGGTTCTGGCCTGCCCACGCCGCCGCTGCAACCGCCGCCGGGCGCGCTGCCGAGGCCGAGCCCCCCGCAGAGGCACTGCAGCAGCGAAAAACCGGGGCCGGTTTTGGCCCCTGGACCCCCCCCCGGAGCGAGAAACCGGGGCCGGTTCTCTGTCTGCGGAGGGGGGGGGCGCCGCCGCCACGAGCGCGGCCCTCACCGAGACGCCCAAAGAGGTCGGTGCCCCCCTTGGGGACGGCCTCCCGGGCGGCCACCGGCTGCGCCCTTCGGGGCCCAGAAAGCCCGGGACGCTCCGCTCCTCTTGGGCTTCACGCCACGGCGCCTCTTCATGGCCGGCGGGCGCCCTGGGCCTCGACCTGCTGCCTCGGTGGCGGGGCGCGGCTGGTCGCGACGGCCCCCGACCACTGCGCTCGGCGGGGCCTGTGCTGGAACGCCCGCATCGACCGGAGTCCCGCCACGGGGCGCCAGCGGCGGCGGACTGCGAGGGCCGCCAGTCGACGGCACCTGCGGCGGCGAGGGCGCTGGCTGGCCGCGTACGCGACCGTGCGGGGGTGGCCTCAAGGCCAGCGACCCGCCACAGTCGCCAGCCCCGCCGAGTCCCTGGCCGTGCCTCGCCTTGACCTTGGCGACCAATTCCTTGAACTTCCGATCCTCGTTCTCCTGCCGCGCGGCCACCTCTCTCTCGCGATCCATCAGGCTGGAGACCGCGCTGTCCCCAATTACCTCGAGGTGCCTTGCCACCGCCCAGCCCTCCTGGTGCGACGCCTCCACGGCACGGAACCTCTGGGCCAAGAGGTCCCTGGCCTCGCAGATGCGTCCGGACAGCACGTGGTCGATCGCGAGCGCAAGCGTCTTCGGCTCGCGCGTGTTCCGCAGCCCGCGGCCCCCCGAGGCTGGCAGGAGCACCGCCGTAAGGTACGTGTCCACGAGCGGCCTGAGGCCGTGGGGATCCTCGTCCCCGCCCATGCGGCCCAAATACGTCTGGATCTTCTTCAGGAACGCCGTCAGGAGCACGCCCGGCTGCCGTCGCGCGGTTTCTGCCGCGGGTTCCTGCGACGACCGCCGGGCCCGGCGAAAACTCGACCCCGAGCTAGATGACCCACGCGAACGGCTCCTCGAGCGCCTCCGCCGGCGCCCGCGCGACCTGTCGCGGGCCTTCCTGCCTTGCCTGCCGGCCCGCTCAATGGCCCTCTCGATCAAACGATCGTGGACCGACGTGGGCCCCTTCAGCTCCCTGATCTTCGCCTTCAGTTCCTCGGCGAGGCGCTCCCCCTCCTCGTCCTTCCTGCGCTCCTCACGGTCAGGCCCACCTGACCCAGCAGCCCCGGCGCCACCAGGGTCGATGGAGAAGTGGAGCCCCGAGGAAGCAGCCCACCGGCCACCAGCTTCCCCTGGAGCCTCGGGCCCGTGACCGGCCCGCCGTCTCACTGCCGCCAGCTTATCCCTGAGCTCAGCCACGCGTGCCATCGCCGGATCCCTGGGTGGACGGGCCGTGGCAGGACGACCCGTGGCCAAGGCCTCCCCGACGCGATGCCCCCCTGCATGGTCTGGGGCTGGCGGCTGCTCTTACCGCGCGTCCACGGCCTTCGGCTTCTTCGAAGGCGGGCCGTCCCGAGGATGGTCGGCGCTCCCGGCGTCGGCAGGCCAAAGCCGGAACTCGCCGCAATGGAGCGTGGCCGCAACAGCCGGGCCCAGCACCTTTCGGAGGTGGCGCTGCGGCAGCAATGCACGTACAGGGCGCCCTTCTTGACCAGCTTCCCCATCTCCTCCGTGAGAGCGGGGGAGCTGGCCTCCACGAAATCGACCTTGTAAAAAGGCTCTAGGGACTGGGCGGTACGCACCTACTCTGGCCAACGGCGCCTGCCATATGCGCTGAGCTCTACAGTGACGCTCCCAGCCGGGACCAACAGCTCGAGCAGAGCGGCCCTGCCCACTGTATAGATCAGCTCATCGTACTCGGCCGAGTCGACCTCCACGCCGACACCTGTGACTGTTTCGGGCTCGGGAGCCCGGCGCCCAGCTCCAAGCGCAGCGGCAGGCCTACTCCGCGGGGCCGAACCCGCGCCGTGCGCGCGAGGAGCCGGGGCTGCGGCCGGCTGGGCGCGCAACCGTGGCTGCCTTCGCCCTAACAACCAGCCGCGGGGCCCCCGCGGTGGCCGGCCTCCGCTTGGGCGCCATCGGGAGGGCCCGCGAGCCTCTCGGCCAGCACGCACTCGAGCAGATGAGCCAACCCGCGCAACGCCTCTATGGTGAGGCGGAAGTCGGCCGCTGACTGCGACCGGAATTGCCGCCAGAGCTCCCGAGACCAGGCGGGTAGGCGGGAGATGACCGCCAGCTGGCCGCGGCGCTCCTCCCTGGGACGCTTACGCTCCCTGGGCATGCGCGGCCCCGGCGGCCGCTGGGGGTCGCTGAGCTGGGGAGGCAATACCGCGCTCACCCAGCCCAACAAATACACCGAGAAGGCTGCACCGCACTTCCCAGAAGCACTGGGCCATCAAAACTACGGAAGCTGACGAAGCAGGGGAGGGTTCACACAATAATTCGGGGCGATGTCATATATATATATATATATATACATCTATACAAGCATACAAATGTATGTGTGCACCCACCTATATATATATATATATAAATATGTATATGTATATATATATATATGTAAATATATATAGATATAGACATGTGTATATACATATATATATATATATATATATATATATATATATATAGATAGATAGATAAATTCGCCGGCCCAACGGGCCAGGGCGTGCTAAGATCTCCGGTAACTGGTTAACAGTATTAACAGTATTTCTAGTTCGCGCGCGCGGGGCGGCCCCTGGGGGTCCCCCGGCGAAAAGTACCCCGACCAACGCCCGGTCGCCGCCCGACCGCCGCCCGACCGCCGCCCGACCAAGTCTACTCAGAGATGGTTTTCCTTCTGGGTGCGGCCTCTCAGGCTCCCCAGAGCGCGCTCAGAGTGCCCCAAGAGGCCCCCAAGACTGCCCAAGAGGCCCCCGAGACGCCCAAAGAGCGCTCGAAGACGCCGAAGATGACCCCAAGACGGCCCAAAAGGCCCCCAAGACAGCCCAAGAGGCCTCCAAGACGCCCCAAGAGCCTTCCAAGAGGCCTCCGAAGAGAGCCCCAAGAGGCCAAAATCGTTGATTTTCATTGTTTTTTTCTATGTTTTTTGTGTTCTGGCTTTTTCGGCTTCCGGACGCTCCAAGACGGCCCAAGAGGCCCCCAAGACCGCTCCAAGACGGCCCACGAAGCTCCCAAGACGGCGCCGAAACGACCCAAGAGAGCCCTCAAGACGGCCCAAGTGCCGCCCAAGACGGACCAAGAGGCCCCAAGACGGGCCCAAGAGGGACTCAGGAGGGATACCGAGAACTCAAAAATGGAGCCCTCCGTCCCAGAAGGCGCCCAGGAGGTCCCAAAGAGGCCCCAAGAGGCCTCCAAGAGGCCCCAAGATGTCGCCAAGAGGCCCCAGGAGACTCCCAGGAGGCCCAAAAGAAGCCCCAGAAGGCTTCAAACATGTCTCCCAGGCGCCCCCGAACGGCCTCTCAACAGACCCCAAGAGGCCCCCCAAAGAAGCATCTTGACGACGACTCTATTTCGCCCCATCGAGAGACGACCCCCAGGGAACTGCTTCACCATCAAAACTCCCCACGCAACGCGTCCGAACGACACCCGCCCCCAAGAGCGCAACATGGGCAACGAACACACAGACAAAAACCAGCGATGCCATATCACGGGCCGGCGGAATGAGCGAAGCGATTCAATATATATATATATAGATAGATAGATAGATAGATAGATAGATAGATAGATAGATAGATATATAGATAGATAGATAGATATAGATAGATAGATAGATAGATATATAGATAGATAGATAGATAGATATATAGATATCTATATATATATAAATATATATGTGTGTATATAGATATATAGATAGACATATAGATAGATAGATAGATGGATGGATGGATAGATATGTATCGGTCGGTAGATCGATAGATAGGCGTATATAGATAGATATATAGATAGATATATATATATATATCGATATACATATAGATAGATATATAGATAGATAGATAGACATATGTATATATATACACCTACATATAGATATAGACATACATATATATATACATATCTCGATATATAGACATATAAATATATAGAGAGAGATATACCTATATATATATATAGATAGGTCGAGAGATAGATTGATTGATTGATATATAGACGGATAGATAGATAGATTTTGGGGGGGCAGGGGCCCCAGACGGAATCCATACCCATCGCCTCCCGATGTCCAGGAAAATCGCTCCCCTGGGCAGTGCACATGCGACCCACTCCAGAAACCCTGGATCCCAGAATGCGAACGCCTCGCTCCTGCTTCCTCCGCCTTCCACGGGCCCTCCGCCAGCTTCCGCCCGCGGACCCGCCGTCGCTTCACTTCCGCCGGCTCCCGCCGGCCTCCCGTCGAAAGGCGAGACGAGCCGAAGACGAAACCCTTTCTGGAACGCGCGCGCGTCAACCCCAGCCTCGGGCTCCCACCCCCGGGTCGGCGGGGCGCGCTTGTCACGCGGGTGCCCCGCGCCGAGTGGAACGCTGGCTCGGAGCAACTCACGGCGCGGGGGGGGGTCGCCCCGCCTGACCCTCTCCCGCCTCTGCCTCTGCCCCTGCCTCTGCCTCGGCCTCGGGGGGGGGAGAAGAGCGAAATGGGTTGTCGATGGGATTAGGCGTGAAGGGAACTCTGTCCTACCCTGCACAGATCAGCACTGGCCTCGAGCCCCGACGAGTCAATCAGGTCAGGACCCGAAGTCGGACTCTCGTGCGCCGCCCGCTGCCGAGCCGAGGCCCTTGCCCACCCCAGGGGGCCCAAAAGAGGATCCATAGAGGGCCCGAGAGGGCCCTGGGATGAAGGAGGAGGGAGGGAGGGAGGCGGCAGGGAGGGCGGAGGCAGAAGTGAAGAAGGGGTTCAGCAGCAGCCTCTGTCTCGCCATCCATATCTGCCTCCCCATCTCTTGCTCTCTCTTTCCCTGTCTCTCTGTCGTCCCCTCTCTCTATCTCTCTATCTCGCTGTGTCTTTCTCTCTCTCTCTCTCACTCGTGTGTTTTGTTGTTTTTCTCTCTCTCTCTCTATCTTCTCTCTCTCTCTCTCGCGCTCTCTCTCTCTCTCTCTCCCTTGCCCCCAATCCCTCGATCCCTCCATGCCCCCCTCTTCTGCACTCAATCCCTCTGGCCATCAATCCCTCCTTCCTTCCCTCCCACCCTCCCATTCCTCTCTTCGTCGCCGTCGTATGTTTATATGTCAGTTGTTTTTTTTTCTCTCTCTCTCTCTCTCTCTCTCTTTCTCTGTCTCTCTGTCTCACTACATGTATCTATTCATATGAGCATATACATATGTATATATGTATATATATATACATATGTCTATAAGCACCCCTCCGTTCCTCCATCCCTCGACATCTCTCCATGCTCTCTCTCTCTCTCTCTTCTTTGCCTCTATCTCTCTCACGCTCTCTCTCTCTCTCTCTGTTCTCTCTCTTTCTCTCTCATACTATATACATACATATGTATGCGTCCGCCTCCTGGAGACTTTGCCTGCCTATTGGCTTCTTCATGCGGCGTAAACAAATCAGAGTTGCTGGGTGGCAAGGTGCGGAGCGATCGGGACAGCACGTCCACTCCAGGCACCCGAACCTCCTGCTCCTCCTCCTCCTCCTGCTGCTGCTGCTCCTCCCTCCTCCTCCCTCGTCCTCCCTCCTCCTCCTCCCTCCTCCCTCCTCCTCCTCCCTCCTCCTCCTCCTCCCTCCTCCTCCTCCTCCTGCTGCTGCTTCTGCTCCTCGTCCCGCTCATCCTCTCGAGCGGGGCGGGGCGGGGCGGGTGGCGGTGGGTCTGCGCGCCGCGAGCATCGGGCTGGCGAGGTCGGTGCAGTACTCCGAGTTTACCGTGGGTACGACCCTGCCCGGGGGCCGGGGGCAGCCTGGCCCCGCCCGGCCGAGGGCACGGGGGGGCCGGAGGAAAGGGCAGCGAAGGAGGGAGGAGAAAGGGCCGAGGAGGAGCGAACGTCGCTGCCGCGAGACGCAGCACGCAACACGCAGCCTGTTGACACGGAGCTCAGCACGCAGGCTGAAAACGCAGGTCTGGCGCGATACGTTCGCCAAGACGTGGACCAGCACGTGCCGAGCCGACACGCAGCGTGATGGCACAGACGTTTTGAACACGGCACGTGCTGCGTTTCAGAACGGGCGTCTCAGGGCAGCTAAGCGAGGAAAGGGTCTTTTCTTAGAGGGGGGAATCCCCAATCGAAGCTGGGGGCTCCCTCCCTCTTGGTCTGGTTGGGACAGCATTTTCCCCAGAAAAGACTGGCGGCGACGTCGTCGTCAGCCCCCCCCAGTCGACGAGACGTCGTCGTTGTCAGCGAGGCCGTGGTCGCTGTCGAGGCCGTGGTCGCTGTCGAGGTCGTGGTCGAGTCTCGTGGTCGCTGTCGACGTCGTGGTCGACGTCGAGGTCGACATCGTTCGACGTCGAGGAAGGACAGGGCGAGGGTGGAGCCCAGGTCGGTGGAGGTAGGGCAGGAGGGCTCGAGGAGGGAGGGCGAGGGAAAAGCACGGGGCTGGCGAAGCGCAGAAGGGGCCAGGGCCAGCAGAATTAGAGAGTCGGAAAGACAAGCAGACGGCGAAAGAGGACGACGACAACGACGAGAAAGAGAAGGATGAGGAAGATAAGAACAGATGGAGAAGAAGAGAAAGAAAGAAGGGATGAGGGCGAAGTGAGGGAGGAGGACGAGGAGGGAGAGGAGGAAGCACTGGGAAGCCGCGTGGGAAGCCGCGGCGACCTGAAGATCTCGGGGTGCTTGATGCTGCTCTCGCAGAGGGTCTGGTTCGTGCAATGCACGCGGACCTGGCAAAGCGTCCAGCCGCCAGGCGGCACGGGGATGCCCTCGGCCCCCGAGGGTCGAGGGGGCGATGCGCTTCGCTGTCCCATGCTTCGGCTGTAGCTGCAAGCTTTGGGTACAGGAGGGAGACCGGCGCCGAGGCAAGCGCGCCTTTTCGCAACGACCGAAGGCTCTCCGAGCGGGAAGACCAAGACATACGAAGAAGACGGGTGGGCACATCGCGGGAGAAAACCGTCTGCGGGAGCGGCGGTAGAAAATTATCAGAAAACTGGCACGACTTCTGGGCGAGAGGGCGGTAGGGCTCACAGTGGTACCGAATCGCTGCAGACATGCAACCGCTCGCGCACTTCGCGCGCGCCCAGGTGCTAGCGCAGGACGGGGCAGCGCCTCGAACCACGGACAGACCAAAAAGAGCACATCCCATAGCGGTTCATCACGGGAGGATGCGCCCAACTGGACGACGCCGCGCCCCTTGTCCTCGACGCGCCCAACTGGACGACGCCGCCCCCACGGCAGCAAACCCACAGCAGACCCTGCGTCCCAGGGCGGCGCTTGCCCTGGTGGCCGCGGCGCCCTCCCCGAGACGCAAGGTCGCGCGTCGGAGCAAGCGGCGCGGCGACGTGTGGGAACGTGGCGGCCAGAATAGCACGAAGTACGCTCGCAGACGCTGCTTCAGAGGGCGGAAGGCTGGGTGGAGGAAGAGGCGGAGCAGCAGCAGCCCGCCCGGCACGGCTGTCAGAGGCCAGGGGCAGGAACGGAAGAGAGAGGAGGCGGGGGTCGAAGCCCAAGCACCAGGCCTCGCTAGGGCAAATCGCCCCATCCATCTCTTCATCCCCGTCTTTCTCTTGCCCCTCCATCTGTTCTCTTAGGGAGCGCGATCCACCGTCGCTGGCCTGACAAAAATTAGAGAAGGGGGGGTCACGAAGCCGAGGGACCATCCCGAACCTCCCCCCCCCAGCAAAGAACCCGAGGGGGCCCGGAATCCCCCGGGACAGTTGCTCAACGGGGGGGGGTCCAGAAACACCTCCCCCATGCCCCACCCCAGGGAAAATTATTCGGAGGGTTCAGAACACCCCCCCCTCCTGGTAACGACGACGACGACGACGATAACGACGACAACGACGACAACGACGACAACGACGACAACGACGACGACGCCGACGCCGACAACGTCAGCGGCGGCGGCAGCGCACCTGTCGCTGGCGCCCGCGCCAGGCGCGGGCTTTGATAGAATGCGCTACGGCTCGATCCAGCTCCCTCAGAATCCTACTAAGGCTCGACCCAATTCAAGTAAAATCCGACGACCTGGGCCGAATCCAGCTCTCATGAAGTCCTTGTGCGATCAAGCTTCAATACCATTCCACAGCGGTCCAACTTTCTATAATACTAGCCTGGCTCGATCCAACTCTATTGGATCCAGCTCTAACGGAATCCTGCTAGGGCTCTACCCAGCTTTCCTACATTCCGATTAGGGTTGGATCTAGTTCGAATCGAATCCTACGGGGGCTCCGTTCATATCTAAAAGAATCCTACTGACGCGCCGAACAGTGCCCTTGCTGAACAATCGAACGCCTACAGTGAAACGACATAAATACCGACTGACTGGCTGAATAAGGCACTGAATACGCGCACTACTCTCGAAGGCTCTCACGCGGCGCTCTCCTCGTCCCCCCTGGGAGCGTCGCATCCGATGCTTCCGACTGGCTTCAAACAGCTGCAGAAAGTGGACCAGAATGGGAAAGATCCTGTGTTGCGGCAGATACCCACTGTGGTGCGTGCAGCACGCAGCCACGAGAGTAGTCGTAGCGGGAGGAGGGTCAGGAGCCGGAGGTAAGCCGAGTGGGCCGGCACGGAGACGATAGAGGGAGGAAAAACAGCATCAACACAAACATTCGGAGGTCCGCGCGGATTTCTCGTGTCGGCGCTGGACCCCCCTCCCTGGCGCGCGGTGCGCGCCAGGGGCGGCGCCGGAGGCGCCGCCAGGGGGCCCAGCGCCGATCCAAGAGGGAAATCTCGTGCGCGAGGGTGAACCCCCAGCCTGGGGATGCATGCATCTTGGGCGTAGGACTGGCAGGCGCCCGCTCGTGGGGCCAAGCCCCCCAGGCTGCCCTCGGTGCGGCACATGGTAAGGCGCTGGGGCCATGGAGGAGCTCCGACGCAATGAGACCAGCCATCTGCTCACAGCGCCACAGGATGCAATAGAGCTCCGATTCGGAAATGCTTGGCCCCACGAGCGAATCCTAACATGCTTGAACCCACCTATACAATGATATCATTCGGGGTCGATCCTGCTCTAAGAGATGTTCACTGGGGCCGGGTCCCGTTCTAATTTGAAGGAGTTTCTGTGGCACTCACGTCATCCTGACCCCCAGCGCGCGAGGAGGTCAGGCCCGACCGCGCCCCCAGGGACCATTTCCGGGGCGCGCGCCAGGGCGCGCCCGGCATGTCCCAGCAGGACTCTCGCTCGAGACACCCTACCCCCTGGTTTTGGGCGGGGGGGGGGCTGGCCCTCCCCCCCATGCAAGCAGCGGTAGAAAGCGCTCTTTCACTTCTCCTGATCCTCAGTCCTCCTCCTCCCCCTCCTCCTTCTCCTCCTCCTCATCCTCCTCATCCTCCTCGTTTGCTTCTCGTCTCCTCCGCCTCGCTGTCCTCCTGGCTCCCCATCCTTCATGCGCCGAATGTGTCGAGCTCCAAGTGCTGATCTACTTCCCTTCCCTACTCGTCCGTCGCCTCCTCCTCCTCTTACCCCGCCCTCCCTCGGCCTCCTCTTTCCTCCTCATCCTCTCCGTTCTTACCACAATCCTCACGAGCAGCAGCAGCAGCAGCAACCTCAACCCTCCTCCGCTTCCCCACTTCCTCCTCGCACCCCAAGGGCAAAGGAGAAGGACGAGTCCCGTGAACCAGGCCAGCTTGGAATATGGGCGTTTCCTGGGGCCCTTCGTGGAGTCTCTTGGGACTGTCTCGGGGCTCCCTCTTGGAGCATCTTGGGAGCCTCTTGGGAACATTGGGGGACCTAATGGGGCATGCATTGGGTCGTCTCGGCACTCCTGGGGGCTCTCTATGGGGCCCCTCTTGGGCCGCCTTGGCGCTCTCTGTGGCCGTTCTGGGCTAACTTGTGGACTCCCTTTTTGTCTGGACATCGATACCTCTCGATATCATTGAAGATTGCCCGCCTGCGACATCGGATGACACATCCCTGTAACGCAAGCTCGGAATGCAGAGTGCGGCCAGCGATTAAGGTCCCGACCACCTCCACAACTCGCGAAAATTGCGCAGCCAACTGAACCACCCGCCCGATGCGCACAAGTTGGGCACTTGCCTCTGTGATGTTGCAGGCTGCCCCATGTAAACACAAGCTAGCGTGCATATCGGGGGGCAGAAAAGACAGTCACTGCACTGAGAAAAACATGCACAATCGAATACCAGCATACACTACAGGGCCACCGCCAAGAGCATCGTGCCTGGAACAGTTGGCACGCGTCTGGAAGTGTGTCCCCTGCGGCTCTGCATCATAGTGTAACTCCAACACATATGGGCCTGTGACAACGTGTAGCAGGCCGCATCTGAAAAACTACAGCCCCAACCAACAAATGTCATTGACTCGTCGAGGAGACCTGCCATCTAGCCGCATCGCCTACTGACCCAGGGAGGTTGCACCCATTCCGTGACGTCCTCGTCCTTTCCAGGATCGGGAAGGCAAGGCACTCAGGATGGCACCTGGCGCCTGCTCGTCGCGTCGCTGCCGAGCCTCAGACTGCATCTGCCATTCGCTGGCAGCGTCATGGCTTGCTGGAGCCACCGAGCGCCTGGCCTGCCGCATCTTCCTTCTGCGGGCGGCCGCCGAACCTGCGGCTCCACCACCCGCTGAGGCGCTGCGTGCTCTCGAGAGGCTGGCGGAACAGCTCCCGGGCCGAGGCCTGGAGGCCGCCGCCGTGCACACTGCGGCCCGTGACGACTGCGAACCCCGTCGAGCCCAGCGCGGCGTCGAGCTTCCGGGCAGCCCCGGGCAGGCCGAGGTCCACCACGTCGATCCTCGAGGCCATCGTGCCGCGCCGCACGCCGCCCAGTGCGCGCGGGGCGCGCGCGCCAAGGGCGGCTCCCGGTACGCCCGAGAGGCTGCTCCCGCGCGCCAACAGCCGGGTCTGGCAGGAGAGCGCCATCGGCGGACGGCGCGGCACAAGGGGGTGGCTCGAGGGGCGCGGGGCCTTCTGAGGTCGCGGGGAGCTTCTTGGAGGCCAGGGGCCTCCTCGGAAGGGCCCTGGAGCCTCCTAAGAAGCCTCCTGAGCAGCTGGCCGGGCTTCTGAGAACCCTCCTGGCCTTCTCAGAATCCCCCCCCTCGCCTTCTTGGCAGGCCACCGCCCTCGCGCCACCCCCATGTGCGCGCCGCCGTATCGGGCCGTGTGGGCCGCGAGCTCCTGCGGTCGGGCTGTGGGCGGGCGCTCCTGGGCTTGAGCCGAAACGGCTGCGTACGGGTCCCCTCCTGCCGGCGGCGAGCCCGGGGGGGGAGGCAGAAGGAGCAGGGCTCTTCAGAAGACCGCGGGGCTTCCCGGAAGCCCACTGGCTTTCTGAGAGGTCTGTTCAGTCTTCGGGGAGGCTCAGATCACTTCTCACGAGGCTGGAGGCATTCCGAGCCTTCTGAGAAGGCCCGCCCCCTCTCACTTCCCCCTGCTGGGCGCGAGGGCGCCTGGTGGGACGTTCTGGGCCTTTCTGGGAGGCCTCTTTCTGGGTGTGTCGTCGGCGGCCGTGCGTCCCACGGAGCTCGAAGCCATGCGAAGTCGCCGCCGTCGTCGTCGTCGTCGTCGTCAAGGAAAACGTGAGATGTCAGAAGCACTGGCTTTCTTGTGATCTCGCCCCCCTGGGGCGTCTCTGGCGACCTCGGGGGGAGCCACCGTGGAGCCCCCTGTGCGCTTCGTGACGCCTCTCGGGGTGCGTCGGATCATCCCGTGGGTCTCCTGGGCCCTCGTGGAGCCCGCTCGGCGCCCCCGCGAAGCATGAGTGCGCGTGCCCTGAGGCCGAGAGAGCCCTCCAGAGGCCCCCCAGGCAGCCACGAGACCCCCTGGGCGGAAATGCGGTGCAGGGAGAGAACTGGATCTTGGGAGCTCGGAAGGACGTGACGGTGGAGCAGGGGCAGAGGAGGGACTGCCGAGGAAACCCCACCGCCAATGGGCCCACGAACCCAGACGCCGATGTCGTATTGAAGGCAAGGGGTTGAGGGAGGAGCCGAGGCAGAGGCGCCGCTCGGAACGACACAAGACGTCCCAAGTGGAACAGACAACGTGACAACGTGGAGAAAGGGTGATGAGAGACGAGAACGACAACGCGTTCGGGGAAGAGGACAGAGAGAACGAGAGAGAGAGAGAAGGAAAGAGAGAGAGAGAGAGAGAAACACAATAAAAACATTTGTGCATCTGCATTTGTATACATAAAGGTGTACATGCAATGATATGCAAATATCCATAGAAAAAGAGAGAGAAAGAGAAATATAAAGAGAAAGAGAAAGAGAGAGAGAGAAAACAAGAGAGAGAGAGAGAACAAGCAAACACACCCATTTACAGACCAACAAACCGAATGAAACGAAAAAAAACATATATATATATAGAGAGAGAGAGAGAGAGAGAGAGAGAGAAAACACAACACAAAAAAAGAAAGAGAGATATAGGAGCAAGCGCGTTGAAATCATGAGGGGTGTGAGCAGGAGCA
>CAUYUJ010008380.1:334418-411918 GCA_963575745.1 Prorocentrum cordatum
GCGCAGGGAGGGCGCGCCCCGCCGTCGGAAGGCCGCCCACGCCACCGTGCGCGCGCGCGGAGAGAATGGACGAGGAGGGCCCGGGGCCGCCCGGGCGGAGCTGCCCAAATGTCCTGGGCCACGGGCGCGCAGCGCGGCGCGGCGCGGCGGGGTCGGTGCGGAGGGCGTGAGAGAGGCTCGCTGATCTGCGCGCCCCTGGAACGGTGCCCTGGAGTTGGAGGCCCCAAGGCGTCTGAACTGGCTGGGACCGCAGACAGTCGGTCACGAGGAGGGATGAAGCCAAATCCGCTCAAAATCGGTCCCTGGACCCCTCCTTGGATCAGCTTTTCATTGTCCCTGGGCCCGAGAACTGCTGAGGAGTACAGAAAACCTCCCCGAACCCAGAACCTTGGACCTGCCCACCCTTCCTGCTCGCCGGAACCAGCGCTGAGCCACCTCAGACCCCCAGACGGCTTCAACCCTGAAGGTAATGCGTTTAAGTAGAAGCCTGCAAGCACGTTTGCTGACAACTCTTAACGCGTCTGGTCCGCTTTAGACCTGCAGAAGTCATCAGCGCCTCCTGGCGCCTCCGGAGGCCTTCAGGGAACAGGCCGCCACTCTAACCCCTGCCCCTCGCATTACACTGGACCTGTCTGAATGAACCTGACAAGGTCTGGAGGAGATCGAGGGAGGGAGGGAGGAGGGAGAAAGGAGGGGGGCAAAAAGGGTGCGCTCGCGCCATATTTGACATCATATCCCTGCCAACCCATTCCTTCCCATTGCGATGTTTCTTCTCTATGCACCGACGCGTGTCATAGCGGACCTGAAACTCAAAAAAAGCCCCCTTGGTGTTATGCGAAATTGGAAAAGGGGAGCTGCGTAGATTGGAGAAGGGGGTGGCGGATGAGCAGGAGGAAAAGCAGGAGGAAGAGGAGGAGGAGGAGGAGAAGGAGGAGGACGCAGGACAAGGACGAACAACAACAGCAGGAGCTGGAATAGAAGGAACGGGAGGAGCAGGAAAACCAGGGAAGGCGGAGGAGGGAAAAAGGAGGGGGACGACAACGATGAGGACAGACCCAGGTCCAGAAAATGATGGCCCGCGCTTGGGCGAGAGCGTATTTGTGAACGACGGGAGCAAAGCGCCGATCCTAAAAAAAGGCCCACGCTGCAGCGACAGCACCTTGTTGAGACACCGGAAACGCTCCGATTGGAAAACATATCCTGGCGAAGGACCTAACCACATGCAGTTGCAATACCGTCGTTGCGGGTATGGCCTTCGGGGGATCTCCTCATGGGGCCCTGAAGCATGCGAAGGGTGTGCTGATGTGGGGCGGGGCCGCCATGTGGGCGCTGCCACTGGTGCTTTAGGCGGAACGCACAACGGGGCAGCGAAAAGAGTAACGCATGCGAGCGGTGGCTCGGAGGCCTTCGATGGAGTTCCCAATGGGGCCACGAAGCGTGTGATGAGGGGTGTGCCAAAATGGGCGCGCTGACCGCATGCGAACGCTGGCACGTGGGGCTTCGGTGGGGTTCCCGATGGGGCCACGAAACGTGTGAGGGGTGTGCCGAAATGGGTGCGGTGACAGCATGGGCCATGAAACATGTGAGGAGTGTGCCAATGGGCGCGGCGACCGTATGCGAACGCTGGCATTTGGGCCTTCGATAGGGCTCCCTATTGGGCCACGGACCGTGTAAGGGTGTGCCAAAAATCGGCGCGGTGACCGCATGCGACCGCCGGCACGTGGGGCTTCGGCGGGGCTCCCCGTGGGGCCACGAAACGTGTGAGGGGTGTGCCAACATGTGTGCGGTGACAGCACGCGAACGCTGGCACGTGGGGCTTCGGCGGGGCACCCCATGGGGCCAAGAAGCGTGTGAGGGGTGTGCTGAAACTGGCGATGACGATGATGATGCTGATGAAGATGATGATGATGATGATGATGATGATGATGATGATGATGATGATGATGATGATGATGACGATGAGATTGTTGATGATGATGATGATGATGCTGATGATGATGATGATGATGATGATGATGATAATGATGAGGATGATGAGGATGATGATCCCCGCGTCTGAAGGGGTCAGGAGCGCCTAGCTCGAACTGCCCCTCGGACCGAGGCGTTTCCCTTTGGCCCTGCGGAGGCAACGCTCGGTCTCGTGCGCCACGGCGCACACACGCAGATCGCCCGTCAGCCGAGGCAAGCGGATGACCGATCCAAGCAATCGAAGCGACTCAGCAGGCTCGGCAGCTGGCAGAGGCCACGCTGCGCGGTCTAGCAAGCCGGTACACAGCTGAGCAGTACGCCGCACCTGAGAAACAACTAGGTCCGCAGGCAAACAGCCGCGGCCGACAGACGTTGCTCCTCAGGCCTGCCGAGATCGAACCAGAGCGCGGTCGGACCAACGCTCTCGGGTCGCCCATCCACGTCCGGGGACGGGCAGGACACCGTCGCAGAAACGCGCCAGAAGCTACATTGACAGGAGGCGTGCAAGCACGCCGAGACGGAGGCAAGCGCTCGACTGCACCTCCCTTCAGCAGAGCAACCCGTCGAATTGGCATCAGGCCACACAGACGGACTGGGTGCGTTGCCGAGGGTACGGAACCCGATCCCGAGCGAGGGCGAACCTGCACTCCTGGGTCTGCCTCCAAAAATGAACCTCTGACGCGTCCAACAAAACCAGTCAGGCGGCGGGGGGGGCATGGCACGGCAACGGTCGAAGCGGCCGGGCGAACCCAGACCCCCTCCGTGCCGAGCCCCACCCGCCCCAATGGAGATACACGCCAGCTCCCGAATGGCGGAACCCCAAGGCCCGAGTTCCAGGGCTGGCTGCGTGACACCAGCACCGCCAAAGAGGTCGGCAAAAAGCAGTGCGAATGCATCGCCCGTCTGGCGAACCCCACGGCCCGAGATCCAGGGCTGGCTGCGCAGCACCAGCGCAGCCAAACAGGTCGACAGGCTCAATGGGAGGCGAAGGACAGAGAGACAGAGCAAGGGCACGGAGCGCGCCGCTAAAGAAAAACGGCGAGTGCAACACAAACAAGACCCATCGGCTGAGCAACGCGTCCCTACGGCTCAAGGCCACACACTGGACCGGTCGCATTGCCAATGGACGGAGCCCGATCCCGTGCGTGGGCGAATCTACGCACCTGGGTCAGCCTCCGCTGAGTCTTGCTGCAACGGCAGCCGCAACTGCTAAAAGGCAGCACCGAGCACAAAGCCATGCTGCAAAAGTGTCGGAGCCAGATCCCGTGTGTTGGCGAACCTACACACCTGGTTCAGCCCCCGCTGCTAACAGCAGGCAGCTGCACGCGCGCACCGAGCAGAGGCCGTGCACGCGGTGGGAGACCGCCGAGGGCAGCGGCAAGCGACCTGACCGACAGCAGCGCAACTGTCCTCCAGGCCCCAGGCCTCGCAAGGGACTTGATGCATTGCCGACGGCATTGGGCCCGACACCGTGCGCGAGCGGACCTACGCACATGGTTCAGGCCCGAACTGGACGAGAGAGGCTGGCCGCCCACTCGCCTGCGCAGGCGGCGCAGGGGCTCAGGGTCACCGATGCTGCCCTACCCTGCTGGCCGCAGCCCTCGCCTGAGGCGGCCGAGCACCGCCTCCTGCCTGTCGCTCGCGGGCGCCCTCGGACGCACCTTCGCCAGGCCCGACATCCTGACGCTCTGCGTCCAGTAGCCGCACTCGACGCAGAAGAGGTGATTGTCTACTCGCCGCAACTCGTGGGAGTCGCGCGGATCGAGCCCCCACCGCGGTGGAAGCGCGGGTGGAGGCGGGCGGGGCCGCGGCTGCGCCACAGGTGCCGCCCCCCATTGCTCGCGAGCTGCCGCGGCCGCGCCGCCGCGGCCAGACGAGGCCCCCCCCCTCCACCGTCGCGCTGGCCCCCGTCATCTGCTGTTGCTGCGCTCTGCGAGCCGCTGGCCTGGCCGGAGAGAAGAGCCGCGCTCGCTGCAAGGAGAGCCGCGGCCGCGTGGACCGAGCCCGAGGCCCCCTCCGAACCCGAAATCCACGAGCCCGAAATCGCCTCGCCCCGCCCCGCGCACTCCTGGCAGGCCCAGAGCGTTTCGCTGTCGACCTCGAGCCATGTCCCAGGTCTGCCACACGTCCACGCGTCCTCCGCGAGCAGTCGCGAAAGCTGCAGTGGCTCCTCCAGCGCAGCGTGCATCCCTGCCAGTCGCACCGCACCGCCGCCATGCCTGGCCCCTCGTGGCCGTCCGCGGCAGTCAGCTCCGCGTCGCCCTCCTGCATGGCGGCGCCCAACCAGCGGAAGACCAGCGGAAGACCTTCCTGACGAGGCGGTCCTGGCGCAGGCTGCGCGCGCGAACCACGTCGTCCGTGGGGTGCATCTCAGCGCCCTGAATGGCGCGAGCGTCCGCACTGCGGTTGCCCCTGCGCTGCCAGGCGGTGATGCGCTCGGCCGGTGCGTCCGCCAGCGTCGCGTGGGCCTTCACCTTGTGGACCGTGACGTTGTCGGGGCCGATGTCCTCGAGCGCTCGCCACAAGCGCACCCGTGGCTCTCGGCTGGGTCGCTGCCAATGGAGGCACCGCGCCTTGCCCGCTGCGAAGCCGTCCACGAACAGCCGGCAGCCAGTGTAGATCCTGACTGGCGGGAGGCAGTCCTGTAGCCCTTCGATGGCAGCTGCAAGCTCCGCGGCCCCCGACTCTTGCGGGCATGGCCAAGGGAGCGGGCCGAAGGCACTGAGGGCCTCTTCGTCGCGACTCACGACGGCGGCAGCCCAGCCACCCCGTGCGGAGACCAGTCCGGGGTCCAGGGCGCTGCCGTCGGTATAGAGGTCGCCAGCAAGTGGTTGGCCCACAAGATCGGCGCGCCCTTCCCTGCGCGCCATGCGCTCTTCCGTGGGCAGAGGGAATGAGCGCCTATGCTCGGGCGCCAGGGCCCTCGACCACAGCGGGTCCTCCGTCGCATCTGCGCTTGACATGTCGACGAGGGTCCCGAAGTGGATGTCGTCTGGCGGCCTCCTCTCGACTGCGTCGTCATTGGCCTCCCACTCTGCACGGCCGAGCGCGGCGGCAGGGCACTGCCGCGCCAGGCGCCGCACAGCGCCGCGCGCATTGCGCCCGCGAGGGCACCAGGGCAACGACGCCAGCGGCCGCGGCGCGCCACTGGCCAGAGACAGCCGACCAGCGCGTTCTTGGCCGAGCTCATCTGCCTGACCGCTTGCTCGCTCATCCGCTTGCGGCGCAGGGCGCGACCGACGCTGGACAGGGCCCCCCCCTGCGGCCAAGTGCCCCAGGCCAGGATGCCCGCCCACGTCCCTCCACAGCAGCCGCCCATGGCTGGCGCCGATGTGCTTTGAGAGGGTCGACGCGCCCAAGGCATTCAGGTCGACGGGCTGCTTCAGGTCGTTGAGGAAGAAGCCTGGCCGCAGAGCGCCCCATCCCAGGCGATGGCATGCCAGCACGCAGGCCGACGCAGGGCCCCTGCCTGCAAGGGCCTCAGGCCCCTCCGCAGCCTTCCTCGCCAAGGCCCCTGCGAACGCGCTCCCGAGTGCTCGCAAGTCCGCGCGGTCAGAGTTGAACTGCACCGCCTTGGCCCACGCCACGATGGGCAGCGCCACGTGGCCAATGAGCGGGTCGCTGGCCAGGCGCTTGCCGGGGAGAAATCTGAGGCTGAGGCTCTTGCCAGGCCCTCTGCCATGGTGAACGGCAGTGACCTGCCTCCGCCACTTGGTGAGCTGCGGCGACGGCCATCCCACCGCGCTCAGGCCGTGTCGGGTGGCAGGCCTGAGCCCCGCGCTGGCAACACGCGCTGCTGCTGGTGTCTCCTGGGAGCGGATGGCCCGAAGCCTCTGCAGCTGCGGTGCCGCCTTGGTGTGGCGCGTCTCGAGCACCACGAAGGCCTGGCCGTCGAGGCAGCATTTCACTCCCAGGTTCTTGACCGAGTCGGCGATGGGAAAAGTGGCGCCCCCAATCTGCTCGGCCACCAGCGAGGCCAGCTCAGGCGAGCTCGCAGGCAACTCGCTCTTCGACTCCGACATCTTGCAGCCCGCCGACACGAGCTGCGCCACCACGGCATTGGTCGCCTGGGCGACGTACGTCGCGACCTGTGCCATGGGGCCGCGGCATCCAACGCAGCAGTCGTCGAACATGATGGCGAGGGTGGCCCGACGCCCCAGCACCCGCCATAGGCGCGCGTGCTCATCAGCCAGCACAAGCAGGCCCCACTTGAGGAGCCGCCCTGCGTGCGAGCAGCCAGCGAGGAGGCCCGCGTCGAGCAGGCAGGGGTCGGAGACGCTACCGTCGAGCATGAAGCGCCGCGCGCCAGCATACAAGGTCAGCGCCATGCTCGGCAGCCCCCATCGGGTAGCCCGCCATGATGCTGCGGTCCTGGATGATCGCCAGGTCGACTAGCTCGTAGGCCTTCAACAGGTCGATAGGTGATGCTGCAGCTCCCTCGCCCCGTGCCTGTGAGGCCTCGGCTCGGAGCGCTAGCCACCAGACGGCCTCTTCGGCCGCGCGCCCGCGGCCGCCCCAGAATGCGCCGGCAACAACTGGGTCGATCTGGGAGCCCCAGTGCCGCGCGTCTGGCTGACGGACGCGACTCCAGAGGCGCGAAATCCAGCCCAGCAGGCATATGGGCC
Source organism: Prorocentrum cordatum (assembly GCA_963575745.1). Classification (NCBI taxonomy): domain Eukaryota; class Dinophyceae; order Prorocentrales; family Prorocentraceae; genus Prorocentrum; species Prorocentrum cordatum. Next base: position 341,012 of record CAUYUJ010008380.1, read on the forward strand.
GGAAGCCCCCTTGAGGCTTAGGAAGCATCACCGCGAGAGAGTCGGCGACGGTGTCGGGCCAGCCGCCCAACTCCTCGCACCGCATCCCGAAGTCGATGATGACCTCCAGGAGGGCGTCGCTGAGGTCCGCTGCCTTTCTGGGGTTTAAGCGATCGCTGCCGACGCCCGGGCTGCGCCTGAACGTCTTGGCGGCCTGGCGCGCCCGATCGGCCGAGGGCCTGGGCAGTGCCTCTGCCTCGGCGGGCGGTCGCCGCGGGCGAAAGCGATCGCTGTCCTGCCGAACCCGCCAGACCTCGGAGGCCCACTGCTGCGCCACGACCTTCACTCGGTCGGGGCCGCGCGCTGGAGCGCCGCGCAGCTCGTCGCCGGGTGCCCAGCCGCGCGGTCCTCGCCGATAGGCGTGGAGGCCCCCTGCGCTTGCTGCCATGGAGTTGCGCATCCACTCCTTGAACCCCTGGCCGCGGATGGCTGCAAAGGCGGCCCCCCCCCTCCGCCTCGGCCGCAGCCCTGGCCTCGGCAGCCCATTCGGCCAGGGGCAGCAGGTCGGGGCAATCGGCCGCCAGGGCTACGCGTCCGGCCCACTGCGCTCCCAGCGGGAGGCCCTTCATGGACGGGGGCCTCGGGGCTGCCGCACCTGCGCGCGCCTCTCGGCCGTCTGCGCCGCCGCCGCCGCAGCTGCCGCCGCCGCTGTCCTCGCTGGAATCCGACGGAAGGTCGCCGTGGTAGCGCATGAAGTGCTTGACGGAATGGATGTAGCTGAAGTGCTCGTCGCCCGCGACTGCCCACGCGCCAGGGGGGCCGGCCTCTAGGGCGGCCGTGCTGCGGCGGCACTCGCCCCTCAGAGGCTGCGCGCCTGACCGGCTCTCCTTGCGCAGCTCCACGGCCCTGCCCCAGCGCGCGGCTGCGCGCGCCGTGAACGGCTGCGCCGTGCAGGTGCCGCCCACGCCCTCGCTGCCGGCGCTGCCGCTGCTGCCAGTGCCGATGCTGCATGCCCCGCTCTGTGGGCTGCTGGGTAACCTCCACCTGCTGCCGCCAGTGCTGCGAAGGAGCCTGGAGGGGGCTTGCTTGGGATCGCGCTGGCCCCCTTCCGTAGATGCTGCTCCCAGCGCGGCCCATGCGTCAGCGCCGCTGGGGTCCTCCACGGCTTTCGCGTCGGCGGATCCAACGCCCGAGGCGCGAGGCGCGCGAACGCATAGCGCGCGGACAGCTCCACCCACCCGGCCCTGTCGAGCTCTGGGTCGGGAGCGCGCAAGTGCGGGAGCCAGCCTCGAGCGAGGCGCTGGATGGCCCTTCGAACCCCTTGCACGCCTGCCTCGATGGCGCTCCAGCCGCCGACTGCCGCCACTCGCTCAAGAGCGGCGCAGAGGATTGGGGGCTGCGGCGTCGCCCGTAGGTCGCCACTCGGACGGGGCTGCGGCGCCGCCCGCAGGTCGCCCCCCATATTGTCGCAACCCCAGCGCGGCCCCCAATCCGCAGGAGGCCTGGTCGAAACATCGAAGGCGACGGGGGCGCCAGGGAGGGGCCTGCTGTAGTCGCCGCGCCCCTCCAACCACCGCTTCGATTCCAAGTAGTTGTCGACCGTTCGGCGGGCCCCCCCCCCCCCATCCTCGGGGCGCAGGTGACCGAGCTGTCGAAGGAGACGAACCAGCTCTCACCTTCCAGGGCCCCCCGCGCCACCACGCAGAAGAGCTGGCCCCCCTCGCGGTGCGCATGCGGCTCTCGAAATCCTGCGCCCCCTGCAGTGCGGACCGGCTGGTCTCGCCGACGTCGCCGCTGTCAAGGTATACGGAGCCGAGCAGAAACCCGCCAGGCACTGCCCCATTGGCATGGGCTACCGCGGCCCTGCCGTCAGAGACGCGGCAGCTGGCCGTGCAGCCCCGATCGCCTGGGCCGCACATGCCGAGGGCAGAGCGAACTGCGACTCCAGTGCCACCGCTCACCGCGCGCTGCTGCGATGCCCCGGGGTCAGCACCGCGCTCCAGCTGACCTGCCTGCACCACTGCTCCTGATCGACGACTCGGTCGCCGTTGAGGTGGTGCTCCTGGAAGCAGATCGCGTCGCCCACGTGCGCGTCGGCGACCACCTGCAGCTGCGGGCCCTGCTGCTCACCGAAGATGGTCGCGAAGGGGCCCCAACCGCTTCCGTCGTGGCTGGCCACCGTGAATGCGGGCTCGCCGCCCACGCCCCACCCTCCCCCCTCCGCTCGAGCCCCGCAGAGCGGAGGCTCGGGGGGGGGGCTCCTGCGCGCGAAGCCTGCGCCTCTGGGCGGCCTGGGCTGAGGGGTCACCGCGTCGAGCCCCTTCGTCACCGCTGCCAGCGCCTTCCGCCGCGCTGCCCTCCTCCGCGGGGACCCCGACCTCCTCCCCCATGCTGTCCAGGATGTTGCTGAGGTCGGCCTCCTCGAGTTCTTCGTCGCCGCTGTCGCGTTCTGCTGCTGCACCAGCTGCTGCAACGCTGTGCGCCAGCCGACGAAGCTGGGCGACCTGCTGTTCCCACTGCTGAGCGCAACCTGTATTGAGCATGCCAGAGGCCTGGTCCAAGGCTTCACAGAAAGCCGCGGCGCGCTCGCCCTCGCTGAGCAAGGCTGCTGGGGGCCGATGCGCTGCAGCTGTGGCGCCCACCCCCACCGCTCCTTCTCCGAGTGCGCCCTCACGCTCACGTTTGTGCTTGGCCAAGAGGTAGTCGATGAGCGCCTGGAGCTCCTTCTCCGCTGCCTTGCTCTGCTCGCGCTTGCTCTCCAGCTCGAGCTTTTGCGCCTCAAGGCCCGTGATATCCTGCGCGGTGTCCGCGATCTTCCTGGCAAGCGCCTATGAGGTGCTCTGCTGGTTCCGCTGCTTGCGCTCGAGCTCGCTGAGCTGGACGGACGTGGGCCTCTCCTCGGAGAGCTCGTGTTCCAGCTGCTGTGCCTCCTGCCGCTTGCCCGCAAGTATCCCGGCTGCGCCCTCCACTCCTTCGAGTTTTTTGATGTAGCTCCGAAGCTTCCCAAGTCGCCGCACTCTCTCGCCCTTCGGGGAAGAGGCTGCTGCTGCTCTTGCATCACCCCCTGAAACTGCACGAAAATCTCTTTCGAGCTGTTTGACCTTGCGCCGCAGATGGTTGAGCTCGTGGCGTTCCTTGGCGTCCAGATGTGACATGCCACTCCACCACGAGCTTGCCCCAGATCCTTGCTCCCACCAATCAAATCCGCAGCTGCGACAAACGTGCCTGGAGCCCCAGTTTTTCTTGGCTCCGCACTTGGGGCAATCCCAGGCTTTGGGCTGGCTGCCTCCGCCACTGCCGCCCCAAACACCGTCTGGCTGACCTCCCCCGCGTCCGCCTCTACCGCCTTTGCCGCCGCCGCCACACGCGGCACCCCGAGCACCACTTCCACGTCCTGCCATTGGTCGAACCCGCCGCGGCTGGGTTCCCAATCGGGCGACTGGGGCCGGGCGTCAGAAAGGTTATGGATATGACAGAACTGTGGCCGCGAAGGCCTCGCTGAAAGCTGGGTCAATTTGGAATCTGACTCAAGAGGTGGCGCGACGGCTAGAGCCAGCCACATGTGACCAGATATCGATCCTGATCGCATCATATTGAGCCAAAATGGCAACGGATGATGATGATGATGCTGCTGCTGCTGAGTGATGATGGAGATGATGATGATGATGACGACGACGACGATGATGATGATGATGATGATGGATATGATGATGATGACGACGACGATGATGATGATGATGACGATGATGATGATGATGGAGATGATGATGCTGACGACGACGACGACGACGATGATGATGATGATGATGAGAAAAGGAGGGACGGGGCAGGGAGAAGGAGGAGGAGGGGGAGGAGCGAACGCGGGGACAATCCCTTCAAAACGAGGACCCAACACCACAGGATGGTTGGGAAAACTAGAAACGACAAGCGTTCAAATCCTGTAATAAGCAATGCGCGGAGGGGGCGGGCCCCTCCCCGGACGTCCTCGGCGGAGAGAGGGGTATATCGACTAAGTGTACAAGCGGAGACGGGAAGGGGAGGGGGAGGAAGGCGGAGAGGGTAGGAGGCCGACGACGATGATTCAGGAGAGCGATGACGACGACGACGACGACGACGACGACGACGAGGACCAGGACGATGACGAGGAGGAGGAGGAGGAGGAAGAGGAGGAAGAGGAGGAGAAGGAGAAAAAGGATGCGGAAAAGCAAACATGATGATGAGGGGGAAGACCTGCTCTCTCCCCTCTCCAGCCTCTCCTCCGTCGTCCGTCGCCCCCGCGCCTCCTCCTTGCCTCTTTTTTTTATCCTACCCTCCTCCTCGTGCCGCCCGCGCTGCGTTCTCCCTCACCACTGGGGTCCACGTTCACACGGCCTCCTACCAGACACGAAGACAAATGGAGGGGCCGAGGGCACGAGTGCTGCGCACCGAACTGTCCGCATATCGCAGATCGCAGCAGGAGGAGGAGGAGGAGAAAGGGAATCAGGGAGGAGAGGGCATGAGGGAGGGGAAGGGGCAGGGGGAGGCGGAGGAGGAGGAGGAGGAGGAAGAGGAGGAGGAGGAAGAGGAGGAGGAGGAGCGCCCGTGACTCCTGGGGGTCAGCTCGCCTAGGCGCGGCGCGGGGCAACCGGCAGCTATGCGTTGGCGAGTGTGGATATGGTAGTGCGCGAAGCAGTGAATGAAGGTGGAACTGTTAGGAGGAGGCCTCCTCTTTGCCACCCGGTGCTTTGGTGCAGGTCCCAGCGCGAGCCGCCCATCAAACCTGGGTCGTGTGGGCGGCGGGCCCGCGTGGGGGTCGGGGGCGCCTGGCGTGGCGGCGTCGTCGTCGGCGTACTGCAGCGGTGGCACCTGCACGCGGTGGGTTGCGGCACGCGCCAGCGCTTGGGCCACACGCGTGGGGGACAACGTGACCCATCGTGCACTGGTCCTTGGGAGGCAGTTTTCGCCAGGCGGGTCTGCCTCGTACTCCTCCGCGGAACCCCACCCCCAGGAGGTGCAGGGCGCTTGCGTGAGCGATGGCGCGCGGCGCAGTGCACACACACACCACCACCACCAAGCGCCACAGCATTCCAGGTAGTGCGAGATCTGGTCTGTGCCACCCTCGCAGCGCCACTGGCAGGGCAGGCGGGGATGCCCCACACGCACGCGGTAAGAGGTGGGCAAGGCGCCTGCCAGGGCGCGGACGGTGGCCCAGCAAGTGCCAGGGGCAGCGACCGCCAGCTGGGCTTTGAGGCGCCGCCACCTCTGGCGGAGGTCTGGGGGGATCGCCAGGCCAGGCCACCAGGCACTGAGGCGTCGACGAATGGCGGCGTCGAAGGCCTCAGGGCAGAGCTGTCGAGCAGCGGCAGCCACGTGCGTGCGCTGCGGGCGGGGTTTGCGGGCAGCGGCCGCGGCGGCACATAGCTCGCCGCGTGCTGCTGCGTCGGCCGCCTGCAGGAACTGCCGCCTGCGCCGCTGGATACGCCGGCTGGGGGGCTCTACCGTGCCGGTGTCGACGGTCAGGAGGCATTGCAGCGTAGACTCGGTCTGTTCCCAAACTGGCGCAGCCCATCGGCCCGAGAGGACAAGGTGATGGAGAGGACGTCCATCGCGCTAGCGCGCCCCGCCTCTGCGAAGACCCTCCAGTCGACCAGCGCGGCGGTAGCTGTTCGCCATGTGGCGGCCCAAGCAGCAGGCCGCAGCGGAGCCAGGGCAGGTCAGGTCGCCAACGTGCCTAAGATTAGGTCGGCCATCGCGAAAGACCTCGGCGGGGCCTGCTGGATACGATGCAGCTCGCCCAGCTCGCCTCTAATGGGGGCCCCCCGAGGCCCTCACAGGAGGAGGAGGAGGAGGAGGAGGAGGAGGAGGAGGAGGAGGAGGAGGAGGAGGAGGAGGAGGAGGAGGAGGGGGGGGAGGAGGAGGAGGAGGAGGAGGGGGAGGAGGAGGAGGAGGAGGAGGAGGGAGGAAGGAGGAGGAGGAGGAGGAGGAGGAAAAAGGAGGAGGAGAAGGAGGAGGAGAGGAGGAGGAGGGGGAGGGGGGGGGGAGGGGGAGGGGGGGTGGGGGGAGGGGGAGGGGGAGGGGGAGGAGGAGGAGGAGGAGGAGGAGGAGGAGGAGGAGGAGGGGAAGGGGGAGGAGGAGGAGGAGGAGGAGGAGGAGGAGGAGGAGGAGGAGGGGGGAAGAGGGGAGGAGGAGGAGGAGGAGGAGGAGGAGAGGAGGAGGAGGAGGGGAGGAGGAGGAGGAGGGGAGAGGGGGAGGAGGAGGGGGGGGGGAGGGGGAGGGGGAGGGGGGGGGAGGGGGAGGGGGGGCGGGGGAGGGGGAGGGGGAGGGGGAGGATGAGGAGGAGAAGGAGGAGGAGGAGGAGGAGGAGACGAGCGCACAGAGGATGGCAATCCTCCAGGAGCCACCAGCCTATCGACCCAACGGCCAATGGCTCTTCTCAACGCTTTCGAAAGCGGAGGAGACGAACGAGAGTGAACGATCGGAGGCGGCCTCCAGCGGCGGCGGCGGGGCGGGCGCCGCGGGCCCGCCTGTCAGGAACTTGTTGTCCAGGGGGCGGAAAGCCGCTTGAATTGCTGGAGGATGAGGAGGGGAAGCAGCAACATGAGCACACGAACGGGAAGGGATCAGCGGCGGCTCGGCGGTGGCAGGAAGATGGGCGAGGCACACAGCTGCCTCGCTCAGGCACGCAGGCGGCGCCACGCCAGGCCAGCCCGAGCTCGCGTGGGCGAGGCACACAGCTGCCTCGCTCGAGCACCCAGGCGGCGCCGCTTCAGTCCAGCCCAAGGTCGCTTCCTCCGACCCTGTTACGGCCATGGGCTGGGCCTCACCGACAGAGGCAGGTGTGAGGAACACTCCAGAGCCAGAGTACCCAGGGGCCTCAGGAGCGGCAGAGCGAGCGGCCTCAGAAACGCCTCGAAGGCTCAAAAGGGCAGGGAACTCAGAAGCCTCAGGAGTGGTCAGAACATCACGGGCCTCAAAGTCGCGCACGACATCCAAGAGGAGCCTCGAGCTCGGCAGGGGGAAAGCGGTTCCCATGCTAACATTGATAGAGGTATTCCCAGTGAGTGTAAGATCGTGAGCGACAGAAGGTGGGGCACCATCAGCATCGTGATCAGGAGACTCTCTGTCAGCAGCGTGGGCCTCTCCAGGGCCGAAACGCATCAACGTCGGAGACGGGGCAATCGTCGAGGGCGCGGAAAAAGAGCATGATGCTGCCCCTGTGCGCCGTCGACGCGGAAGAGATTCATCCTGAACATCCTCGTCGTCCTCTGGTGCATCGGCAGCTGGCGTCGCACGCGGAACGCGATAGTGGGTGGATCCATCAGCACGGACAAGGGGTGAAACTTCATCACCATCTGAGTCCACCAAGTGCTCACGAACGCGCGCAGGAGCATTGTTCCCGAGGTACATCCGCATCTCGTGCCTGATGTCGCGGAGGGCCGAGAAGTAACGGTCAGCAGCGTTTTCCCAAGCCTCTTGCCTCTGGAGCGCGTACCTCGGATTGTTGAGCCAATTCAGGTAAGCGATGATGTTGAGGCGTCCCTCTCGTGCTCGTCCCCAGCAGTCGTTACAGATGTCACGCGCAAGTTCATCCAAGGAGCGCCAACGGCTAACAGTATCGACCCATTCCATCACCTCCAGCTTGGCGCGCACGAAGGGAATGCACCACAACCACCAATCAGCTCGACCACTCTCAGCATCGCCCAGACGAAGTATCCAGCGCGTGGAGCGAGAGACGACTCCCTCATAGAAGATCTCCGAAGGACTGTCAGGATCAACTGGGGCAGGTGGAATGCCCATCGCCTCAGGGGCCGAGGCGCGAACCACAACCGGTGCCGAATGTCCGGTCGACCGCTCCAAGTCTGTCAAGGGCGATCGCGGTGAAGTAGAGAGTACACCACCAGCCGCAGAGAGGCGCACAGGCGCCGAAGACGTCACAGAGCTGGCCGTGGCGACCAGAAGTGTAGTGGCAGTACGCAAGGTACACATGGAGGTGGCCACCATCGCAGTCGTGGCCACAGGTACTGTCGAGTTCCCGCTCGCAGAAAACTCTGAGCGAGTACACGGAAGGGCAGTCTCACCAGTAGGCACGCCCTGGGTATGAGCCAAAGTGCTGCCAGGTGTTGCTGCGTGCTCATCGTCCTCCATCTCACGCTCCCAACCACCTGATACTTGTCTCCACCTACCTCCCGCCGCAGTCCCAAGACCACCCTGCTCAGCTGTAGTGCGCTCGGGCGGAGAGTAGCTAGGCCATACGTCATCGTCAGAAGGGGCGGGAGGGACAAGGCCAGGGAGAGGGGCGTCAGGGGAACGTCGAGGCGTCAAAGGCCAGGGGTCAGGGGGAGGGCCATCAGACGGGGGATCAGAAGCACCTGTGGGCACGCTGGTGCACGACCCCGCGGAGGACGAGGAGGATTGCACATCATACTGAGGCTGCTGGTGACGCAGGGCCTGGACCACGGGTGGGGGCTCCCATCGTCGCAGTCGGTCTGAGGGTCGAGCCAGTCGCAGGGATCGGATCGCAGCCCCCACATATCCACGCAGCTGTCCTGGCGTTGAGACAAGTGGGCCCTGGCGCGCAAGATTGTACGTCTGGTACATGACGTACATGTTCTCAAGATGATCGGGATGAGGCTGAGTTAGACCCCATCGAGCAGCTAGAGGTCCAGGCAGGGATAGCTGCATACCACGGCACACCACATTATATAAGATGGGGCACCGAGCATAATGTTGTAGTCTATCAGGCCTCTGACACCCGAATCTGCACTTGAGCATCCCTTGAGGGTGAATAATGCGATATGATGCCAACCACCCATTCCCCCATGTGCGCAACGCAGACACGGCCCAGTTCTGAGGAACCAGCCGAAGGAGCTCTTGGATAGCTGACCAGTGAAGCTGATCAAGAAAGGGACGATAGCCAGCGAAGAACGGGGTGAGGTTGCGGATAAGCATAGCGTGGAGCGGCCTATGTGCACACATTGCTTGCCCGAGGGAACGAACCGCAGCACGCTGAAGCAGGAGGAGAAGGAGGAGGAGGAGGAGGCGGAGGCGGAGGCGGAGGCGGAGGCGGAGGCGGAGGCCTTCCCCTGCGCCGTTCCCGCGTCCCTTTCGCTTCCTGCTGCCTCTCCTCGCCTGCCCCTGCTCCGCTCGGTCGTTCGCTCTTGGCGTTCCCTCTCTTCCCTCCCCCCTGGGTTCGCGCCCCCCGTCGACCTTGGCCCGCGGCCCGCGCGCGCCCCTCGCCCCTCCGCCCGCCTCAGGCGGCCCTTCCTACCGCTCCGTCGCGCCGCTCGACCGACCCGCCCTCCCGCTGCGCAGGGGGCCGCAGAGGCAAAAAGAGGCGGCGGAGGAGGAGGAGGAGGAGGAGGAGGAGGAGGAGGAGGAGGAGGAGGAGGAGGAGGAGGAGGCGAGAATAGGCGAGGAGCGAGGAGCAGGAGGAGGGGCAGGAGGAGCGGCGGGCGCAGGAGCGAGGAGATCAGGAGCGACCGAGGCAGCGAGGAGAAGCGAGGAGGAGCGAGCGACGCCGCGAGGCGCACGACTCCCTGCCGCGCCCCCTGGCAGCGGGGCCGTGCCGACCGGCAGCGCCTCGGGCGGCTCCGCGGCGCACGGCGAGCGCCAGGCGGCTCGCAGCGCGGCCTCACGGCGGCCCTTGCGGCGGGCTCCCCGCAGGGGCGCCCGAGAAATCGGGCCTGTCATCGGCCACACGCAAGAGCGACGAGAAGAAAGGGGTCTTGCGCGAGATGGCACAGCGACCTGACGCGGTGGCTGACGCGGGCCGCCAGCGCGGCACGCCGCACTGGAAGCGAGGGCGCTTGCGCGCTGCCTTGCGCGGGCAGCTGACGCGTCAATGTTGGCGCAAGCGAGCCCGTTTTTGGCGTCGCGCAGACGTAGGAGTGACCCTGCGGCAGGTTCGCGTCCCGATGGCGTCGGCGTTGGCCCCTGTCGCCCCGTGAATCGTGCAACCCTGAACGGTCGCGGCATTCCCATAGGGCAGGTCGGTCGCTATCGGCCGATTCTGGGCCACTGGCGGCGCTCAACCTTCAACGCCGGAACTGGGGCCACCGCCGAAGCAACGCGGCCCGAACCTACCGCAGCCTGGAGAGTACTGCAGAATCCCCCCCCCCGTCATCGCTAGCACCGCACCCCAAAAGAATTGTCATGGGGCGAACTTCTAGCCGAAGGATAACTTGATGCCAGACCACAAAAAAAGACCCCCCCCCCAGGCTTGCAAGCTCTCGAAACGAAAACGCATGTGCGCGGCGCTTACGGCGAGAGCCACATCTTGAAAACGAGCCGCCCCGCCCCCCAATCCGTGAAACTCGTGCAAGCTTTTCGACACGAATGTGCGCGGCGCAGAGGAGGAGGAGGAGGAGGAGGGAGGAGGAGGAGGAGGGAGGAGGAGGAGGAGGAGGGAGGAGGAGGAGGAGGAGGAGGAGGAGGAGGAGGAGGAGGAGGAGGAGGGGCCGGAATCTGACGCTTCCGGGTGCGGGAAGCGTCATCCTGTTGCCGAAGGCGGGGGAGAGGGGGTCGTCAATACCGACCAGGGTGGGGCAAGAGTGGCCTCTGGTGCGCGGTCTCAGGGAGCAGCGTGGGCCACACCCAGGCGCGCAGGCCCCTGCCGGGGAGGCCCCCGATGAGGTGCCGCACCACGGGCCCCTCCGCCGAGGGGCCACTCCTGCGCGGAGCGGGTGCCCGGGGCCCGCCCGCCGGCGCTCCGCGGCTCCGCGGCGGTCGCCGGCGCCCCGCGGAGCGCTCACGGCGAGCGGCGGCCCGGAGCGCCGCGCGAGCCCAGCAGCCGCACGGACTCGAGCAGCTGGCGGAGGGCGCGGTCCACGGCCAGGAGGCCGGCCTCCTCGAGCAGCTCGGGGTCCTCGAGGGCCCGAGACGCGCCGTCGCCGCAGGCCGCGTCCAGCACGGCCGACACCACGGCGCCCCGCAGGCGCGGAAGCACCTGCGCCCTGAGCATGTCCACCACCGCCTCCGAGTCCAGCGCCGCCGCCGCGCGGAGCGCCTGCGCCCGCGGGTCGAGCGGCACCGCCAGGTCCGGGGTGGAATGCAGGATGAAGCCGAAGGCCGACTTCAGCGCCTGTCGGCGACTCGACGACGACGACGACGGCGACGACGGCGGCGACGGCGACGACGACGACGACGACGACGACGACGACGACGACGACGACGACGACGACGAAGAGAGTGGTTTGCAGAGGGTATGGTTTGCAACCCGCGCCTGGGTGGGAGGGGTAACGGGCGAGGAACTCGACAGAGATCTCCGCCGCGCCCCGACGAGGGCTCGACAGACCTCTGGTGCAGCGTGGTGACCCCCTGAGCCCCAACGGCGCCGATCGCAAACCACACCCCGGCGTATCAACCACACCCATTGTAATTAGTCGCTGAGCCTGCGCCGTGAAGCTCTGGAAGACGTCGGGCCAGCACTCCCCGTCGTCGCTCCAGGCGTCCTGCAGCGCCGCCTGGAAGCCCACGGCCGCCTCGTCCAGGAACTCCGCCAGCAGCGCCAGGGCACGCTCCCCGCGGCTCGCGAGCACGGCCGCGGGCGCCGCCGCCGCCCGCGGGGCTGTCAGCTCCTGCGCGGACCGCTGGAGCCTCAGCAGCTCCTGGTTGGTGCACCGCAGCATGCGCACCGCTTCGTGCAGCTGGCTCACCGCGTGGCTGGTCTCGAGCCTCCGCTGCGCCTCCGCGTCCGGCGACGCGGCCCCCGGGCTACCGGGGCGGCCGGGCGCCCCCCGGGGGCTGCCGCCCCCCTGCTGCTCCCGGCCGCCGTCCTCGTCGCAGGACCCGCCCGAGGCCTCCTGGTCTTCGGCCTCCTCCAGCAGCGACCTGTCGGCCTCCTGCGCGCGCGCGCACGCGCCCGCGGCGGCCTCAGCGGCGTCCAGGGCCACCACGGCGAGCTGCTTCGCGGCGCGTGCGACGGCGACCATGGCCTCGCACGCGCTCGCGGCCAGCCGCCGCTCCACGGAGGTCTCGCCGCTGTCCTCGGAGCACGCGGACGTGACAGCGCCGTCGTCGTGGTAGACCGTGATGGTCGACTCCGCCAGCGTCTGCAGGCAAAACGCCAACGCCACGTTCACCCTCCCGGCCCCCTCCCGCGCCAGCTCGGCCGCCCCCTGCAGCACCTCTGAGCCCTGTCCGGCCCCGCCCCGCTCCTCGCCTTCCGCGGCGCACTGCCCCCGCCGGGCCTGCAACAGCTCGTGCATCTTCCCCAGCAACTTGGCGACGACCGTCCCCGCGTCGGCCACCGCCCGCGCGGCGGCGAGGCCTACGTCCGCGTTCTCGCGCCCGCCGTCCCAGTCCACCGGCTCATCCTCGAAGGCGTCGCGCGCCTCGCGGCAGTGCTGCAGCGCCTCCGTGGCGCACTGGCCCGCCCCCTCGGCGGCGTCCAGCGCGGCGCGCGCCAGCCAGCCGAGCTGGCCCTCCGGAGCCTCGTCTGCGTCGTGGTTTGGCCTGCCCGGCTTCCGCGCCGCGGCGCCCCCCGGCCGGTCGCCGCGCTCCCCCTCCTTGGCGTCCTGCTTGGTCTCGGCGGTCTGCCTCTTGTCGGGGCGGAACCTCGGCGAGTCGGCGCTGCTCCGATCGGCCTCATCCTCCTCGGCCTCTGGGTCCTCCTCGCCGGCCTTGCCGTCAAGCTCGCGCAGGATCTCGTCGTAGGCCCGCTGGAGCTCCTGGAAGGCCGCCTTGTCCCCGCCCTTGTCCGGGTGCAAAAGCAGCGCCTTCTTGTAGAAGCACCGCTTGACCTCCGCCCTGGTGCACCCCCTGCGGACGCCGATGATGCGGTAGGGGTCGAAGCGCTGCCAGCCCTCCAGGGCCTCCCGGAGCCAGGCCGCCACGCGGATCGTCTGCTCCACGTACTCGAGCAGGCGGTCGGCCTCGTGCTGTAGCTGGGAGGGAGAGTACGCGCTCGCCGCCTCGCGGATCTCGTGCTCCGTGCGCCGCAGCCACGCCAGCATCGCCGTGTCGTCCGCGCCGTGCTCCAGGCGGCCCGCCCGTGGCGATGCGGCGCGGCTCGCGAGCTGCAGGCACTGGTCGCCCTCGCCGGGGTGCTCCTCCATGCCCAGGTGCACCCTCAGCAGCTCCCGCCAGACCTGCACCCGGACGGCGGCCCCAGGGTCAGAGTCGCCGGCCCGCTGGGCGCGCATGGCCATCCGGTGCAGCGCCCACTCCCAGTTCAGGTCGTCGACCGCGAGCTCCTCCTCGCCGTCCCCGCCGCACTCCCTGTGCACGGCGGCGCAGGCCTCGTGGAGGACCTCCGCCGGCGACTTGTCCTCCAGGTCTGCCCTGACGCCCTGCAGGCGGGACTCGGTGTCCCCGAGGCGGATGCACCCGACGGCCCACAGGGCCACCCGGCCAAGCTCCTTTAAGACGAAGCCAGGAGGACGAAGATCGAATCGGGTGAGGATAACAATCGAGGATCTCTGAGATGCGGCGGCTCTGGAGGATGTCTCAGGCGCCGCGGCCTTCTCGGGGCGCTCCGGAACGCTCGTTCCGGAACGCTCTGGAGCGGACTGCTCCTCGTCCTGGCCCGGCCCCAGCTCCTCGTCCTGCTCCGTCTCGCCCAGCCCCCCCTTGCCGCCGAGCAGCTGCACCACGGCCTCGGCCAGCTCGAGCCGGAGCATGCACTGCTGCCCGGAGATGCGGCCCAGGGCCCAGGCCTGCACGGCCCGGCAGCCCTCGGGGCCCAGCTCGCTCTGCCGGATGTACTGGTAGGAGGCCACCTGGGGCAGCCGAGAGGTACGGATAGCGCTGGTCGCCGGGGGGCGCGTCCTGAGCAGAGCTTCGAGGCGAGTCTAGTGGTTGCGACGGGTGCCTCCCAGGAGACCCGAACAGGGGAAAGCGAGGGAAGGGTGGCTGCAGCGGTACCTATACTCTAGAGGAGCCAGAGACGGCATAAGCATGAACTGCCGGAGGTGCGCGCGGATTTCTTGGATCATACCCTCCGAAGTTTACATCATATGGGCTGGGGGGCGCCAATCCCCACGAACCCGGCACCGTACGTGCAGCGCCAGGGGCGGCGGCCCGTCTTCCCATCCTACCATTTCAGGGGGATGCGAAGTCCCAGAAGACGGGGCGGGGTGGGCACGGGCGGGCATCATAGCTGGCTCAAAATCAACAGAGGCATCATAGCTTCATCTTTCTAGATTGACCCACTCACGGATCCACTACCACCTGAGCAACGAAAAGAAAGGAGTCTTTCGCGAGATGGCATAGAGGCCTTACGCGGCGGCTTGCGCGGGCCGCCAGCGCGGCACGCTGCACTGGAGGCGAAGGCGCTTACGCGCGATCTGAAAGAGGGAGCTGACGCGCCAATGTCGGCGCAGACGACCCCATTTTTGGCGCGTCGATCACCTATCTTCTCACTGGCTTCACTCCATGCGTGGCATGCTCCTCCCCCTCCCTGGCGCTCGGAGCGCGCCAGGGGCGGCGCCTCGGGGCCCCAGCGCAGATCCAAGAACTCGGCGCGAACCGTCGAAAGTGTACCATGCGCACGCGGCCGCAGGAAACCCTCGCAAGAAGTAAGACGTGTCGACGTAGCCAAGACGAGGACATGTTCGGGTGAGGATGAAACGAGAATCTCTGAGGTCCAGCAGCTCTGGAGGATGTCTCGGGCGCCGCGGCCTTCTCAGAGCGTTCTGGGACGCTCTGAGAGCGTTCTGGAACGCCCAGGAACGGATTTACGCCAGATGCAAGTGGGGAAGAAACCACGGCCGCGGAAACTCACCGCGCGGCGCGCGGCGCACCGGGTTTCTTGATGCGCGTCTCCAGTGTACGTATTCTGCAATTTGATTACCTCCTAGGTGGGGTCGGAGTAGATGGGGTCGGAGGATCGCGCCGCACCGCCGATACATCGGCGATGTATCGGCGATGTATCGGCGATGTACCGTCGATGCAACGTCGACATCGGCGGTGCATCGACGACGTCGACGCGGAGCAAGACGGGCTCCACATCGAGCCACATCGCCGACGCATCGGCGATGCGGAGCGATCCTCCGACCCCATCTGCTCCGACCCCATCTAGAGGAGGCCTAAGCATTACAGCTCTTCTTCGGTGCTCCTCCTCCGAGCCACCGGGCGCTTCCGCACCGGACAGGCAGCCCGCTCCTTGCGGGCCCTCGCGGCCTTCGCCAGCGACGGCAGCCTCTCCAGGCGCTGCCGCGCAGAGGCGGCGGCGCCCGCGGCCACGAGGGCCCCGGAGGCTGGCCTCGGGCGGCCCCCGTGCAGCGCCGCCTCCCCTGCGGGAGCACCGCTCAACCGATCCCCACCCCCACCGGCGTGGCCCGGGCCCCGCTGGCCGCCATCCCGCCCTGCATCAGAGTTGGGGGCCCGTCGGCCCCCTCGAGCCACGGGAAAGGCACGGCGGAAGGTTGGCATCGCCATGTTCAGCCTCTGGGGGCCCTGGCCGCGGGCCTCGGGACCGTCAACAGACGACTCGGGATGGAAAGCTGGTCCCAGGACATGGGTCGAGACCTGGCCGCCGACGTCGGGGCAAAAACATGACGTCGGGGGTCTGAGGACACACGCGCCGTCCCCTTCGGGCATCGAGGGGCGTGTACCCCCATCTGGGGCGGCGGGATGGCGGGCCCCATGGGGGCGACGACAGGCTCAGCGGCACCGGCCTGCCGGAGCGGCGTCGCCCTCCGAGGCCTCGCTCGCCCCGGAGCCCCAGCCGGCGCACCACCAGCTCGGGGGCGTCCCGGGCGCGGGGGCGGCGGCCGCGTCGTGCGGGCTCGGCAGCGGCGGCAGGCTCGGCCTGCGGCCGACCGGCGCCGCCACGCCCGGGGGCCCGGCGGCGCGGGCGCCGGGGAGCTCTCCGCCGCCGCAGGGGGCGCCGGCGCCGCCCAGGGCCTCCGGCAGCGGCGGCAGCTTCGGGGGCTCCAGGACGCAGGTGCTCCGCACGAGCGGCACCGCATGGCTCAGCTTCGGGGTCAGGGAGACCATGCCGGCCCCATGCGGCGGAGCCTCGGGCGCCGCCGGGCCTGCGGCTCGAGCGGCTCGAGCGTCGTCGTCGTCGTCCCGAGGCAGGGGAGGGCGACGACGAGGAGGAGGAGGAGGAGGAGGAGGAGGAGGAGGAGGAGGAGGAGGAGGAGGAGGAGGAGAAGGAGGAGGAGGAGGAGGAGGAGGGGGAGGAGGAGGAGGAGGAGGGGGAGGAGGAGGAGGAGGAGGAGGGGGAGGAGGAGGAGGAGGAGGGGGAGGAGGAGGGAATGAATGAATGAAATGCCCTGGCGGGGAAAGTGCACAGCACTAAATACTGAGCTCAGCTCAGAGTACTAGCCTCTCGGCGAGGCAGCTTCCTTGTCACGAATTCTCTCCACAAGAGCTGCCATACGCACCTCATAGGGAAAGGCGGCCCCTGATGCCGAAGGAATAGAAACCACCGTAGAGTCAGACACCGCGGGACTCCTGGGGCCTCTCTCCGACGGCCTCTTGGGGGCCAGCCGAGCAAGGGGAACAGTGCGACCCAGGAACTCCGCACACTTGCGATTAGGAGATTTACCCTGGAAAAAGAGGTTTATAACTTCCTGACCCTTCTTGGTGGGGGGCAAACAGGGACCAGCCAACTTTAAAGCACGGCCCTGGGACCACCCTCCACACTTTAAACACACATAGCTTTGCTTCTCAGGGATCGCACACACGACATCGACCGAGGCAGGATTTCGAGCCAGCCCAGCCGCGACGACAAGGTGCCCCTGGGGATCCTTGAGCAGCTTGTCTATGAGAGGGGGTACACCAGAACATCCAGTGAGATCAAGCTGCGATCGAGCGTTCCCGCCTAGTCTCAGACAACGGCTGCACTGAAATCCCGCGGCCCCGTCCTGCCAGTCGCGCCAGCCGACACGGAGCCTGTTTTGCGCGCGCCTCGGGGCGCGGGGAGGACGGGGCCACCTGAGATCGTTCTTATATAGAGGTAGCACGGCAGTGGCAATCTTGACGAAATTGTTCGCCCTCTCGAGGGCAAGGTTAACAGAAGCAAGAAACTCTGGGTCTGCTCCGACATGCTGCAACAGAGCTTTCTTGGCATGATGATCCACCACCGAATTGCCAACAGCAAACTCCCTCTCACCGTCTGGCAGCGCATCTATGGCAGCCTGTGCGCGGTGCGCCTTCGCATGTCGAACCTCCTGGAGCCACTGCTGCCCCTCGAGGCTCTGAGCGAACAGACGGATGCCAGCAAACTTCGATGAGGCAGCCAACTGGTGAGCAATGTTGCGCTGTGTCACTTTTATTGCCGACATGCAATCCGCGCCGAGCACCGCGGGTCTGTTCGCCACCTGGCCGCACAAAGCAATCGCAACGTGCTCAGCCAATGCAGGTGTCTGCGGAAAAGTGCCGTGGACTACGCCACGTAAAACGACAACTGGCTCAGGTGCCGCTCCAACGTCGGGCAGCACTCCGATGGCCCATGCTGCTCGCTGGAGCGCACGGATAGGAGGCTTGGAACAAGATCCGTCTGATACAAGACGGAGCACCTGATCGCTTGAAAGGTCTGCAATCTGCTCAGGATCCATGTCTAGTGGGTTGCCCAAGACATCAAACAACTCAACCTCAGACGACGTACTCGGTTTGGGCAACTCAATATCTGGATACACAAAAATCCCTCTGGTAAAAATCTCGAGATCCGGATCTTCGAGCGCTGCCTGAACATGCTCTGGCGTGGCACCCGACTCGTCTCGAGCTACTTTGACATCCTCACGCATGCACGTGTAGAGCCTGTGGTGGAGTGCGTCGACCTGTCCGCACTCGCAGCGCCCGTCCGTAGCGTAACCCGCCAAACGACCTCTCTCGTTGGTCCACACTCCATTGCACCCACAGCATTTCACTAAAAACTTGGCGTGCCTACCCAAACCCTTAGCTTTTGGCCCCAAGCGGTCCCGCACGAGATCCAAGGTGGCCCTGTGCCCAGGGGGGTGGCCTAATTTAGCTGCTAGAGTCAGTTCATGCTGGCGCTGAATACTAATCTCTAGCATCTCGGCTAACAGAGCAGGAGGGGTCTGATCTATCTTCACCGTGAAACCATTGTGATCATTCCACTCCAAATGTCCTAGCACCTCCCACCCAGCTCTCTGGAGCACTAGTACCGCACGACGGATAGGGCCGCGAGAGGAGCTCCAGGGACCACCCTGCAGAGGCTGGGCCGAGTCCCAGAGCCTGAGAAGCTCACTCTTACTGGCTAGTGCTCGCTCGGGCTGAGTGGAGGCTGTCCAAATCATCCTACACCAATGGATCGCAGGGGCCACCGCGAGACGAGAGCTCTTGTCCCCAAGAAGCACCAGCTTCGCAGTCAAAGAAACCCCGCCGTGACAGGGGGCGTCAGCACTACACATCATTCGCTGGTGGGACCCCCACTCGGCCTGACTGAGGCCTGAAACCTCGGCGCCAAAACTGCTAGCTGGAGCAACTCCAGCACGGCAAATCCTGGAAAATGGGGCCTCTTTCCGACCCTTAAACCGTTTCTTGTAAAAGCTTGACCTTCCTCAGACGCAATCTCATTCCAGAAAAACGTCTGGCTTGCTTGGCTCTCACCCCATGCTGCACCGCGCCTGGCTCCTGCAGCCTCGTCGACGCCGAGGTAGGAGACGCTCTGCTTGAGTATGGAGTGCGGCATATCTAGCGCGTCGAGCACCGCGCGGCCGAGCTCCGGGGTGGACGCCAGCAAGCCTATCTTCTCATAATTGAAACCAGCCGAGAGCTTCTCAGAAGTACGTCGGAACTCAGCCATAGCGTGCACAGAGACCTTCACTGCAATCTCCTCATCTTTGGCACCGTTGCTGAGAGCCGTGTCGTCTATGTAGTTGAGAAAATCTATCGCGGGCATCTGGATATGCACTCATCGAACTCTTCATATGCGTGCACCTTGATCGCCAAATCATTGTAGCCATCGCCCGCAGGTAGGCCACACACAGCAAATAAAGGTGTGACAGAATGATGCCTGCCCAAGCGAATGACACGCGGTGACCTCCACGTGTTATACACCAGCTTGAGCCAGCGTACAGGCACTCCTACTTTCAGAAACTTGATTCGCAGCAGATCCAACGGTATGGACTCGTAGTACTTGGACCAATCTATGACCCACATGAGGTGATGACGGTTGCTGTGCTGATCGCTCTCAGCTCGTGCCGCCTGCAACCAAGCACAGTCAAGTGCCGAACGTCCTTTCGTTGCACCCCAATATCTACGAGAAAGCTGCTGACTGATGCCTGATACCATCCATCTGCGAGCGCGCTGCCAGATACGGTACACTCCAGCATACAGTATGATCAAACGGTTGCCTCCTGACGGCTTTCCCAACATCGGCATCTGTATCCAACATAACTGCTTAGGGAGCAGCCCGATAGCCTCAGAACGTTGAAAAATCGCACTAAGCACTTCCAAAGCGTTGTCGTCTAGCATTAGCGCGTGCCGAGGGTGGAAATGATCGAAACTCGCTGACGTTCCAGTCGGGAAGGTTCTCACCACCGATCTGACAGCTTCGGGTTCCATCACTGGGCACGTGCTCCGATCCGGCACCCAAGCATAATGTGCTTGCCCGCTTGCCTTCCACAACTTCTGGTACATCTCCACTTCCTTCTCGACGATCGCCACTGGACTGCCTGAGACGACTGGCCCTGAACACTGAGCTGGCTCCGGTATGGCCTTGACCTTCGTGAGTCTGTGAAGAGCACGCGCACCGCGGGAAACTGACTCGGCGCACCACTCACTCCACAACTGCGCAGACTCCTTGTTCATGCCTAATACCGCTGCCTCCAAGTCATCATTCACCTCGTCTAGGAACTGGGAGATCGCATCAGTGTCCATGGGGATGCCACTGACAAGATCGCGCGCTTGACGAACAGAGAAATCGAGGCGCGCATGCAGCCCTTGACCATGATACTGCACCGTGAGAAAACTGTCAATCTCGATAGAACACTGATCTAGATTGCTGGTCCCACGATAGAGCTGCAATATCGCCTGAAGACTGTTTGTCATCCACTGCCAGCCTTCCGCGATCAACTTGGCGTGTGTATCGCCATCTAACTCATACGCAGCATCAACCCACCTGGGAGACAGGTTGCGACCGAAAACCCCAGGCTCTTTCAACTCCGTGCCAGTGTTGATCGCCACCTGCTTCGCTGCCGTCACTGCGAACTTCGACCACGCACGTGATAGAAAAACCCATACAGCTTCGACCGACTGCGTCTCGTCCGTCGCCATGGCCAAACACGCCTCAGCGAGGGCGCGGTGGGTACTCCAGTCAGCTGGGGCTGCAGTAGGTCCTATCACTGGAGCCGACGGCAGTGATGGCGACACAGTGTACACGAAATGACGAATACTGTATCCATTGTCCACGATACTCAACAGCACAGGTTGATGCGGTCGTTTAGCCCATCGCATTTCAGCTTGCACACCTCTGAAACCTCGCACCGCCACATCGTTTAGGGCGAAGTAGTCGATAGTCGTGGATCCCGTTCCTGTTCGACAAGTAACTTGAGTTGGCACTGCCACGGTGACCTTTGCCGTTCGAAGGAATCCAGTTCGACTCCAGTTCTGCCACAGACATATTCCAATCACATCCAGCAACACAAGGCCCACGACAGTCGGAGAAACATTGCCCGAGCTTGGCCAAGATAGTGGAGTTGATGCCCGTGGGACCGATGGAGTCCTTGAGATATCCGTTCAACACATGATAGGCTGGCCATCCAGGGAGGTCTACCATCACATGCTGCAAGCGATGTGGGTACAGAACATGTTGTCCAGGCTCGGGCTTACGCAACCCAAGCTCAGCACGTGCAAACACCGCTACTCCAGCTGAAGGGTTCCCTCCAGTAGCTACACCAGGAACTGCAACTAACTTCCATCCACGATTGTGCGCCCACGTGTACAAGGACTCGACATTGGATGCATCATACCCTATCTCTTGAGCCAGGATAACATGCGCACATGAACGTTTCACTCGATCTTTTTAACGTGTTGCGACCACCATTTGCATTGAAAGATTCAAACAGGTAGGTGCTCTGCGAAGGTGGTGTGAGTATCGGCTCCGTCTTTCCTGTCATCGATACAGGTACGCCAGAAACTCTCACAGCCACAAAACCATCTGCCAAGCCTGAAGGTCGGCACTGCGACCCGCCACTGATCCCTGCAGTTGACCCGCGAGGTCCAGAGAGTGAGCAGTGCGGGCCATCCGTGGATGGTCGGTACCCTCTACTCTCAGCTACCCTCATTGCGGGCGAGTCGCAGAAACCTAGCGAGCCACAATGCGTGCCGACAGGCTGTAGTACTGCATCTGAGAGATCCACCATTTCAGATAACATCTGTGACCTTGGTAGGGTGGGCTCCGAGGAAGGCAGAGGCTCTGCGTTCCTCGCAGCGCACAATGAGACTGAATCGGTACCAGAGATCGCCCTGTACATCATCTCGTACGCGCTACCCTCGTCGTTGTCGCTTGGTAAACTCTCCCAGCTTGGTGCTGAAATCCTCGAAAGTGTCGGAGTCGAAGAGATACTGCTTATCTTCGTCGGACAGGTCCTCGAAGGTGCGCTTGGGAGCTTCACTGGGACCAGACTCATCCCCACCCCCAGCACTAGACTCACCATCATCGCGAGCAGGAGCTGGAGGGGAAGCAGCAGCGAACTTGCTCTTGAGCACCGACTGCAGCTTAGTCCACAGCTCGGACTCGAGGAAAGACTGCAAATCGCCATCACTGACGTCCGAGGCCTTGACATCGAAATCGAAGTTGGGGGCAGCTTTGGCGTCGTCGTCTGCTGGGGCAGGATGACCGACCAATGCCGCCGTTCGCTTGAACTCCGCCTCCAGGGTAACAACCTCAGCACGTTTAGCTTGGAGCTGCGCACGACGAGATTCCAAAGCTTCCTGCATCTTGGCGATCTGCTGCTCCTTCTCGTTGATCTCACTCTCCAGCTTCGCACTGTGTAACGTAGCTTTTCCCAGATCTTGCTGCGCACGGCGGTGGGCTTGCGTAGGAGTCCGCAATGCCTTGTGCTGCTCACGCAGCTCCGCCAACTTGACCTTCGTAGCCTTCTTGATCTGGTCACTCTCATCGCCACGAAGCGCCTTGAGGATTGACTCATATTGCGCAATCTGGCTCGATAACCTCGTACGTTTGGTAGAATCATCTTCTTCCGTGTCCATGCTGTTGCCATCTGCCTTAGGTTCTTGCTTCCAAGGCGGTACCCCTTCGCCTGGCGTTGGCCAGACCTTCGGAGGCACCGCACTTGCAGATGGAGCGCCCTTGCCGAGGAGAAGCTTCTCGATGGCCTCCAGACGCTTACTCGTTTCGTCCTTCTGTTTGCCGCTATATTGCCCTTTCCCACCTGAGAGGCCACCTTTGGCAAGGATCTCTTGGTGAGCGGTCCAAGCAGCCTTCTTGATACGCAACGGCGCTTCATTCCCACACTGACAGCGGATGCGCGATGCCCAGTTCGCCGAGGCTGAGCACCGCCCGCATGCCCAAGTGGGCCGCCGCGGCCTGCGGAGCACCGCAGGGGCGGACGGCGGCGGCCCTGGCGCCATGCTGGCGCCCGCGTCTCACACTTCTGGGAGGGAGCCCAACCCCTCGGTACAGGCGAAAGCAGATGTCGGGCGCAAGCGCCCTGGCACAGCCGCGGACTAGCAGTATCCGTGAAAGCCAATGCGGGCTCAGCCCGCCCACTCATGGGTCTTGAGCCAAAATGGCTACGGGGGGGGGAGGAGGAGGGGGGGGGGGGAGGAGGAGGAGGAGGAGGAGGAGGAGGAGGAGGAGGAGGAGGAGGAGGAGGAGGAGGAGGAGGAGGAGGAGGACGAGATCAAAACGTACCCGCCGCCGCTGGCCAGGCCCACATACGGCGGGACCGAGGACAGAAGACCATCCTTCAAGAACGTGGGACCCTCCGCCGGCCCAAACTGAAGAGCATTCGAGAGGGTGCCTTCCCTCAGGATGCACAGGAACGTCCAACAGAAGCGAAGGACCTCCCCGAACCGACCTCGATGTTGTACCTCGGAGCGACCGGAGATCTCGTCGCCCTATCATTAGGTCTGGCATGTCCACCTACAGGCGGATTTGGGACAACAAATCCAACATGCTCAAACAATACCCCAAAAACGCACAGTAATACTAGAACAATCGTCCCCTGACCATGTTTTCACTATTTTCGGATATTCGTCCTGTAGAGGGGCACGCCCTACGTAACCCCATCACTGGGGCAACTCTGCGAGGGCACCGCGTCTCGGTGGCAGGAGTCTGCCCACGCCTCGGGCTCGTCCAGCCACCCTCGGGACGCTCCGCGGGCCCGAGCTCTCTCGCGGGCGCAGGCGCGGCCTTCCCGAGGCGATGCTGGCACCGACGGGGTCGTGACGCTGAGGATCGGCGGCAAGCGAGGGGGGGAAGCGAGAAGGAGAAGGCCCTCTCAGAAGGCGGTGGGGCTTGTCAGAAGCCTTCGCGCCGTTGAAAGGCTTTCTGTGTGTGTGTGTGTTCGGGGGAGGCTTAGAAAATTTCTCAGAAGGCCGGGGGACTTCCGAGCCTTCTGAAAAATGTCCACCCCTATGTTCACCCCTTCTCACTTCCCCCCTTCGCTCGCCGCCGACAGGAGGACGAATAAAGGGGGACGGGGGGGGGAGAGGTGGGCGCCCGCGGTTTGGACGATGTCGCCACGACTGGTTGGGGTGGGGCAAGGCAGGCAGTGGCATCCAGAGGGGGGTCAAAGGGTCGATCGATCGAGCTCTCGGCCTCCGGAAGCCTGCCTCTGGAGGCCTGCCTGCTGAGGTTCTCCGAGGGCGCCAGGGGGGGACCTCCAACGGGTGCGCACGGTGGACAAAACGAGGTGCGCAAGCGACTGCAACGGCCAACAACCTCCCACGCCACGTCGTGCGGGCGCTGCGCCGCCTAGCTCGGTTGCGACCAGCGGGAGAGGGAGTTCGCCGCCTCCTCGGGGAAACGGGGGCCCCTGGACCCCACGGACTCCCAGAGGCGCCCAAGAACGCGTCCGGCACCTCCTCGACCCTCGATCCTCAATCCTCCCTCCTCCTCGATCCTTCTCCTCCTCCTCCTCCTCCTCCTCCTCCTCCTCCTCCTCCTCCTCCTCCTCCTCGATCCTCGATCCTCCCGCCTCGATCCTCGATTCTCGATCCTCGATCCTCCCTCCTCCTCGATCCTCGACGTCCTGGAGGCGCTGGTGACCCTCCCAACCTGGTGACCCCGCTTAGTGCTGCCCGACGGCCGAGGAGCTCCACAGGGGCGGGGGGGGGGAAGGCGACAGTGGACGAGGGCGGGGAGCACCTCCTCCCTCCTCCTCCTCCTCCTCCTCCTCCTCCTCCTCCTCCTCATCCTCCTCCCCCCTCCCTCCTCCTCCTCCTCCTCCTCCTCCTCCTCCTCCTCCTCCTCCTCCTCCTCCTCCTCCTCCTCCTCCTCCTCCTCCTCCTCCTCCTCCTCCGGGAGCGCCGCCCAGGGCGCGCGATGCCCCTCCACTCGCACCCACTTCACCGGGCACTGGAAGGGCGAGCACGACCCGGGCCCCCGCCCTCCACCTCCCACGACGCCCGACCGGAGGCCCTTGCCCGCTTTAGCCACGGCTTTCGAAGGGTGGAGGGTGGGAGGGACGGCCGCGGAGCGGAGGGATAAAGATGAAGGGCGAGGGAGATGGAGGGACGAGCGAGGAAGGCGGGCGGAGGGTGAAGCTTATCGGAAAGAGAGAGAGAGAGGAGGCAGCGTGATGGCAGTGGGAAGAGAGGGGAAGGGAACAGGGAGGAGGCAGGATGGAGGACAGGCCGGCGGGAAAGAGAGGCAGGAGAAGGACGAGGGCGAGGGCGAGACGAGGGGGGAGGAGGCCCTCCGCCCCGCACCGCTCGTCCTGGAGGCCCCCTCTGATCGATGGCCGTGCTGCGCTGGCTGTTGCGCGGGCTTCGAGGAAGCGTTGCCCCTCCCAGGCCGCGTGAGCAGCCAGCCAGAGTGAAGACCCATGCAGATCTCGATAGTTCCTCTCCCCAGAGCGAGAGCAGGCTCACCACGAGCTCTCTGCTAGGGCCATGTTCACCTGCATGCCTGCATGCCCTGCGGCTGCACGACATAATCAGGAAAGCTTTGCAAGCTTGCTGAGCAGTTCCGAGGGGAGCCACCACTGACCACCTCAAGGCTAACCTCATGAGAGCGCGGGAGTTCGTCCCGACTGCTCACCTTCTGGCCTGAGTTTGTACAGCTGTCTTCTTTGTTGTCTCGACTTGCATTCCAGATGTGTCACATATGCTCCTCCTCCTCTTCCTCGTCCTCGTCCTCTTCCTCGTCCTCTTCCTCGTCCTTCTTCTTCGTCTCCTCCTCCTCCTCCTCCTCCTGACCCTCCTCATCCTACTCGTATTATTCCTCGCCTCCTCCTCGTCCTCCTCCTCCTCCTCCTCCTCCTCGTCCTCGTCGTCCTCCTCCTCCTCCTCCTCCTCATCATCATCATCATCATCAGCAGCATCATCATCATCAGCAGCATCAGCATCAGCATCAGCAGCATCATCATCATCATCAGCAGCAGCAACATCATCATCATCATCATCATCATATCATCATCATCGTCATCAGCATCATCATCTGTATCATCGTCATCATCATCATCATCATCGTCATCGTCATCATCATCAGCATCAGCATCATCAGCAGCAGCATCAACATCATCATCATCAGCATCATCATCAACATCATCATCATCATCATCATCATCATCATCATCATCATCATCATCATCATCATCATCATTAGCATCATCATCATCATCATCATCATCATCAGCATCATCATCATCATCATCATCATCATCATTCATCATTACATCATCATCAGCATCATCATCAGCATGATCATCATCATCATCCTCATCCTCATCTCATCATCATCATCATCATCATCATCATCATCATCATCATCATCATCATCATCATCATCCTCCAGCTTCACAAATGGAGGGCGGGTCGCATTCAAAATGCGGCTCTCGCGATGGCGCCGAGCACATTCGTTCCCCAGAATTCAAAAGTTTCACGGATTGAAGGAAGGTCGTTTTCAAACTGTGGCTCTCGCCTCAGCGCCGCGCACATTCGTTTCAAACATTGTAAGAGCTTCACGGACTGAGGGCGGCTCGTTTTCAATGTGCGACTCTCGCCTTAGGCCCGCGCACATACGTTTAGAGAATTGCAGGAGCTGAACGGATTGAGGGCGGGTCGGTTTCAAAATGTGGCTCTCGCTTTAGCGCCGCGCACATTCGTCCTAAAGATTTGTAAGAGGTTCATGGCTTGAAGGCGGCTCGTTCTTAAAATGTGGCACTCGCTTTAGCACCGCGCACATTCGTATTAAACAGTTGCAAACAAAATCATGGATCGAGGGCGGCTCCTTTTCACAATGTGGTTATCGCTTTAGCGCCACCCGCATTTGCACTAACACTGCTCCAGCGTTTCACGCATAGAGGGCGGCGTATTTCAACATGTGGCTCTCGCCTTAGCGTCATGTGCAGTCGTTTTGAAACCTCAAAGGAGTTGCACCGGCTCTCATGGCTAACGTACCAGAAATCGTACTTGGGAACGATTTAGGATTGTCAGGGCACCACAGGTTGATTCGCGGTGTTGAAGTCTCAGGAATGAATGGCGTTGTGGCACGATTCAGGATCGTCAAGACGCAATAGTCAGGTCGCCTCGTAATGTCGAGACCCTTAGAACGGTGTTGTGGCACGCTTCCGGATTTTCACACGGCTGTCCGCCAACGGAGCACTTCTCTCAGTGGAAATGACTCCTTGTAGGGGCCTATGACCTATGAAGATGGAAGGGAGGGTGTATTCCAACATCATCGATGGGTCTTGGGTTTGCACTGGTCCTCCTCCTTCTCCTCCTCTTCCTCCTCCTCGTGCCCCCAGGCCTCTCCTGGAGCGCTCTCTGACCAGAATGTCCAAGCGGACCCAGCCCTGGCGACGAGGACACCCCCGCAGGCCCCCCAAAAAGGGGCCGGCGGCACCCAGAAGCCTCCACCCCTTCCCCTCGACCCCCCCCCCTCCCTGCCCATCCCGACCCCTCCCCCCTTCCGCCCTCCTCGGCCCCCTTTCCGCCCCGCTCTCGGCAACTCTGGCGCGCCCCCCTCGCTCTCCGCTGTGGAGCGCCCACGCCGCGGCGAGCTCGCGAGCCCGCGGCCCGTGCCCCCCGCCGCTCAGCCGGCACCCCTCCTCCCTCCTTGTTCCTGCTCCCTCCTCCTTTCCTCCTCCCTCCTCCCTCCTCCTCTATCCTCCCTCCTCCCTCCGCCTCTCCCTCCCCCTCCTCCTCCTCCTCCTTCTCCCTCCTCCTCCCTCCTCCTCCCCCCTCCCCCCCCCCCTCGTCCTGGAGGTGGGCGCCGCGAGGGCCAGCTGGGCAGGGCCTCGGCTCCCAGACCCCGACGCCATGACTGCTTTTCATAGCGTCGACCCCTAGAGGTCTCGACCCACTCCCCAGGACCAGCTTTCCATCCTGAATCGTTTTTTTCGACGGACCCGAGGCCAGGCAAGGGCACCCAGCAGCCGGACATAGCGCAAAGACTCCCGTCGTGATTTCTGTTGTGCCTCCAGGGCCCTGGGCTCTCCGCGCTCGGGGATCGTGCGCCGGGGGCGGTCCTCGGTGGGGATGCCCGACTCGGCCATGAACATGAAGAAGACCCGGGGCTGCACAGCGCCCTGGGCACCGCGGGGGCGGCCCTCGGACTTCGGAGGGCCCGCAGATCTGGGCGTCGCCATCTTTTTCGCAACGGGCGTGCTCGCTCGGTGTCGTCGGGTATTGCTTGCCAGAGGTGCTCCTGCGCACGAGGCCCAGAGGGCCCCAGGGGCTGCAGAATTGAACGAAAAGCTGTGGGCACAGTGGGCCAGGGGCACCTTTCGCAACCCCCGATGATGGGCCCCCAGATCCTCACACATCGATCTGGCTCGGAAAAACGGTGGGAAAAAACACCTACATCTCTGGTCGTGATTGTTTGCGATGTTGCATGTCTTGTGGCAACGTCAGATCTGCGGGTCAGAAGGGCAGCTAGACAGCCATCCACCTCGCTCCTTCCCCCATGCCCTTTTCCTGGGAAGGAGGGAAACGATCAGAGGAGGATGGGGGGGAGGAGCAAGGATGTGGACCTGTATCAAGGTTCGACTCTTGTGGGAGGAGGACAACTCTACAGGACCACCACAGAAGGTGGACGTCTGATCCCCGAGACATCCGACGTCTTGTTTTAGAACACATTCAGAGGTTGTTCGCAGTCTTCGGGCTCCAAGTGCCCTCGCCAAGCTTCGGGACATCAGAGAAACGGTTCGGGATGAAACACTGGCCCTGGGGAACAGGTCAGAACCTCCACGGCCCCCGCAGTGAAGCGATCTGGACATCGGATGTATGGGATCGCTGCCTCAAAGAGGTAAGCGAGCGTGTTGTCAGCCCTTCTCCTCCTCTCCTCCTCCCCCTCCACCTCCCCCAGCCATTTGCGAATCAGTAACACTTCTGCCGCACCAGAAGACGTATCCGTAGGCCGGGCTGGGCGTTTCGCCTGGGACCTCCTCACCGGAAACGTATACACTCCGACAGATGCACCGTTGGACGAGACCCATAACACGATAGACCTCTCGCCGTAGCGCTGCGCACATTCGTCTTAATAGCTTGCAGCAGCTACGCGGGTGGAGCGGGGGCCCTTTTCAAAATGGAGTTCTCGCCTGAGCGTCGCGCACACTCGTCTTAGAATATTGCAGTCGCTACACGGATGGAGGACCGATCGTTTCAAAAAATACAACTATCGCCTGCAATTTCCTCAGCCAGTATAACCGCGAGCGCGAGCACGTGCAACAATTACATGGACGGAGGGCAGCTCCTGTTCGAAATGGGGCTCCCGCATCTGCGCCGCGCGCATTCGTCCTTAAAACATGCGACCCCTACAAGCACGTGCAGCAATTACATGGACGGAGGGCAGCTCCTGTTCGAAATGGGGCTCCCGCATCTGCGCCGCGCGCATTCGTCCTTAAAACATGCGACCCCTGCACGGATGTGAGGCAGCTCGTTTCCAGAATGCGGCTCCCGCCTGGAACTTCCCGGATCAGACATGACCACGAGTGCAAGCTTGTGCAGAAGTGGCACGGGTGGGCAGCGGACGTTTCCTTCTCAAAGAGGGCCCTCGCTGGACGGGTCGCTGATACGTATGATCCTGCACCGTCGCGTCCCTTACTTCTGTCGAGAGGGATGCGAGGCAGATCCTTCTCAAAACAAGGCTCCCGCCCGAATGGCAGACCCACGAGATGCTCGTCCTTTCAGGGGGACGCTTCCCGTCGTGCAAGGGAAGGCTTTTTATCGGCTTATGACGGAGGAGCTGGGGGGATCGGAGGGCGTACTGCATCTCAAGAAAACTCCGCGGGGGATTAGATCAGGGGGTTTAGATCAGTAACCTTTCGGGGTAAGTTGGTGCAGTTTGTATTCGGCGCATCGGTGCCTTATCTTTCTCTCCTTGATAGCCTTCCCTACCTCTTGATAGGCTGTGGCGGCTGTGGTGTGCATCAGCGATGCCATCGCTGATACATACCACAGCTGGCTCCAACATTTTGGAGCCCGCGGCCGCTTGACTCGAGCAGCGCTCGAGCGATGGAGGGGCGCTGCTAGGGCGAACTGAAGCACCAGAGCAAGCGCGGCGGGAGGCGGAGGGGGCGCGGGGGGAGGGGAGACCGCGCTCCGAACATTTGAGCAGGGACCGACCGTCCCGGCAGTCCTATAGGCCTACCACGACGTGTTCTTAGGAGCCAGAACTGCTCGAACAACAAAGACACTGTTCTTGGAACACAAACCCGATGCGTTAAAAGAAGACAGTCCCAGCCAGAAATGTTCTAAGAACATTTTGTTGAAACCACAAGAGGTCATGAGAACATTATGTGGTAATTAGGCCTTTAGGCGAACCAGGACGCTTCGCCACTGCTGGAGTGCTGGAGGCGTGCACAGCGAAGTGGAAGTCCATCTTGAAGGGCCAAGCGGGCTCCAACAGACAACGACATGAACACCAGCGCTCCGAGGCCCGCGCGGACTGTGTGGACTTCCCTCTCCATGCCTGCTCCCTGGCGCGCGGAGCGCGCGGGGTGGGCTGGCGCTGGAGGCGCCGCCCAGGGGTGTCGGGAGGGGGTCCAGCGCCGACCCACGAATCCGTGCGGACCTCCGAAGGTTGATGCTGATGCTGCGACTCGTCGTCTGTTGGCGGCGAGCCCAGGGGCGGGAAGTGAGGAGGGGCGGGCCCTCTCAGAAGGCCGCGGGGCTTCTCGGAGGCCCTCCGGCCTTCTCAGAAGCCGCCTCCGTCTTCGGAGAAGGCTCCGGAAACTGCTCAAAGGCTGGAGGCCTTCCGAGCCTTCTGAGAAGGCCCGCCCCCGCTGACCTCCCCCCTGGGCTCGCCGCCGACGCTGCGCGAGGGGCGGAAAGCAGATCTGGCCCCAGACGTCCCCGCTCCTGTGTCTCGCCATCGCTCGGCCGTCCGCTCCCCGTGCATGTTCCGACTTCGCGCGTGCTTTCTTGGCTCGATGGTGCAGGATGTTCCCCGATGGTCCTCGCAGAGAGAGAGAGAGAGAGAGAGAGAGAGGCGATGCCAAAGTGTCTGTCCAACACGGGGCCCCCGTGACTCCCGGTCCCTCCCCCAGCGAGGGCTGCCCCTCCCGAGCCGCGCCCGGACGGCGCGCGGGGCCCCTGCGAGGGGGCCCCCCCGGAGGCCGAGGGCGGCGGCCGAGCTCCGCCGAGCCGGGTCTGCACCTGCGCGCGCCGAGCGCCACGTCGTGAGGCACTCGCGCGGGTGGCTCCAAATTAAGAGGGTGGCCCGCAGACCTCGGGCCGGACGGAAGGGGGAAGATTGGGAAAAGGGGGGGGTACGAAATTTGCTGCATGCAGCTGGTCTCGGCCTCACCGATGGGCCCATTCCTCGATACATGGCCGCCTCCGGCGGCAGGAGGCGCCGGGAAAATCCGCTACGTGGGCTGATTCTCACCCCCCCCCCTTTGCTATCCCCCCCTTTCGCCCGACCCGAAAACCTCCTGGGAGCTCCCAGAAGGCCAGAGAGCCGCTAGGACGCCGCGCGGCACGCGCGAAACGCAGCGCTCACCCTGTCGGCCCACAGGAGGTTCACCGCACGGCGCCTCGCAAACCAGGGTAGGGGCGTCTCTGAAGCCCTTGACCAAAGGCCCACCAGCCAGCTGCACGCAAGAGTGAACCCTGGGCAAGAGTGGCCTCTGGTGCGCGGGTCTGTGGGGGCCGCGGGTGGACCAAGCAAGAGCGCGGAAGACGCTGCTGCCGCGCCGCGTTCGGCAATCGGGGCACCCCCTTGGGCCCGCAGCACAGGTCACCCCAGCGAAAGGTCACTCTTGCTTCCAGTCGAGCCAGGGTCGACCGCGGACGCTCGTCAGTCCAGGGACCCGGCCAGACGGCGCGCCCCAGTTGGCCACAAGACCTCCGCCCTGGCATTCCCACGACGCTGAACGCCTGGGGACGGGAGCTCGGATGATCTTAGAAACGCTGGGAGTGTTTGTGCGTCCCGCTCTCAGGGTCGAACACTTATTCAGTTTTGGGCGCCGCGATGCGACGTGTTCAAATGAAGGGGCCCTGGGACACACAAATAAACAGACACAAATAACAGGATTCCCCCTATTTTCCCATATTGTCAGTGCTTTTGTCTTCCCCCCCACTTCACATATGTTCCCAATATTTTCTAGGGGATCGACGATTAATCGTGTCTGTGTGTTTCTTTCCCTCCTGATTCAGGGTCGAGAACTTATTCAGTTTTGGGCGCCACTATGCGGCGTTTTCAAAAAAGGGGTCGGCCCCGTGGCCCACCTGCTCGTGTTCTTCCCGTGCCCACATGCTTTTGCAAGACGTTCCCAAGTTTCACAGTGCCGCCTGCCCGACGTCCACACTACAGGGTGTTGCTTTAGAACGTTCTGGTCGAGTCAACAGCAAAAAGTGGAAAACGGGTGGAAAAAAAACACACTAACAACTATGTGCGGCACGCAAAGGGGAGTAGGGCAAGCTAGGCACGTTCGCGCCTCTTCAGACATCTTATCCCTCCTGCCATCCCCCTTTCTATGGCGCTGGTTCGTCTCTACCTACGGACGCGTGTCATAATCGACCTGCGACTCACACGGGAAGACAACTGTTTGCACAATCGGAAAACGGGGAACTGCGTGCACAGGAGGAGGTGGCGGGTGAGCAGGAGGAAGCGCGGGAGGAAAAGGATGAGGACGAATAGCAGCAGCAGGAATGAAAGCGGAGGGATCGGGAGGGGAAGGAGAACCAGAAGAAGGCGGAGGAGGGGAAGTGAGGGGGGCGACAGATTCGGACTCAGACGAGTGGCCCGCGCTCTGGCGAGACGATCAGCAGCAGCAGAAACTGGAGTGGAAGGAGCGGGCGGAGCAGGAGGACCAAGCCCAGAGATCCGACGTCGTGACGTTTGTCCATGCGCGGTCTCTGGAGGTCTCGACCCATTCATCCCGAGTCGTTTTTTGACGGGCCCGAGGCCCGGCGATGGCCCCTGGGGGCCGAAATCTGCGAAACAAACTCAGTCTTGGTTTTTTCAATGCGTTGGATCTCTGGGGGGAGAGCGGAGGTGGGGAAATGATGAGCGGGGGGGGGGGGGACCGCACTGAAGCCAGACTCGGATCCAGAAAGGCGGCCCGCGCTGGGGCGAGAGCGCCCGTCGGAACGACGGGGGCAGCGCGCCGATATCCGAAAATGAGGCCCACGCTGCAGCGAGTGGCGCCATTTTGAAGCAGCGAGAAATCGAGACTGCAGAAGCCATAAGAAAATCAGCGTCTGAAATCCTGTCGAAAATAGCACGCGGAGGAGGCGGGAGATCTTCCGGACAACCTCAGGGGAGGAGAGAGAGCAGTACTCGAATCGTCTACTTGTGGAGGGGGGGAGGGCTGCTTAGAAGGAGGCTGTTTCTGAGAAGGCGCCCGCCTCGACACATCTACAGACAAGGCCCGCGCCTTCCAAGAACCAGCCTCCTTCTAAGATGCCGTCCCCCCTCTCCAGGGTGTTTTGGCACCGCGTCGATCGTTCAGCCTTGAACCCATCGTGGCCCCGACCGTTCAAGGTTCAAGGCTCAAGGAGGAGGAGGAGGAGAAGGCAGAAGACGAAGGACGGAGGAGGAGGAGGAGGAGGAGGCGGAGGAGGCGGAGGAGGGGAGGCGGAGGAGGAGGAGGAGGAGGAGGAGGAGGCGGAGGAGGAGGAGGGAGGAGGAGGCGAAGGAGGGAGGGGGGAGGAGGAGGAGGAGGAGGAGGAGGAGGAGGAGGAGGAGGAGGAGGAGGAGGAGGAGGAGGAGTGGCGCTCTTGATCTTCTCGCCACGGCGCGCTCCCGCGGCTGCCGACCGTCACGCCCGGCCGACGCCGCCCGCGCGCCTCGGGGGGGCGCCCGCGGACCGCCCCGCCGAGCCTGGCCGCGCCCAGCCCTGGGCCCGGGCTCGGCCGGGCCAGGAAGGCACGCACGGTGATGGGCCTGTTGTCCACCACCATAAGCTGGAGGGGGAGGGGGTCCTCCTCCTCCTCCTCCTCCTCCTCCTCCTCCTCTCCTCCTCCTCCTCCTCCTCCTCCTCCTCCTCCTCCAACTTGTGGTGGTGGTGGTGGAAGACAGGCCCATCACACGCCGGTCCTGGCTCGGCCAGGGATGTGCCGTATGCCCAAGCGTGCTCGCGGCCTGAGATGAAACACTCCGGACGGGCGGGTTGGGGGCCCCTGGGGGGCCCTTCTCTGCCGGGCCGCGGGACCGTCGACGAACGGCTCCAGCTGGAGAGCCAGTCTCTGGGAAAGGCTCGGGACTTCCGGGCACCCGGACCCCCCGACGTCGTGATTTGATCATAGCGCGACTGTCGCGCCATGAACAGATAATGGCGCGGGGTCGCGCCGAGACCCCCTTCCCTGGGACCGGCCTTCCATCCCGAGCCGTTTTAGGACGGTCCCGGGGCCCGGTGAGGACTCCCAGAAGCTGCAAATACTGAAAAAAAACGTCGTGCTTTCTTCGTGACCCGCAGGGGTCGGGGTGCCCCTCGCCCACATCACTCGGGAGAGCGCACGGTCTGGGTAGATGCACCGGTCCTGGCTGGGCCTGGAGGACGTGAACGCCCTCCAAGCGCTGGCCAGGCATGCAGGGCACACCAATCCTGGCAGGCAGGATCGGCCAGGCCGGGATCGGTGCAGGTGGTCCGCCGACGCCACCCGAGCGTGACTGCCAAACCACCTCAACCCAGCCCGAAGTCATCCTTGGGCTCGCCGAGTTCCGGTGGGGGGGGCGAGCACTCCAGAACGAGGGGCGACGAAACCTAGACAGACCTACCGCTCCCTGGCCAGGTCCATCCTGAGCCCAGCAGCGGTGTATGCGTGACGCCCACCTGGCTCGGCCGAGAGGGCGTACACACAGCTCCTGGGCCCAGGAAGGGCCAGGCCAGGGGGCAGTGGATGTCTATAGATCTCGTCGCCCGAGAACACAAGCACGGTGGAACCCATACAGTCGGACTTGGCTGGGCGGGGCACGCGAGAGGACACAAGACCCTTCCGAGGGCCACATTGCCAGAGGAATGGGAATGTAATTGGGAGGCACGGGTCGCGAGACACAGGACCCAGGTGTACCCTTGAGTTGGCAGGATCGACCTGCTGATCAGGGCCGACGGCACACCCCTCAACCCGAGATTTGGGGTGGTCAGGGGCCTTCGGGTTGGGTGGGGGCGGTCTGGTAGGTAACTGAGACCGTCTGCCCGCCTCGAGGGGCCCCGCGCGCAGAGGTGGCGACATCCGAGCCCTACCGACCGTCAATTTTCCCGAATCGATGGGAGGCGTGGGCCCATATCCCCTCGAAGCATGAAAAAATCACGACGGGCGATTTTTCTTATGCGTATCACCCCGCAGATGCGGATAAGAGTGAGGGGGCGGTGGGAACGTCGGCAGTTTGCGAGACTCTGGAGGAGCCCGCCGCAGGCGCCAAAGTTTCACAAACTATGCAACGAGCCCGCCGCAGGCGCCGACTTTTCGCTAAACCAATGTGGGTGAGTCGCGGGTGGGTCGCACATGGGTCGCGGGTGGATCGCGGGTGGGTCGTTGTTGGGTCGCGGGTGTAGAGGGCAGAAAATCCGCCCCATAATCCGCCGGCCCCCTTGTGGGGCCACCAGGCTGTAGGCGCGAGGTTCGCAGTTTCCTGTACCAGTCGTAGGTTGTAGTTTCCAGTGTTACAGTTCTGCTTCTTGCTGGTTACTGTAACTAGTTGATTGACCGCGCGAGGGGGGGGAGGCCCAAACGGCATTTTTAGCACCCCCTGGGCGCGTTGTCTGAATTGCTGGGGGGGCTCGAAATCGACACCCCTCACGCAGATCCGCGGGGTCAGGGTCCAAAAACACAAGGGATTTGCCACATTTCTGAAATTCGGTGCCACCCCTCACGCAGATCCGCGGGGTCAGGGTCCAAAAACACAGGGATTTGCCACATTTCTGAAATTCGGTGCCACCCCTCACGCAGATCCGCGGGGTCAGGGTCCAAAAACACAGGATGCCACATTTCTGAAATTCGGTGCCACCCCTCACGCAGATCCGCGGGGTCAGGGTCCAAAAACACATGGGATTTGCTACATTTCTGAAATTCGGTGCCACCCCTCACGCAGATCCGCGGGATCAGGGTCCAAAAACACAGGGGATTTGCCACATTTCTGAAATTCGGTGCCACCCCTCACGCAGATCCGCGGGGTGAGGGTCCAAAAACACAAGGGATTTGCCACATGTCTGAAATTCGGTGCCACCCCTCACGCAGATCCGCGGGGTCGGGGTCCAAAAACATAGGGGATTTGCTACATTTCTGAAATTCGGTGCCACCCCTCACGCAGATCCGCGGGGTCAGGGTCCAAAAACACAGGGATTTGCCACATTTCTGAAATTCGGTGCCACCCCTCACGCAGATCCGCGGGGTCAG
Organism: Prorocentrum cordatum; assembly: GCA_963575745.1. Taxonomy (NCBI): domain Eukaryota; class Dinophyceae; order Prorocentrales; family Prorocentraceae; genus Prorocentrum; species Prorocentrum cordatum. Next base: position 376,862 of record CAUYUJ010008380.1, read on the forward strand.
GGTCCAAAAACACAAGGGATTTGCCACATTTCTGAAATTCGGTGCCATCACGCAGATCCGCGGGGTGTCCCACCCCTCACGGTGCACATCCATCGCAAGGCGTGGTAACCCAAACTGCGAGTACTCCCTCGGCCCTTTAATCCCAAGGTGTGGTAACCAAGCTCGTAAACCATACACGTCTTACCAATCGCCCTGTGTGGTAACCCCTCTTGTGATCAGTTGGTTTTGCCGATTGCGAATCGGCCTCGCATGAAGTTCCGATACTGCTGCACGACAGCGCCAAAGAATCATGACTTAGCTCTTCCATGGCCCATTCTCCGAGAGAGGGGGCCGGCGGCAGGGGGCGAAGCCCTTACGGATAATCACCCCGACAAGCGAAGCCGTTTAGTAAACGCACACAAGGAATGAATCGAACAGGGCAGGGCTGTTTAGTAAACGCCCAAGGCCGTTTAGTAAACGTCAAGTGTCAGGTCCGGGTGGTTTTTCCTCCCTTGAGGGTGGGTCGCGGGGTGGGTCGCGGGTGGGTCGCGGGTTGGGTCGCGGGTGGGTCGCGGATGGGTCGCGGGGTGGGTCGCGGGTGGGTCGCGGAGTGGGTCGCGGGCTGGGACGACGACAACCAACAACAACAACAACAACAACAATCATTTTACCCGAACGCGTGGTGTTCTCCCCAGTGCCAGGGTTTTCATACGACACCAGGCAATACCCCCACTTCGTGGGGGGGCATTACAAGCTCTACCAAATATCCAAACGACTCTTCGCGACACCCAAACCCAGCTTCCCGCCCTATGACGTTGGGACACTTCACTTCGTGGGCGTGCGGACGACCGTGGCTACTACACTGGCGTGGGGTACAACCCCACAGAACCAATGGTTTTTGGAGATTTCGGCGTGCGCGCGCGAAGAAAAAACGAATGTGTCCCGCATGGTATTATTTGACAGGGATGATGGCCCTGGCAGGTGCGCAAACGTTGTCGCAGAAGTTCGAAAAAGTTGCTCGCAAAAGCCCGTTTGACAGAAATGTTTAAAAAGTGTTGGAGTCCTACGAACCGCAAGAGCGCGCGGGATGAGATTTTGACATTTTTTTGTTGAAAAACCATTGGTTTTTTTTTTGATGTTTTTATGTTAAAATCGTTCCGAACACTAAGCTTTTGGAAGGATTTCGTCTTGCGCGCGCGAATGTCCACTTTACCTTATTTTTTGCAAGGGATTCTTGAAATTTGATTATATTAGAACAAGAAATGTCATTTTATAGTGTTTTTTGCAAGGGAAAACGGATTACAACAAAACAACCGGATCTTGATCACCTCGAATTACCTGAGGCTTCCTCACGAAAATGATGAAAACGTGGCTGCGGCCTAGGCGCGGCGGGGGGGGCGCGCACCAGGGGGCCCAACAATAATTATTCTTTAGAATTAATAATGTTCAACAACAACAACAACAACAACAACAACAACAACAACAATCTGTCTAACAGTGCGAGCCACGGCCGGGCCGCTATTCCGAGGAATTTCTGGAATTTTTGGAATTTCTGGATTTTCTGGGAATTTCTGGAATTTCTGGAATTTTTTGATTTTCTGGAATTTCTTGAATTTCTGTATTTCCTGGATTTCTGGATTTTCTGGAATTTCTGGGGCTCCTCTGAATTTCTGGACTGTATGAATTTCCACGGAATGTCTGGAATTTCTGGCATTTGTGGAATTTCTGGATTTTCTTTTGATTGTCTGGAATTTATGGAATTTCTGGTTTTTCTTGCATTCCCAGAAATTCCAGAAATTCCAAAAATTCCAAAAATTCTGGAAATTCCAGAAATTCCAGACATTCCAGATATACCAGAAACAGCAGATATTCAGAACATTCTTGGAATAGAGAAAGTGCGTGGTGAGTGATGCATTGTGAGTAGTGCGTTGTACGTATATCTGGGTAGTGCGTTGTGAGTATATCCAGAAAATCCCGACATTCCAGAAATCGAAAAATCCCGGGAGTTTCACAAATCCAATAGGTCCTCAGAAAAACAGGGCCGTGAGTAGAGAGTAGGGGATAGGGAGTGGGGAGTAGGGAGTAGTGAGTCGTGAGTCGCGGGTCGTGAGTAGTGAGTGTGTAGTTCTCAGTAGGGAGTAGCGAGTAGCGAGTATGGAGTAGCGAGCAGCGAGTTGCGAGTAGCGAATTGCGAGTAGGGAGAAGGGAGTAGCGAATTGCGAGTATCAAGTTGCGAGCAGGGAGAAGGGAGTGGGGAGAAAGGAGTAGCGAGTAGCGAGTAGCGAGCAGCGAGGAATGCCTGGCTCCAGGAATTCCTCTGAATAGCGGCGCCGGCCCCGGCCTTGTCACTAGGGTGTAGTGAGTGCTGGGCAGTGAAAACTGAGTAGTGAGTCGTGACTGGTGCGTATTGGGTGGTGCGTAGTGGGCGGTGGGGTAGGGATCGGGTTCCGGAGCCAGGGGGCCCCCTTTTCAAAAGGAGGGGGGGGCCTAAGATGCCCCCCAAGACGGGCCCAAGAGGAATCCAGGACTGCCCCAGACGCTTCCCAAACGCCCAAGATGGTCCCCAGACGGCCAGAAGTCGGCTCGGAGGAGGAGGAGAAGGAGGAGGAGGAGGAAGAGGAGGAGGAGAAGGAGGAGGAGGAGGAGGAAAAGGAGGGTGATGAGGATGAGGATGAGGATGAGGAGTCGGAGGGGGGATTATTGGAGCCTCCTCCCATCATCATCTTGTCGTCTCTTGCGAATCGACGCTAGTCGACGCTAAATCGACGCTGATCGACGCTAAATCGACGCTAATCGACACTGACCAACGCTAAATCGGCGCTATCTCACCGACTCCCAGACTCTGATCGACGCTAAAAAAGGAATCAAGAGGGTATATACCAGGCTCCCATGCTTTGCTACCGAACCATCCACCTACCCCCCTGTTGAGGGACATCGATATGGGGGGATAGGCATAGGGGGGATAAATCGACCTGGAATCGGCGATGCATCGTCGATAGCTCGGCGATAGTTCCCCGAGAGTGAATCCGCACGTTCCTGGGCGGCGTGGGGCAGTGGGCCCCCATCAGTGGGCGATTGGGGGTCGATGCATCCCCCCCTATGCCTATCCCCCCCCTATCGTTGCCTCCGACGACCCCTGCAGGTCAGACTTCTGGAAGATCGGCGGAGGTTCAGGAGTTGGAGGGCGTCTGCAGCCGAGGAGCCCCAGCGGGGGTGTCCGACACCGCAGGCGTCGATGGGACCCGAGGGGTGGGGCAGGGCAGGTGCAGCAGTGCAGGGGCTCACGAGCGAGAGTGGGCGGCCGGGACTTGAGTTAGGTTGGGCGTCCCCCTACAGGCGAATGTTTGACGAAGCATTAGAACAATCCCGCCAAAGTGCGCAAAAATATTCAGGATTGGTTGAAACATCGTCCCCAGACTATTTTTGTTGCTATTTTGGAGTACTCCGCCCGTAGAGGGACGTGCCCGACTTGAGACTAGAGGCGAGAATGCGGAGCGGGAATTTATCGCGACCATCTCGGCCGGGCCCCGCGACGTCAGCAGCTCCGCTTACACAGGAGCGCTTGGCCGATTCGTCACGAGTTGGTGCACTATCTTGATATTGTTGGTAGGCTCTTGGCCTGGCTATTATGGTAAGTCATCTTCTCCGGGGGGCCACATGCGAACCCCACCCCTACCCCCAACGATTTCTGAGGGGGGGGGGGGTCACTTCGTTCGGGAGCCCCCAAGCGAAGTGAACCCCACCCTCCCCCCCAGAAATCGTGGGGGGCAGGGGTAGGGTTCGCATGTGGCCCCCCATTAAGACTAGAGGAGAGAATGCGGGGCGGGGAGTTGTCCATCTCGGCCGAGGAGGAGGACGAGGAGGAGGAGGAGGAGGAAGAGGGAGGAGGAGGAGGAGGACGACGAGGTGGAGGAGGAAGAGGAGGAGGGGGTGCAGGAGGAGAGGAGGAGGAGGAGGAGGAGGAGGAGAGGAGGAGGAGGAGGAGGAGATGAGGAGGAGGAGGAGGAGGAGCGCAAGGGACTCGTGCGCGCGGACGACCACCTCGGCCGAGGAGCGGGGCGCGGGCGGAGGGCGGCGTCCAGGGGATCCCCGGGGCCCCGCCGGGCCTCGGGGGGCCGGCGCGCGGCCACCCCCCGGCGGGCGGGGGAGGGGAGGCGCGCGCGCGGGCGCTCGGGCCGCTGGGCGGCGGGCACACTCGCGGACCCCTCCTTCGCCCACTGGGAAGACAGGAAAGCAGCAGCAGCAGCAGCAGCAGCAGCAGCAGCAGCAGCAGCAGCAGCAGCAGCGCCATCATCATCATCATCATCATCATCATCATCATCATCATCATCATCAGCAGCAGCAGCAGCAGCAGCATCATCATTATCATCCTCACCATCATCATCATCATCAATCAATCAATCAATCATTCAATCAATCAATCAATCATCGTCATCACAATCATCATCATCAGCATCATCACCAGCATCATCACCAGCATCACCATCATCATCACCATCATTATCATCATCAGCACCATCATCAGCATCATCATCAGCATCATCACCAGCATCATCACCAGCATCATCAGCATCATCATCAGCATCAGCATCATCATCAGTAGCATCAGCAACATCAACATTATCATCACCATCATCAGCATCATCACCAGCATCATCAGCATCATCATCAGCATCAGCATCATCATCAGCAGCATCAGCAACATCAACATTATCATCACCATCGTCATCACCATCATTATCATCATCAGCACCATCATCAGCATCATCATCAGCATCAGCATCAGCATCAGCATCAGCATCATCACCAGCATCATCATCATCATCATCATCATCATCATCATCATCATCATCAGCATCAGCATCAGCATCATCAGCATCATCTTCATCATCGAGCGGGGCTGCGGGGCTGCCTTTGAGCGATGTGTGCCACCCTGCGGGGAGGAGCAGACGAAGTGACGGCCGATGAGGAGGAGGGAAAGCTCTTGGTGGCGAGAGTGGCAGCCGAGCGCCACCCCAAGCGGGACCTCCCCCGCAATTCAACCCCTTTCTCTCTTCCTGCTTGTGCACGTCTTGTCACGTGCCCATGGTGCTTCTACCTCCCTCTCCCGTCGCTTTGCCCTGCTGCATCCTTGTCTGTCCCGCGGAACTCCGCGGGCCCCGACGCTCAAGGCGCTATTTGCGCCCAGGGCAGCCGACGCGCAAGAGAAGGGGAAGCTCCAGACACAACATCGTGGAGGTCCGCGCGGCTCTCGTTTGAGCAGGAACCGACCGTCTCGGCATTCCTGTACTCCTACCACGAAGTGTTCTTAGAACCCCAAAATGTTCTGAAAACAAAGACAATGTTCTTAGAACATAAACCCGATGTGATAAAACAAGACAGGCTCCGCCAGACATGTTCTAAGAACAGTTCGTGGAAACCACATCAAGTTCTTAGAACACTATTTGGTAGGGCTATGGGCGAGCCGGGACGCTTCGCCACTGCTTGACTCGTGGAGAGGGCTATCTCCTCCTCCTCCTCCTCCTCCTCCTCCTCCTCCTCCTCCTCCTCCTCCTCCTCATCCTCCTCGTGGAGAGGTCCGCGCTGGACCCCCCCCCCCCGGCCCCGAGGCGCCGAGGAGCGGCGCCCGACGCCGCCATATATGGGGAGGGGCGGCGGGGCCGGCGGTCCAACCGAGGCCTCCGCGCGGGCCTCCGGGCATTCGGGTGCCCACCACGACGACGACGACGACGACGACGACGACGACGACGACGACGACGACGACGACGACCACGACGACGACGACGACGACGACGACGACCACGACGACGACGCCGACGACGACGACGACGACGACGGCGACGACGACGACGACGACGACTCGTTGGTGCCGCTCGCCCGCCGGCTTCGCCCCGCCGGCCGCGGCCTCCCGCCTGCGCGCTCGCGCTCGCCCGCCTGCCTCCGGCCCCGCGCGCTCCCTCGCCGCCGCCGCGCAGCACGTGAGGGCGACCTCGCGCCTGTCCTCCGAGGCCGGCGGCGAGCCGGGGGGGGGGGGAAGCGAGGAGGAGAAGGCCCTCCCAGAGGGCTCCCCAGACCCCCTCGAGTAATGAAAAAATCACGACGGGAGGTTTTTCGCCATTTTCGGCCTCTGGGGGCCCTCACCGGGCCTCGGGCGCGTCAAAAAACGACTCAGGATGACAAACCGGTCCTGGGGAAGGGGTCGGGACCTCTGGGGGTCGACGTAATGAAAAAATCATTACGTCGGGGGTCTGGGTCGAGAGTCCCCAGAGCCTCTGAGAAGAGCTCTGCGCCTCCCCCGGAGACGCAGAACAGTTCTCAGGAGGCGCGAGGGCCTCTGAGCCGTCCCGCCGCCTTCTGAGGAGGCCCTCTCCTTCCCCGCGCTCGCCGCCGACAAGAGGGGCACGGCCCGAAGAAGCGACGCGCGAGGAGGAAAAGCGGGAACCGATTGGCATTTGTTGCTCTTCTTCCTCCGCACCCGGTGACCACCGCTGGCTGTTCATGACTACCTACCAGACCACCCCAACCCAACCCGAAGACCCGAATTTCGGGTTGGGGGGAGTAAGGGTTCCACATGTGTTTTTTCGATGTTTCCCGACCCCCCCCCCACTGGAAATCGAGGGTAAATCTGAGCCTTCGGGTTGGGTTGGGGTGGTTTGGTGGGTGGTGAGTTCACCGACGGGTCGGACGCAGAAAAACCGGCAGGTGCGGCGGTCCTCGGGATGCATCTCTGCGCTCGCTCGCGAGGAGGCGACCGCGCGCAGGCGGCAGCGTTTGCGGACCGCTGCTCGCGCCCAGGACTGGAGCCGGCAACTGCAAGGGGCCCACTCCGCCCCTGTCCGGGACAGGCTCTCCGCCCACGAGCAGTTCTCTCTGATGGCCTCCGGGCCGAAAGCCGGCAAAGCTTCGGTGGCAACTCGTATGGGAGCCTCCCACACCATCTTGTTGGCTCTTGCAGATCGTGCTCACCCACGCCACGTCGACACCGGTCGCGGTGGAGACGCGAGGAGAGGGGAAGCGGGGAGTCCAACTCTGCTCTCGTGAGTCCGATCTTCTCCGCGGCGGGCGGATCACCGCACCCTCCTCGGGGACGCACTGACTGGGGTCAATGCAAACTCGGGTCAGTCAGGCGCTGCAGGATCCTGCACCCGAACCCAGTTCAGTGCGGAGGATCCTGCAGGATCCTGCAAGATCCAGCACCCAGACCGGGGTCGATGCGACCCTGGCCCTGCAGGGTCCTGCAAGACCGGGCGCTTTGGCTGGCACCCGTCTGCGTGGACCCCCGTCTCTAGAGGCCTCCTAGATGGGGTCGGAGTAGATGGGGTCGGAGGATCTCGCCGCATCGCCGATACATCGACGATGCATCGGCGATGCATCGGCGATGTGCCGGCGATGCATCATCGACGACGTCAGCGATGCATCGGCGACGTCGGCGCGGGGAAACACGGGCTCCACATCGAGCCGCATCGCCGATGCATCGGCGATGCGGCGCGACCCTTCGACCCCATCTACTCCGACCCCATCTAGGAGGCCTCGAGTCCCGAGGCTCCCGCCCTTTCTCCGGGGCCCCACGAGGCGCGGGCGAGGCGGGCGAGGCCCGGGCTGGAGCGCGGGCCCGGCGGAGAGGCCCCGAAGGGGGCAACTCTCGGGCCGCCTCCCCTGCCGGGCACGCACCACCCCGGCCAGCCGCTCCTCTCTGACTACCTACCAGACCACCCCAACCCAACCCGAAGACCTGGATTTCGGGTGGGGGGGGGGGGTACGGGTTCCACATGTGCTTTTTCAACGTTCCCCGACCCCCCCCCCCACTGGAAATGGAAGGCAAATTGAGGCCTTCGGGTTGGGTTGGGGTGGCTTGGTAGGTGGTGAGGGGATGCGTCGACCCCCATCCCAGGCTTCGCGGGGTTGCCGGATGGGCCAGAAACTTGGGGCCCAACTCGGGGACGCAGGACGGGGGAGCGTCCATCCTCGATCCGGGTGCGTCCGAGTGGCCTCCGGTCGGGCATGTCCCCCTGCAGGCGGATCTTGGGCGAAGAATTCACAAAGAGTCAAGACATGCTCAAACATGATGAAACATTATCGAAAGCTCGCCTCCTGACGATTTTGGGATTATCTTTGAATCTTCCTCCCGTAGAGCGACAGGCCCGGCTTACTGCAAAGCTCCCCTGCCCTGCGATCGAACCAAGCCCGCACGCGCGCGCGCGCGGGGGTGGCGCCCGGGCCTTGCGCGGCGCCCCCGCCCCCACCGCCGAAGGACACGTACAAGCTGGACACCAGCCAGGCCTGCCGCAGGCGGGGGGGCGGACGGGCGAGCAAGACGATCGGTTGGTCGCCATGCAGCAGGGCTGCGGATGCCATGACAGTGGACACTCTAGCAGTCCGATCACTGGATCTAAGCATGCTGCTTGCATGCTTTAGACATGTTTTAAACATGCTCTAGGCATCTGGAATTTCTTTGACAACACGCCTCGTCTCCATTGCTCTTCCACAACAATAGGGGCCTTCCACAAGAAACCTTCCACAATAAACCCAACTCTGAGACCCAAGGACGTCCACGGATCTTTGGTGCGGGAACGTCACGCCTTCCACAGCAGAACCATCGAAACCCAAGAAACCCAGGGGCACCCTGGAGGCAAGCAAGGTGTTTCTTGGCATGGGTCTCCACTGTGGGGGAAGCAGGTCCAAAAAAAAGGGTCCTGAGGTTTTTCGCCGTCTTCGGGTTCTCATGGGCCCCAGGACGGGCGCTCCCTGAACCGAAATCCCTTGCAAATTACACAAGAATCGCGCTCCCGAACACGGAATCCCATGTACATTTGCACCACATTCGCGATCCCGAGGCCGAATTCCGAAGTTAATGTCAACAGATCCGTGCCCCTGAGGCCAGAAGCCTTTGTAAAGTTGTCCAGATTCGCGTGTCCGAGGCCAAAATCCTTTCGCTGCTATCTGCACCAAAGTCGCGCCCCCGAGGATACGATCCCCCATACATTACGCCAGGCTCACGCTCCCGAGGCCACACTCCCTCATGATTTGCGCCAGGTTCGCGCTTCGAGGGGGAACCAGAGCGTTCAACAACAACTCAAGCATCTCAAGGGGCGTGCCGAATTCCAATCGCCCTCGCGTGTTCAAAATAGCGCGTGACTTCTCAGCATAGCTCCGACATCTCCCATCATCATAGAGAAGGTACCGACGGCAGAGGGCGAAGCCCTTGCGGTTGAAGGTACGCTCGAGGAGGGAGGAGGAGGAGGAGGAGGAGGAGGAGGAGGAGGAGGAGGAGGAGGAGGAGGAGGAGGGAGGAGGAGGAGGAGGAGAAGGAGGAGGGGACCAATTTTGAACAGATCTGGGCTTGCCTTGGCTGGTGGAGCCAGCAGGACAGCTTGGGAGTCCCACTGCCGTCTGGCGACAGACTGCGCGGCGAAATGCTCACCGCATCGCCCGTCAGCCTGTCGGCTTCCTGAAATGGGAGGTGAAGAGGCACCTTTGACGCCAGCAGAAGCCCTTGAGGACCCTTTTCTCCCCCACCCCCACCCCCCCTGAGCCACCCCCCATTACCACCCGCCCGAGTCCCCATGCCTTCTCAGAAGCCCGCACGCCTGCTTACAACGCCGCCCCCATTGCGCTGACCCCGCGCGCACGCCGCCAACTGAAACCACCTCCTGCCCTCCCACTTCACAAATGGTGCGGTGGGGCAGGGGGAGGATTAGGAGGAGGAGGAGGCGGAGGAGGATGAGGAGGGAAAGGAGGATGAGGAGGAGGAGGAGGAGGAGGAGGAGGAGGAGGAGGAGGAGGAGGAGGAGGAGGAGGAGGAGGAGGGAGGAGTAAGAGGAGGAGGAGCAGTTGGAGGAAAAGGTGGAGGAGGAGGAGGAGGAGGAGGAGGAGGAGGAGGAGTCATCCGACGAATTCTCGTGCTCCAGTGCTCCAGCAGGTGGAGGAGGAGGAGCAGGAGGAGGAGGTGGAGGAGGAGGGAGGAATAGGAGGAGGAGGAGGATGAGGAGGAGGAGGGGAGGAGGAGGAGGAGGAGGAGGAGGAGGAGGAGGAGGAGGAGGAGGAGGAGGAGGAGGAGGAGCAGGAGGAACTACCGGGCAGCGAAAGAGGGCCGACGTAACCCACAGAGCAGGGTGCCGGAGCGGGCCAGAGCAGGGGGGACGGACGGACGCACGGCCCCGCCCCGCCCCACCCTCCTTGGCGGCGCGCACAAGAGGGGCAGGGGGAGGGGGGGGGGGGGGGGCGGCTTCTCAGGAGGAGGCCGCTGCTTAGAAGGCGCGGGCCTTGCATCTGCAGTCCGCGCCCCCTAAGAAGCGGGGGTGCTTCTAAGACGCCTTCCCCCCCCCCCCCCCCCCCTAAGGTCGGACATGGGCCAGAAGAGCGGCCCCCATGGGCGTGAGACCCTCCGTCGGCCAAAACAGACAGAACGTCCAGGGGTAGGCCCCCCGTAAGGTTAATAAAACCGTGTGTGTGTGTGTGTGTACCACCTCGGTTTTTGGTCTATTACTTCTCATTTGCTTGCTTTCCTGTTGATTATGCTTTTCGTCATCTTTAAAGGGATTGTTCAAAGTAGTGGAATGCAGAACGATTCCTGTTGTAGCAGATTTTAAATTGAGTTCTTTTGTGGGGAACTAAAAGGGAATTCTGTTCATGGTGAATTGCAAGTTGTTTCCTTTTGTAGCGGATTACAAAAGGATTCCTTTTGTGGAGGATTACAAAAGGATTTCTTTTGTGGAGGATTACAAAGGGATTCCCCTTGGTGGAGGAATACAATGGGATTCCTTTTGTGGAGGATTGCAAATTGATTTCCTTTGAGGGCTCTCCTGGAAGTGAACCAGGGGACAAAAGGAAGAAAACAAAAAAAAAAAAAAAAACATTGAAAATTTGAAAAAATTACAGGTTTTCAATGATTTTCCAATGTTTTGAAGCAAAAAAATATAAAAACACAGCATTTTCACAATCCGAATACAAAAATGCTGTGTTTTCATATGGTTTGGGCCTCAAAACCTTGGAAATGCTGTGTTTTTATATGTTCTTGCATCAAAACATTGGAAATTCATTGAAAACCTGCAATTTTCCTAATTTTCAATGATTTTCTGATTTTTTTTTTTTTGTCCCCTGGTTCACTTCCAGGAGAGCTCTCAAAGGAAATCAATTTGTAATCCTCCACAAAAGGAATCCCATTGTATTCCTCCATCAAGGGGAATCCCTTTGTAATCCTCCACAAAAGGAATCCTTTTGTAATCCTCCACAAAAGGAATCCTTTTGTAATCCGCCACAAAAAAGAATCATCATGTGATCCTCCACAAAAGAAGTCCTTTTGTAATTCTCCACAAAAGGAATCCTTTTGTAATCTGCCACAAAATAAAACAATGTGTAGTTCACCACCAAAGGATTCCCTTGTGTAATTCAACAACAAAAGAAATCAATTTGTAATCCGCTAGTATTGTTTGTTTCGGGCCTCCGGAAGCCGGAGAATCAAGATATTAAGGCTTATTAATATCTCTGGAACGCGGTTCGGCGCTCACCCACTGGAAGTAAGAGGGGTGAGGAGGAAGAGACGGCGGTGGAGGCGGAGGAGGAGGAGGAAGAAGGGCAAAGAGAGGATTACTTTAGTCTGGTGGGTTGTGCTTCCCACTCGATTATGCTCTGTGGAACTCATTATGACAACGCATTGCTCCCAACGCATCTCGTCATCACCATCATCATCAGCAACATCTTGAAACGCATGCTCGTCATCACCATCGTCATCAGCAGAATCTTGAAACACATACTCATCATCATGATCGTCATCAGCAGCATCTTGAAACGCATGCTCGTCGTTACCATCGTCATGGGCAGCATCTTGAGACACATACTCGTCATCATCATCATCATCATCGTCATCAGCAGCATCTTGAAACACATGCTGGTCAGCACCATCGTCATCAGCAGCATCTTGAAACACATGCTCGTCAACACCATCGTCATCAGCAGCATATTGAAACACATGCTCGTCATCACCATCGTCATCAGCAGCGCATTGAAACACATGCTCGTCATCACCATCTTCATCAGCAACATCTTGAAACACATGCTCGTCATCATCATCATCGTCAGCAGCATCTTGAAACACATGCTCGTCATCATCATCATCGTCATCACAAAAGACACCCACCTCTCATATAATCGTACTACAGGTGGATCCACTTCCGAGAGAATCCTATTACATATGGGTCCACCTTCCATATAATCCGATTAGGAATGGATCCACCCCTGATAAGATCCCACTACAGATGGAACCACCTTAAATATAATCTTATGACATATGGATCCGCCTCTAATAGAATCCCATTATAGATGGGTCCACAACTAATGGCATCACATCAGAGATGGATCCGCCTCGAATGGAATCCTGGTACGGATGGACCCACCTCTAATATAATCCTTTTTACAAATGAACCCACGTCTGATAGAACCCCATTACATATGCGTCCACCTCGAATATAATTCTATTAACGATGGATCCACCTCTGATAAAACCAAATTAGACATGGATACACTTATAATGGACTCCAATTACATATGGATCCACCTCTAATAGAATCCTAATAAGATGGTTCCATCCCCAATGGCATGCTATTAGAGATTGGTCCACCTCTAACAGAATCCTGTGACAAATGGGATCCTATTAAGGATGGACCCACCTCTAGTAGTATCTGATTAGAGATGGATCTAATGGAATCCTAGTGCGGATGGATCCATCTCTAACAGAACCCTATGACAGATGGGCCCACCTCTATAAGATAATCCTATTACATATGGGTCCACCCCTGAGGGGATCCTATTAGGGATGGGTCCACCTACCTCTGATGGGGTCCTACATGACATGAATCCACCTCTAATAGAATACTATTACATATGGATCTACCTCTAATAGGATCGTAATACAAACGGGTCCACCTTCAATTCAATCCTACCAGAATCCTGATACAGATGGGTCCACCTTTGATGGAATCCTATTACAGATGGATCCACATCTACTAGAATCCTGGTACAGATGGATCCATCTCTAATGGAATCCGACTACATCTGGATCCACAATTGATGGAATCCTATGAGAGATGGGCCCATCTCAACTGAAAGTCTTTTACATATCGATCCGCTCCAAATGGAATCCTAACAGAGATGGGTCCACCTTTTAATAGAATCCTGCTACACATGGATTCACCTCCAACAAAATCCTATTACAGATGGATCCACCTCTACTTGAATATTATTAGAGATGGGTCCACCTATACTGGGATCCGATTAGACATGGATTCACCTGTAATTGAATCCTATATGAAATGGATCCACCTCTAGTGGGGTCCTATTAGCGATGGGTCCACCTCTAAGACCATCCCATTCCAGATATTTCCACCTCTAATAGAATCCGATGAGAGATGGATCCACCTCTAATAGAATCCTAGTAGCGATTGACCCACCATTTACACCCCCTCCCTACATAAGGTTTTCTTTTGTGGCGGATTACGAGTTGATTCCTTTTGTGGCAAAATATACAGTGATTCCTTTTGTGTCGGATTACAAATAGATCCCTCTTGTGGCGAATTACAAATCAATTGTGTTTGTGGCGGGTTTCAAATTGATTCCTTTTGTGGCGGATTTGAAATGGATTTCTTTTGTCGCGGATTAAAATTGATTACAAGGATGATGATGATGCTGGTGATGGCGATGAAACGCAGCAAAACGAGGTGGTACGCACACACGGTTTTATCAACTCCACGTAGGCCCCCCCCAGGATGCACAAGAGCATCCAAAAAGCACGAAGAACACTGGGGTACCCTCCCCGAACCGACCTCAATCTTATACCTCGGTCCGACTCTACCCCCCCTCAGGGGAACCAGTGACATAAACAGAAAAACTCGGAGGCCCGCGCGGATTTCTCGGATCGGCACTGGACCCCCCTCCCTGGCGACGGAGGCGCCGCCAGGGGGGGTCCAGCGCGGATCGGAGAAATCCGCGCGGACCTCCGAGTTTTTCTGCTCATGTCATTCTTCGTCCCCCTACCCTTAGGTCGGGCATGTCCCCCTACAGGATTTTTTATGGAAAAAAACACCCCCAAAAAGTACCCAACACGCTCAACAAATGTCAAAAAATCGTCCCCATACTATGTTATTACTATTTTTGCAGATCCCCCCTGTAAAGGGACAGGCCCGACTTAACCCTGACCCCACCCCCCGCGCGTGGCTAACCCTCCCGCCCAACCCTCGGCCCCGCACCGCCACCGGGTGCGGAGGCCGGGCGGGAGGGGGAGCCCAGAGAACTCGAGGGGCCCTGGGGCACACACACACAAATACATACAAATCCCAGGACTCCCCTCAGCTTCCTACATGTTCTGGGGCTTCGTCTTCCCCCCCGCTTCCCGTATCTTCCCACCGATTCTTTGGGGGATCGACGATGGATTGCAGCTGCGTGTCTGCTTCCCCTCCCGAGCCACCGGGTGCGGAGGCCGGGCGGCCTTCGCGGCGTGGGCCCCCCCGGGAGGCCCAGGACGCACTATACCTTGGGACGGGTGCTGTCCTACCCCGCACAAGCGGGGATGTGTCGACCCCGGTCCCCGGGGGCGCGCAAACATGGATTAGCGATCTTGTTTCCCCGCCTCGTCCTCCTCCTCCTCCTCCTCCTTCCTCGTTTCTGGCTTCTCTGCGCTCTGTTGTCACCCGTTCTCGCCGCTGGGCCCCCCTACGGATGGTAAAAAAACAAAATGTGTCGACCCTGGTCCCCGGGGGCGCGCAAACATGGATTAGCGATCCAGGGACCCGGCGCGCAGTCGCCAGATCCATTAGCGATCCAGGGACCCGGCGCGCAGTCGCCAGATCCATGGGCCGGGGGAGGTGCCCTCCCCAAAATGCGGCCGGTGCCGCCCCGCTCGGCGGCGGAGTCCGCGATTTCCCATGGAGACGGGACCCGTCGCTAATCCACGCCCCTTGGATCCATGCTTGCGATCGCCTGCTACCCCAGGCTTCGTGGGGGTTCCGAATTGACAAGGAATTTGGGGCCCAGCCCTGGGATATACGATGAGGCGGCGTCCATCCTCGATAGGGGGTGCGTCCGACTAGCCTCCTGGGGGTGTATCACAGGGTTTCCTCCTTCTCTGAGCGACTTCATTTTTCGTCGAAAAGTCGGGGGATGGGTGAGAAAACTCGCCTGCGACTGCAATTTTGGGTTTCTACTGGCCCAGGTCACTGCAAACCCGGATCAGCCAGGCTTTGCGAGATCCTGCAAGATCCTCTGGGATCCTGCAGGATCGTGCGCGCTAGCCTGGGTCTATGCAACCCTGGCCTTGCCAAATCCTGCACAATCTGGCGCTCTGGCTGACACCCATTTGTATTGACCCCCGTCTCTACCAGCTCGAAAATTGTTTTCTTGACTGTCCGGGGGCTGGACAAAGGCACCCGGAATCCAAAAACTGTCAACAATCTTCTGCTATACTCTGTCACCACGAGATGTGGTCTGCACCTGTGCTCTGGGGTCAACCATCGGCCAAACAACAAATCCTGGGGTGTGTTTGGGCCAAAACTTTCCAAGCGGATCCAGCCGTGGCGACGAAAAGACCCAGAGAAAACCATAAATACAAAGAACCGCAAATCTCTGACCCCCTTCTTGTGTCCCATTCGGAGGAACCGGGAGGAGCGTGGAAAAAAGGCATAGCCAACCACCTTTGCACTCTGTGTCGATCTTGAACAAAAACGGACGGCCTGCAACACAATGAGACTCCAGTAAGCCGTGAAGGGACCGAGGGAACAACGCTCGCCCTCGGGGCAACCTTCAGCCACCCTTCGGTCGGGCATGTCCCCCTACAGGCGGAGTTTAGGCGAAATCTCAAACAAGCCAAAAACACACACACCAAATTCCAAAACAAGGATTCAAAAAATCGTCTCCTGACCTATGTTTTGACTGTTTTTGAGAGTTCCCCCTGCAGAGGGACAGGCCCGACGTAAGGCCACCCGCGGGCCAGATCCCCGCGAGCAGGGCCCCCCTCTGACGCGCCCCTCCGCGAGAGGCGGGCGGCGGGGGGCGGCCAGGGCGAGGGGCTCCAGAGACACACAAACAAAGAGAAACACACACACACACACATCCCAGGCTTCCCCATGCCTTCAACGTTCTCTGGATGCTCGTCGCCCCCTCCACTAAAACAGGGCTAGGATCGGGATAAATCGCTCCAGAGCGTTCCAGAGCGCTCTCAGAGCGTTCCAGAACGCTCTGGAGCGGCCGCGGCGCCCAATACATCCACCAAACCCGCCGATTCTCAGAGATTTCGAATTATCCCGATCCGATGTTGTCCCGATCTTCGCGTCGTTTTGCGTCTCCCCCTCCACTTCCCATGTCTCCCATCCTTCTCCTGGGAAGCGACGACCAGAACCGCACCGAGGACAGAAGAGCATCCTGGAAGAACATGAGGCCCTCCGCCCGCCAAACGGAGGAGCCATTCGAGGGCGCCCTCCCCCAGGATGCACAAGAACACCAAAGCGAACACAACGAGCACGAGGGTACCCTTCCCCGAACCGACCTCAACCTTCTACCTCGGTCCGACAGCATGAACATAAGCTTTGGCGCTCGGGGCGGAGTTCCTGGATCTGCGCCTGGGACCCCCCTGGCACGCCCCGCGCGCCAGGAGGGGGGGAGCCCCGCGCAGATCCGAGACCTCCGCGCGGACCGTCGGAAGCTCATGCCTGTGCTGTCTCTCTTCCATCGATTTCGTTCGACCGATCCCGATCCCCACCACCCCTCGGGTCGGGCGAAAGGGGGGGATAGCAAAGGGGGGGTTTGAGAATCAGCTCACGTAGCTGATTTTCCCGGCGCCTCCCGGCGCCGGAGGCGGCTATGTATCGAGGAATGGGCCCCTCGGTGAGGCCGAAATCAGCTGCATGCAGCAAATTTCGTAACCCCCCCTTTCCCAATCCCCCCCTTTCGCCCGGCCCGAACCCCGACCTCGGTCCGACCTTCACTCGGGGATGGACAGACCCCCCTTCAGTAAAACGTGGTTTCGTGAAAACGACCTGAGGCCCCAACCTGGCGGGCGCAAGCCTGGAAAATGACGACCACGGCGCCCTCTCGAGAACAGAAAACGGACAATCCACTAATCGACGTGTCACTGTTGGGGGTTCTGTCCACCCCCGACTTATGGAAATCGACGACTGCACGCCGGTCGGAAGAAGTGGGTAGAAACATGAAGCAGGAGGGCGTGGGAGGTAGATTGGGTCTCCGCCCGCCACCTGCAGAGGATGGAAGAGGGAAACCGCCCGACTCATGAAGTAGGCAGGCGGAAAACGCAGAATGGACCCTGGGAGCCCAAAAACTACCGACTCCCAACGACCGACGACTACGTCTGTCTGTGGTTTCGTCCCTCCCGGGCGGAGGAGCCAGAGAGCCCAGACTCGAATCGAGGAGTCGGACGGGCAATCGAAATACATCGGACCGGAGGAAATCGGCAGCCGGGTCGGGAGAAGTCGAATCGGCGGCACCCGGCGAGCCAGCAGGCCTCCACCAAGGAATCGGAACCCACACCAGAGGCCGAAGTCGAATCGGAATTGGAAGCCACCGACATCGAATCGAATCGAGTCGGGGGAATCGAAAGGAGCCCCCTCCATGGAGGGAGGGGCATGGGACGCACAAAGACATACTAGTACTATGTGTTCCCCTTGGAGGCGCGCGTCCGACCCAAACATGTAGCATACCCATCTTGCAGTAGATCGTTTCCCGAGCGGCGTGGCCGGAAAGCGCCCGCCACGACGCATGCGCTATAAGATTTCTCGGTGCGCGCGTCGCCCCCCGGGGGGGCGACGCGCATACAGGGCAGTACTTAATACATGGGAGTTTTCAAAATATGGGATTTTTCATACATGATTAATTTAGGAATAAATTGATGCATGAACTCATCGTGGTTTTTTTAATACTGAATCCCTGCATGTTTAATACATGATCCGCACGCGGAGCACGTATTAAAAACGGCACTGTATAGTCAAGTACAATGATCGGCCTGACCTAAGGAACGAAAGATACGGAACGGAACTCCTCCTTTCCAAGCAAATCTACGAAGTCCGAAGGAACGGCCGACCCGCGCGCCCAAAATCTGAAGGAACACCAGGGGGGCTCGCCGCCAAAAAGGTAGCGGAACGCACGCACACCTAAGCAACGACAGAGCCCCTTTTGCAAAGCAAGTGCTCCTTCTTCAAGCCGCTCACTGTAGGCAGGACGCCGAGGAGGAGGAGGCCGAGGAGGAGGAGGAGGAGGAGGATTTTGACATCCACGATCAAAGACCCGCAGTGCGGGAAAAGTGCATTAGAGAGATAATTGTTATAAAACTCCAATGCCGTCCAAATCAACTGTGACCCCATTCCGTTTCGGATGGAGTCCTCTGCTGAGTTTGGACCAAAGATCTCTTCTGCGGGATTTGTGGGCGGACCAAAGCTTGTCCGCGTGTCCTCGCGCGACCAGAGGGTGGGAGGGATTCGCTGGACAGGGGTCCCCCAACCCGCGAAGCTGCCCTCCACATGTGTAGAAGAAGCACAGCTGGCAGAAAGCCACAAAACTTCCATCGCTGCAGTCAACAATGATGCAGCGGTGGCCCAAATCTCTAAGAGACTGGGGCGAAACCTTTAGCTGTTGAGTGCACCTCCCAGGCGGAGGCTTAGAGAGAGAACGAGAGCACTTGAGGCACTCGTTGCATTGCCAGAATTTGCCAGCCCAACCCCAGGAGTGACCAGGACCCTGAACCCTGGGAGGACCAGGAGCCAGAGGACGCTCCCAAGAGACCCCGTCCAGGTTGGTCCTGGGCCAAAGGTCCAGGAGATGGGCGGCAAGGTTGGCGACAGCCTTGGAAACAGAAACCAAAAAGGACAGACTGTCATTGAGGCTATCATCAAGAGGCTGGTGAAGGTTCGCTCCTGCCTTCGCCGCCTCATCTGCAAAGTTATTACCACGAATGTTGAAAGTCTCTTCCCAGGGGAGGCTGGGATCTTCTGTGAGGTGCGCCTTCACTTTGGAGACACCCTCGAGTCTGCCGTCAGCATTCGCCAGGCACTGCATCACTAGACCACTGTAAGGCCTGGCAGGCGAGAGCTGCTGGGCTGAAGGCAGGGCAAAATGATCGACCACCGCCTTACAGTCAGACAGAAATTCAGCCGTGTGTTCAATCAGGCACGAGGCGGCAGCAGGAGCGACGAATTCAGCTGCCACGCTCGTCTGAGGATATACATTACAAACCGTGCCATACGTACGGACGAGAATCTGACCTTGGTCATTCAGCCAGACCGCGCCCCATCCAGAGCGGGAAAGTTCACGCACGGGGTGTCTAAAACACGATCCATCCAGGAAAACTTTGCCCCGAACCTCCCTTCGCCCCTCAGGAGGAAGAGGCAGACCAGCCTCCTCAAAAGCATCAGGAAATACTCATAAACCACCGAGTCCTGAGATTCCTGGGCCGACTGAGGGAGGGGAGCCTCAGAGGAAGGGTGAGTGAAGAGCCCAGTTTCACAAAGCACCTTAAAACCAGGGTTGACGCCAGCCTCAAGCTCCTGGCGGACGCGGCTCAACAACTGGGGCTTGATATATTCAGAACGCTCGGCCTCGCAAGAAGGGCAATACCAGAGGCGGTGGATCATCGTGTCGCCCTCGGCCTGACAGAGAGGGCACTTGTCCTCAACTTGGTATCCCAGGGCCTTGGCACGACTAAAAGGCCAGAAGCCCTGACACGTAAGAGTTCTAATAATTCCCTTCTGCTTGGGAGTGTACTTCTTCGAATTCAAAGAGGTACACAGCACGTCAAAACAAAGCCTAGAACCCTGACCATATTTGTCTCCAGCCTCACATTCAAGAGCTTTGAAAATCGCAGACTTACAGAGCCGTTTGAGGAGGGCAGGAGAGATGAGGAGGAGAGGGATTTCCACTCCGCGGTCGTCGGTCAGGGTGTATGGGGAACTCATGGTCCATCCCAGTCTAGCAATCGACAAGTACATGGCCCCCAAAGGCCCTTTGACAGATCTCCAGGTACGCGGGGGATTGTTCCAAACGCTTTCCCAACCCAATCTGATCTGAGCCCAAGAAAGAGTATAATCCGTCATCCGCGTGCGCAGCAGCCATAGCTCTCTATGATAGTGGAGGAGAGGAGCGACTGACCCATACCAGGCAGGATCGCCTTCAACGCGAGTGAGGATACATAGAGAGCGGCCGCCGCAGGATGGCTTCATCGTGGAAGCTGCTAGACGTCGTACTCGCAACAGCTCGGCGTCCGACATGCCATGCACGTCCGCAGGAGGAGGAGGAGGAGGAGGAGGAGGAGGAGGAGGGGGAGGAGGGGGGGGGGAGGAGGAGGGAGGAGGAGAAGGGAGGGAGGAGGAGGAGGAGGGGAGGAGGAGGGAGGAGGGAGGAGGAGGAGGAGGAGGGAGGAGGAGGAGGGAGGAGGAGGAGGAGGAGGAGTGGAGGGGGAGGGGAGGGGAGGGGGAGGGGGAGGGGAGGAGGAGGAGGAGGAGGAGGAGGAAGGAGGAGGAGGAGGAGGAGGAGGAGGAGGAGGGGAGGAGGAGGAGGAGGAGGAGGAGGAGGAGGAGGAGGAGGGAGGAGGAAGGAGGGGAGGGGGGGAGGAGGAGGAGGGGAGGAGGGGGAGGAGGGGGCGCGCCGCCCAGAGGATGACGCCCGCGCTACCGGCGAAGAAGCCTGTGCGGCGGGCGCGCGGGGGGCGGGAAGGGGGGCGCGCCGCACGCCGGGCCCGCCCTCCCCGCCGCCCCCGCTCGTCCTCCCCTCCTCCTCCTCCTCCTCCCTCCTCCTCCTCCTTCCTACTCCTCCTCCTCTTCCTCTTCCTCCCCCTCCTCCTCCTTCCCTCCTCCTCCTCCTCTCCTCCTCCTCCTCCTCCTCCTCCCCCCTCCTCCATCCTCCTCTCCTCCTCCTCCTCCTCCTCCCCCTCGTCCTCCTCCTCCTTCTCCTCTCCTCGTCCTCGTCCCTCGTCCTCCTGTCCTCCTCGTCCTCCTCGTCCTCCTCCTCGTCCTCCCTCCTCCTCCTCCTCCTCCTCCTCCTCCTCCTCCTCCTCCTCCTCCTCCTCCCTCCCTGGAGATCCGACGCTGCAACAGCGATTGGGGCGGGCGATCTATGGTGATTTTCGGGCCTGCGGGGGCCCTCGCTGGGCCCGGTGGGGACAGTCGAGAGACGGCTCGGGACGAAAATCCGGCCCCAAGGAAGTGGCCCAGACCGACTCACGCATCGAGAAAATTGGAGCAGCCGAATGTCTGGGTCCCCCTCCTCTGTCGAGGCCGTCACCGTTGCAGTCGTCCTGTTCCACTTGCCAGGCAGACCATTTCGCAGCAAGAGGTTGAGCATCGTCTGCATAATCCCACTAAGGAGTTCCTATTTTTTTGCCAGCAGTAGGACTGGCCAGCACAGAGCTTCCTTCTGATAGCGAGAAAAATGGCGACCCCGATCCCCGACTTTGGCGGTTTTCGATGGGAACTGAAATTTCGGGTCCAACTTTGGCATATACGATGGGGGGGGCGTCCATCCTCCATATGGGTGCGTCTGGATAGCCCCCTGAAGGTGCATCCCCGAATTTCCCCTTGATCCTGAATGACCCGATTTTTCCGGGGGAACTCGGGGGATTCAAGACGAAACATCGCCTGTGATCTGAAGCGAAATCGATCAAACCCCTTTGCAATCGCCGTCCAAATTGTCGTGGCTGCCGTCCGATGCGGAGGTCACTGTCGACGCCGTCACCACCGTAGCTGGCGTGGCTGGGGCTGCTGCACGAGGCGGAGGACTCTGTCGAAGCTTTGTCGTCGAGCGAGGCGCGTGTGCCCTCCGAGGAGCACGGCAAAAACTGAGGGCACAGCCACGTTCCGCATACAGGCGGAAACTCGAGCGAGTTCATGACACCCTCGCGACAGCCGGCCCTACCCAGCTGCACAGAGTTACGATGGGGGGCCACGACGGGAGGCCACGTGGGGCCACGATGGGGAGCTATGATGGAGGATCGGGATAGGGATAGGGATAGGGATATACATATATATATATATATATATATATATATGTGTGTGTGTACACACAAGACTGCAGTGGCGCTTCGCGCCATGCAACTTGGTCCTTGAAGCTTGGTATGGAGGCGGAAACGTAGGAAGCTGAAGCCGACAATTTAGCGATAACTCCTTGATGCCTTTTCCGGTATCGCCGCTATGATAATGTCATGATCCTTCTTCCATGCTGTTTTTTTCATCATTTTCGCCACACCCTGCGCATACTCCCCATCCTCCTTAGCTCTTGTTTGCGGAGGCTCCTCCTGGGAGAGCCTCTGGGACCTTATAACAGTTGTTCCAGGCGTTCTTAAGGCCTTCTGGAGGCCTCCTGGGCGTATTTTGAAGGCCTCTGGGGCCACTCTTCCTCCAACCGCGGTCTCCTTGAACGAGCGGGTCACGATTTGGAATGCTTCGGAGGGCGTCTTGGGGCCATCTTGGGCCGCCATGGGGCTCTCTTAGGGCCATCTTGGACCCGTGTTGTGCCGTTTTGGGGCTCTCTTGGACTGCTTGGAAGCCCGTTCGGATGGTTGTGGGGCGATTTTGGAGCCTCCCAGGCGGCTTCGGACGTCCAGAAGACCGCCGTCTTGGAGCGTCGGGAAACCGAAAAGAGGATAACCCCCACATTCACCAAAAACCAACAAACACTCCATGATTTTTGCCTCTTGGGGCCTTCTTGGGAGTGCTCTTGGAAGCCTCTTTGGGGTCGTCCTGGAGGCCTCTTGGGCCATCTTGAGGTCACGTCGGTCACTCTTGGAACGCTCTTGTGCTGTCTTGGGGGTGTCTGAGACGTCTCCGCTCCCCTGATCGCCCTAGGTGTGCTGGGAAGGCTTGGCACAACGCCCTGCGAGGCCCGCGGGGCCGCTTCGAGGCCCGTCCGGAAGGTCCCAAAGCCCCAGATCCCGGGAGTCATTTTTTTTGGGGGGGGGTCCCCCCGCCGGATAGGGATAAGGATCAGGATATGAAAAAGGGATCGGGATAGAGGCAGAGGGCTTCAGATAACGACGAGGATAGGCACTTGGAAGCAATAGGAGACAAAGGAAGAGAATGGGAATAGGGATAAAGACATGGATAGACAGTGGGAGACACCGGGAGACATTGGGAGACAACATCTCTTGACCGATTCCAGACCCAGGAGCACACACATATACAAAAAAACACATACACAAGCACAACCATAAGCACAAACGCAAACACAAACACACACACACACATCCAGCAACACAAACACAAGCACAACACACAATCACGAGCACAAGCACTAACACAACAAACACACGCACAATCACAAGCACAATCACAAGCACAACCATAAGCACAAACGCCTACACTACCACAAACACGAACACAAACACACACACACACACAAACACAAACACACACACACACACAAACACACACACACATACCACACACATATACCTATACGACGACCCGTCG
This sequence comes from Prorocentrum cordatum, assembly GCA_963575745.1. Classification (NCBI taxonomy): domain Eukaryota; class Dinophyceae; order Prorocentrales; family Prorocentraceae; genus Prorocentrum; species Prorocentrum cordatum. Next base: position 400,294 of record CAUYUJ010008380.1, read on the forward strand.
GGTGATAAGGAGGTTGTGGGCCCCCCCGGAGGCCGACCATGGCGAAAAAATTCCGCCCGTCGAGCTTTCTGCTCGCAGCGCGAGGGGATCTGGTGGGGGGGAGGGCCCGCCGAGCCCTCCGCAGCGCGCCCCGCGAGGGCCCCCCCCCCGGATCGGCGACTCCACAGCAGGGTGCGGCTTGCAAAGGGTGTGGAGGAGGAGGAGGAGGAGGAGGAGGAGGAGGAGGAGGAGGAGGAGGAAGAGGAAGGAGGAGGAGAGGAGGAGGAGGAGGAGGAGGAGGAGGAGGAGGAGGAGGAGGAGGAGGAGAGGAGGGAGGAGGAGGATGGGGCGCAGCATGGGGGGCGGGCGGGTGCCTCGACAGAGTTCTCCGTCGCGCCCCGAGGAGGCCCGACGAGGACGGCGTCGTGCCCTCCAGGCCCCCCCCCCCCCGGCGCCGACGCAAACCACACGAGGAGAAGTAGGAGTAGGAGTAGGAGGAGGAGGAGGAGGAGGGAGGAGGAGGAGGAGAAGGGGAGGAGGGAGGAGGGAGAGGAGGGAGGAGGGAGGAGGGAGGAGGGTGGAGGGAGGAGGGAGGAGGGAGCCTGGCGCAACCGCACCCCTTCCAGTCGCCCCCTGGAGGGGCAGGCCGCGCAGGGCCGCCGCGGCGCGCAGGGGGGGGGGCGGGCGCGCCCCACTGCGCGTGGGCCAGGAAGAGCACCGCCTCGGCCGGGCGATCGGCGCCGCGGGCGGGGGACGGCGGCCGCCCCCGTCGTCGGGGGCCGCGCGAGCTGGCCAGCGCGCTCGGACGTCCAGTCCCCGTGCACTGCTTGGCTTCGTGCGTGTTTTTTTTTTTTTTGGGGGGGGGGGGGGGGGGGGAGGGGGCGGACCTTTTGCCAGATGGCCTGGGGTGCTCCCCGATGGTCCTCGCCGGGAAAAAGGTGCACACGTCCGAGCGATGCCGAGAGAGAGAGGGGCGAAGGGCCCCAGGGATGCGAGCTGCGGATGCGGGTGCAACGGTGCGGGGGTCACCCGCGCGGGGCCCCCCCTCCCCTTGAGGGCGGACGGGCTCGCCGAGACACACGCGTGACACGGGCACTCCAGGCTCCAGCAGGCACGCGCGGTGTGAAACAACATGATGGGCTGAGTGCGCTACCGTTCAAGGAGAGAGGGAGAGAAAGGGAAGCCAGGCAGCCATCTCGGCGGCAACTGCATGGGCCCTAAGGACACACCGATAAAAACCATTCGGTGACCACTCGTGGGAGCCGCCCGTGCCGTCTCGTCGGCTCTTGCAGGAGGTCGACGCTGGACGACGCCAAATCGACGCCGATCAACGCTACATCGACGCTAACCGACGCTAACCGACGCCGAATCGGCGCTACCTCATCGACTCCCAGACGCTTATCGACGCTAGTCTACGCTAAAGATAAAATTACGAGGGTACACGAGGCACTCATGAGTTGCCATCGAATGAGTAGACATAAATCCCAAGATGCCCCGTATTTCTATTATGCTCGGGAGGTTCGTCTCCCCCCCCCCTCCACTGCCCACACCATGGTTCCCTGGGGATCGACGGTTCTTCTCATGTGTGTCCGTGTTTTTTTCTCCACCTGAGACACGACGGGGGGATCAAAGGATTGACGGGTCCATGGGCCGAGGGAGGGGAGAGGCGAGCGACGGGCCAGGGGAGCGGGCTGAAGGATTGAAGAGGAAGGCCGGCAGGCTATACATTTATATATGGGTGTGTAGATACATAGATGGGTATACATATACATATACATGTATATATATATATATACATATGGATATGTGTATGTATATATATATATATATATATATATATGCACATGTATGTCGGCGCCCGGGGGCCCGAATATTCGGGTATTCGGGGGGGCGCGAACATGGATTAGCGATCCATGGATTTGGCGCGCGGTCGCCAAATCCATGGATCGGGGGAGGTGCCCTCCCCAATATGCGGCCAATGCCGCCTCGCTCGGCGGCAAAAATCCGCGCTTTCTCATGGAAACGGGGCCCGTCGCCAATCCACGCCCCCCTGATCCATGTGTGCGATCGCCCGATATATATATATATATATATATATATATATACATATATATATATACATATATATATACACAAGACTGCAGTGGCGCTTCGCGCCATGCACCTCGGTCCTTGAAGATTGGTACGCATGCGGAAATGGCAGGAAGGTCAAGCGGACAAGTTTGCGATAACTCCTTGCTGCCTGTTCTGGCATCGCCGTTATAATAATGTTGTTCGTTATCCCTCCTCCATGCTTGTTTTTCCTCATTCTCGCCATACCCTGGGTAGTCTCCCCATCCTCCTCAGCTCTTTTTGCGGAGGCTCCTCTTTGAAGAGCCTCTAGGTCCCAGGCTTTCTTAAAGCCTTCTGGAGGCCTCCTGGGCGTGTTCTGGGGGCCTCTGGGGCTTCCTAAGGCCAACCTGCCTCTAACCGCAGTCTCCCTAACGCCCCGGTCACGAGTTGGAATGCTTCGGAGGGCGTCTTGGGATCATCTTGGGCCGCCATGGGGCTCTCTTAGGGCCATTTTGGATCCCTGTTGTGCCGTTCTGGGGCTCTCGTGGACTGCCTGGAAGCCCTTTCGGATGGTTGTGGGGCGATTTTGGAGCCTCCCAGGCGACTTCGGACGCCCAGAAGACCGCTGTCTTGAAGCGTCGGGAAGCCGAAAAGAGGAGAACCCGAAATTCACCCAAAACCTGTATTAAATCGATGATGATTCCCTCTTGGGGCCTTCTTGGGGGTGCTCTTGGAGGCCTCTTGGTACGTTTTGGAGCGATATTTCGGGGTATGACGGCTTCTTGGAGCGCTCTTGTGCTGTCCTGGGGTTCTCTGGGACGTCTCCGATGACCCCCCTGATCGCCCTAGGTGTGCTGCGAAGGCTTGGCAAAACGCCCTGCGAGGCCCGGGAGGCCGCTTCGAGGCCCGTCCGAAGGGTCCCAGAGCCCCAGATCCCGGGAGTCCGGTTTTTGGGGGGGGGGGGGACGGGTTTTCCCCCAGCCTGGGCTTGTAAAAAAAATATACTTCCTATATTTTGGGACCCTTCGGACGGGCCTCGAAGCGGCCCCTGGGCTTCGCAGGGCGTTTTGCCAAGCCTTCGCAGCACACCTAGGGCGATCAGGGGGGTCATCGGAGACGTCCCAGAGAACCTCAAGACAGCACCAGAGCGCCCCAAGAAGCCGTCATACCCCGAAAGATCGCTCCAAAACGTACCAAGAGGCCTCCAAGAGCACCCCCAAGAAGGCCCCAAGAAGGAATCATCATCGATTTAATACAGGTGTTTGGTGAATTCCGGGTTCTCCTCTTTTCGGCTTCCCGTCGCTACAAGACAGCGGTCTTCTGGACGTCCGAAGTCGCCTGGGAGGCTCCAAAATCGCCCCGCAACCATCCGAAAGGGCTTCCAGGCAGTCCAAGAGAGCCCCAGAACTGCACAACAGGGATCCAAAATGGCCCTAAGAGAGCCCCATGGCGGCCCAAGATGGCCCCAAGACGCCCTCCGAAGCATTCCAAATCGTGACTGGGGCGTTCAGGGAGACTGCGGTTAGAGGCAGGTTGGCCTTAGGAAGCCCCAGAGGCCCCCAGAACACGCCCAGGAGGCCTCCAGAAGGCTCTAAAAAAGCCTGAGAACTTCGGTGAGGCCCCCAGAGGCTCTCTAAGGAGGAGCCTCCGCAAAAAGAGCTGAGGAGGATGGGGAGACTACCCAGGGTATGGCGAGAATGAGGAAAAACAAACATGGAGGAGGGATAGCGAACAACATTATTATAACGGCGATGCCAGAAAAAGGCAGCAATGAGTTATCGCAAAATTGTCCGCTTGACCTTCCTGCCATTTCCGCCTGCATACCAATCTTCAAGGACCAAGGTGCATGGCGCGAAGCGCCACTGCAGTCTTGTGTATATATATATATATGTATAATTATACACACACAAGTGGCACGTTTGTGCCCAGGCTCATACAAAACAACTGAAGGGGCGTTTAAAGCAGGAGTGAAATGCAACAGCGAAGTCGCACTCGAGCGCAAGTGGGGTTGCCACATCTTGCGATGTGTGTACCAGGCCCCCCCCCCAGGAAGCCTCAAGAGGCCCGACTTGGATACCAGAAGAGGCTCCAGGAGGCCCCAGGACTGTGAGTGTTGTGTGTGTGTGTGATGTGATGTGTGCTCTGTGTTGTGCGTGCTTTTTGTGCGATGTAGGTGTTGTGTGTGTGTGTGTGTGTGTGTGTGTGTGTGTGTGTGTGTGTGTGTGTGTGTGTGTGTTATGTTGGTCTAGCGTGTGATGTGTTGGGCGTGATTTGTGTCTCTGTGTGTGCATGTAGTTCTGAGGCCCCAGGAGGCCCCAGGTGGGCCCGCGGCGGCCTCGGGAGGCCCCAGGAGACCCTGGGAGGCTGCGGGAGGCCCCAGGAGGCGCGGGAGGCCCCCAGGAGGTTTCGGGAGGCCCCCAGGAGGCTCCGAGGCGGGGTCTGGGGCACCAAAGGGTTCAGAAAGCTCCAGGACGCCCCAGGAGGTTCCAGGAGGGGAGGCCCCCAGGAGGCTCCGAGGCGGGGTCTGGGGTACCCAAGGGTTCAGAAAGCCCCAGGACGCCCCAGGAGGTTACAGGAGGGGAGGCCCCCAGGAGGCTCCGAGGCGGGGTCTGGGGTACCAGAGGGTACGTCGGGGCTCGATGTTGGGAGGACGTTTCAGGCGAAACCGCCGTTCTCTGAGAATCGGGGTCAAAAATATTGAACTTACCATGTGTTTTTGAAGGTGCTAAGTTAAACTGTTGAAATTCCCATGTGTTTTTGGACCCTGACGTCACGATCTGCGTGAAGGGTGCCACCGATGTTCAGAATTTCGAGGATGTCCCTAGCGAAACGGCCAGAAACATCGCGAACGCGGCGCCCCGCGTACCGCCTCTGAGCTCTACTCCCTCGGAGAGGTGCGTATGATAATACATATTTTTATATATATCCATACATACATACATATATCCATATCCACCGTCTGTGGAGGTCCGAGAACGTCGACCCCCGAGGCGGTGGTCATGGATACGTGCCCACCTCGGATGACGGAGGGCCAGCACGGGCCAGGGTTAGGTCGGGCCTGTCCCCCTAAAGAGAGATTTCGGGCGAAAAATGAAAAATACAACAAATACCCCCGTATTGAACAAAACAAAAATCCTCCCCAGACTATCTTTGTAGTATTTTTGAATACTCCCCCTGTAGAGGGACAGGCCCGACTTAAGGCCAGGGAGAGGAGGGCCAACACGGGCCAGGCCGAAGGGACGGAGGGATCGAGGAGCTGCGGAGGGGTTTCGAAGGCCGGCGGGCCAAGGGAGCCGATGGGGAGAGGAGGCCCGAGGGAACAGCAGCCGATAAGACGAAGCTAGGACGAGGATAAAATCGGGTGAGGATAAATTCGGAGGCCTGGAAATGGGCAGCAGCACCAAGACAGGGGGCTGCCTCCACAGGGGGGAGATGATCCTAGATTTCGGTGTTGGTGGTAATAGTTCGGTCACCTTGGAAGCCAGAATATTACCACCATCACTGAGATCGGGATCGTCTTCCCTCGGAGGAGGAACACCGCCGATACTGGTGTTGGTGTCGACCTCTAGGTCTGCGATAAATCGAGAGTGTCTGGTGAGCGTTTTCTTATTCGGCGTTTCGACACTGGGCGAGAGGGGTGGGGGTCTGGCTCAGGACCTCTGCTTGGTGCGATTGTTTGGAACAGTGCGTGCTGGGAGGGAGACTCCACCTGCTCGAAGCAGGCGCCCGAGCTCTACTCAACGGAAAGGGGGGTAGGAAGGGGAGGTGCGAGGGCCCGCGCCGATCGGCAAAATAGCGAACAAGAAAACGATCTGCTGTAGCGCCTGTCTAGGGCGCCGCGGCCCTCTCGGAGCGTTCCGGAACGCTCTGGGGAAGGGTCTTCTCCTCTTCCCCGCCCCGTCGAGCCAAGGCCAAAGATGGGCGGGGACGTCCGCCGGTACTGCGGGCAGGGTTCGTATCCATATCCAGTGCGTCTTGGGTTTTTTTTGGGAGGAGCGTCACAAGGCCGAGGCGCACTGGATATGGATAAAAATCGAGCCTCTAGGGGGCAAATTTACCCATATCCAGCGCGCCTCTGGTTTCTGGGGAAGGGAACCCGAAACTCCATATCGCAATAGACATGGACAGAAGTATTGCCCGCAGGCACACCTCTCCGAATACAGTCGAGCTGGATTGGAGAGGACACACGAGAGGACTCAAGACCCTTCCGAGGGCCGCACTTCGATGGGAAAGCAGCGGGCATGGGTCGCGAAGCGCAGGACACAAGGGTACCCTTGATATGGCAGGGTCGACCTGCTGATCAAACTCGACTGCAGCCCGCGGTCGCCCCACAAGGGGGAGAGGGAAGGGGGGGACAACGAACAGGAGGCTCGGGTTCGAGGTTTTCCTACGTTTTCGGTGGTTTCTCGGCGGGTACCTCTGGCCTCGGGAGGCTCTCCAGCTCCTCCTCCCTCCTCCTCCTCCTCCTCCTCCTCCTCCTCATCTCCTCCTCCTCCTCCTCCTCCTCCTCCTCCTCCTCCTCCTCCTCCTCCTCCTCCTCCTCCTCCTCCTCCTCCTCCTCCTCCTCCTCCTCCCCCCCCAATTGGGGTGCCCCTGTCGTCCCCGGCCGGCCGCCGGAGAGCCCGGGCGTGGCCCGCAGGCCAAGGGGACTGGCTCGGGGAAGGGGAAGGCCGACAGTGAGTCGGCAGTACGTCGCCGATGGATCGGCGATTGGACCTCGATAGCCTGTGGGAAAACACACACACACACACACACACCGTGGGGAACAAAAACACATTGTGGGAAAACACAACACACACACACGCGCACACACATACTGTGGGAAAAAAAAAACACTGTGGGAACACACACGCACACACACACGCACACACACACACACACACACTCTGTGGGAACAAAACACACAAAAAAACACACTGTGGGAACAAAAACACACACACACACACACACAAAAACAAACACACACACACACACAGTGTTTTTTTTCCTTGGCGGCGCGGGCTGTCGGGCCCCTGTCAGCGATGAACGTGCGATCCGCGGTCGATGATTTCCCCCCTTGGTCTATCCCCCCCGCATCGGTGCCCCTGATCGCCTGGTCCACGAGCGGTCAACATAGAGTCGGGAGAGCGATCCGAAAGAGGAACACCCGATCGAACCTGGAGCATGGAGCTGATGACCCTCTGAGCCCCCAAAGCTCGAACTGGACTCCCTGAACTCCCTCAGTTGCAGGATCTGCCGGCATCGGCTCGGGGCGCTCGTCCGTTCGGACCGCGTCGGCACGGAGTCGAGATCGGGTCATACTCGGGCGCGCCACTGTTGCACGCTCAGGCCACATCGGACCGTCGGAATGATTCTCGGAACTGAGCAAGACCGGGCTGGCCGACGTCGGCATCGAGCGGGTCGGCCCAGTCGATGCGCGTGGGTCCGTCCCTGCTCCTCTCGCCCGGGGGGGGGCTCATCGCATCGACATCGCCTGCAGTGGCAAGCCGATTTCTCTCGCTCTGTCTCTCTCTCTCTCTCTCACTCTCGCTTTCTCTCTTCCCCCCCTCTCCCTCTCTCTTTCTTTATGGCTTGTTAATTTCCCTCCCTCGTGTATATATATATATGTATACATGTATGCATATATATATATACATGTATACATATTCATGCGTATGTATGCATGTATGCATGTCTGTATGTATGTATGTACAGATACATGTATATACATATACACACACACTGGAACTAGGTCGTGCATGTCCTCCTACAGGCGGATTTGGGAGGAACAATAAAACAGATTCGAACATAGTCAAGAGTAGTCAAACATAATAGAACAATCGTTCCCCGACTATTTTCGTCCATTTCTGAATATTCCTCCTGCAAAGGGACGTCCCCGACTTCATGCTAGAACCACGCACGCGCTTCGCGCGCGCTTATGTTCTAGCAAGCACCCGCCCTTGAAAAGTTCACACCTGTACGCATGTACGCACATGCCCAAACATGAAATGGCCTGGAGATGAAGAGAAATCGCACGAGGGCGGACCGAGCATTACAGCCAGAGGTACGCATGGGCATCTTCGCCTCGACGCAATGCAAAGCAGTGCAACGCCTCCCGTGCTTGAACATAGCTCTCTGGAAGGTCAGGGTCTGCGAAGGTGTCTCGAGCGAGAGCCCTGCTGGGACACGCCTGGTGCCCCAGGCGCGCGACCCAGAAATGGTCCCCGGTGGCGCGCGCGGGGAGGAGGGGATGGGCCGGCGCGGGTCGGCGGGGGCGGGAGGGGCTCACGCGAGGAGCACGTCGAGGAGAGAAGAGGAGCCGGGGGAGCAGCACGAGCCCCCCGGAGGGCACTCGCCCCCCCCTCCCGCAGCTCTGGGGGCCGCGCCACGAACAGGTCGAGGCCCACGTCGATGGCGTGCACCTCCGCCGCGGCCAAGGAAGAGCTCAATGAAGCTTTGCGGCAACTCAGGGGAGCCTCCCATACCGTCTTGCTGGCTCTTTCGAATCGACGCTAGTCGACGCTAGACCGGCGCTTATTCACGCTGAACCGACGCTTGATCGGCGCTATCTCGTCGATTACCAGACGCTAAATCGACGCCACTGCGACCTAAAGACAAAATTGCGAAGGTATGTAAGGCCTCTATGATTGCGGCCGAAGGAAGTTGCGAGGCTTTGCAGTCGACGTACTGTCAAATTCTCCTTCGCCGCTAAAGCAGTATCTGGCGACGGTGACGTCTCAAACCGCCTGGGCGCCGAAACCTTGAAACTGGTGATCGGTGATCCGTATTTGGGCGAAGGCGTCTTTGGTAAATTATGGAGAGCCCTTGGTGCGCGATCAGGACCTGGCAGAATAGTATCAGAACGCGTTCTCTGCAGCAGAAGCCTACTTCCCGCATAGTCCAATTTTGCGGTGGCGTCGGAAACACCTGCCCCACGTACCAAACAAAAAAAACGAAACATTAGAACGTAGGAGCAGCACATCATCTGACCACAACACTCCAGGAAGGCACGCTCCAGGACAGACCTCACAGCGTCGCACCCTGGAGATTTCACCCTCAACTGCAGCGGCAGGCGGCTCTCGATATCTGGGCCAGCGGACGCGAGCCAGGTTCTCGCACCCCCTTCCTGGAGAGCTTGGACACCCCAATGAGCTGACGCGGGACAGAAGGGCTACCAAGACGAACCAGAGGCAAACTTTCGGACAGTTCCACTTCACCCTGACCGTGACACCGTGGCACAGCAGGTCAAGCGGGCGCCTCTCACGGATCAGGCAGAGCCCCCCCGCCCCCGATTTCGACAATCTCCCACAGTCTCCTCGTGAAGAGGCCTCCCCCCCGCAACCCCTCCGCTCCCCTCGGGAGCCGAGGTGGCGGGCGCGGGGCTCGACCCACCCACCCGTCTCGACACTCCAGGGGTCGACCCCAGCGAACGACCGCGAGCACGGCGGTGACGAGGACGGCGACGGCGCCGACGACGACGCTGACGACGACCGGAAGTCCGACGGCGGCGGCACGGGTGGGAGATGGGACGGGCGGGCGGGGCAATAGAACAAACGAGCCGGTCGGTCAGGATATGAAAGCGGGCGAGTCGAGCAGCTGGGGATCAAAACAGGCGGGCGAGACATCAGGTGCAAGCTTCGTTCGTCAACGCGGCGAGGTTGGAGGAGACGACACAGAAAACAAATAAAGACATCGGCGACGACGGCGACCTGGTGCGGGACATTAAAGCGGATGGTCGGGCGGGATATTAAATCGAAGCCTCGCGCGCTGATGCGAGAAGACCAAGAAAATCCGCCGACCTCTTGCGGTTCTGTAAGCGTGTGAGATTGCTCCCCCCCATAATCCCCCCTCACCAGGGACCCCAAACCTGCAACTTGACCCCCCCACACGGCCGGCCACGATCGCGCCATGGGGGGATAATGGGCCCCAGATTGGGTCACAAGGGCTTCAAGACCCTCTCCCAAGCGATCCAAAAGGGTCCCGAGACGCCAGAAACTCGCTCCAAGACGCTCCGCATGGTTTCGAGACGGCTCAGGAACATCCCAAGATGCCCCAAGAAACTTCCAAAAGCCTCCCAAGACAATCCCCACAAGACAAGCCGTTCCATCCTTCGGGGACGCATGTATTTTCAGCGTGCTCGCCTCTGCGGGTTTCACAATGTCCAAAATGGCCCCCGAGGCCCCAGCGATGCCCCAACGCCGCACAAAAGGCCCCCCAGAAAGGTTCCAAGACGGCCGAAAAAAGGCCCCCTGAAAGCTTCCGACGGCCCCAAGACGGCCCCAACACGGCGCCCTGAGGGGGAACCCGAACAGACATTTCGAGCCTGCGGCCCCCAGACGCCCTGAGGAGGCCCACAAAAGCCATAATAATTCTCGACCAAAACACCCAAGAAGACCCCACGACGCCCAAAGAACCTCCCAGGAGGGCCCCAAAACACAAAGAAACTGTTTCCAAGAAGCCACCAGGAGGCCTCCCTGGATGACCGATCAGCCATCCGAATGGCCTATCACCCACGACCCAGGCACGGTAGCCGATGGAGCGACGGCTCTGGAGACCGACCGCGGTTTCACAGGCCCCCTAAGATCTCCCGAAGACGGCCAGAGGGTTCCCAAAAAAAACTCACAACTGCCCCGGAGATCCCGACGACGGCCCAAGAGGCTTCCCATCTGGTTTCCGACGGCTCCAGAACAGCCCCCCAAAAAAACACCCAGAATGGGAAGGAACCCCTACTTCGATCTTCTGGCCCAGGACGCCCCCCGGCCAAAGCGTCCTCCTTTCGCTCACTTTCCCACGCCCTCCCCCCTTCCCTTCCTCATCCTCCTCCTCCTCCTCCTCGTCCTCCTCCTCCTCCTCCTCCTCCTCGTCCTCCTCCCCTTCCTCCTCTTCCTCCTCCTTTTCCTCCTCTGCCTCCGCTCCTCCTCCTCCTCCTCCTCCTTCTCCGCATCCCCCTTTTCGAAGTGTGTGTGTGTGTGTGTGTTTCCCCTCTCGCCAGCCCCCTGGCACTCTCTCCGCAGGCGCGAGCAATCGCGCCGGCATTGTCGACGCGACCTCCCGAATGGACACTCGGACGGGCATCGCTGGCATGACTCGCGTTTGAGGGTGCGGTTCTTCACGGCGCGTTTGACATTGCAGGCCGCCGCAGAGAACGCTGGCTTCGGCAACTTTCGTTGGCCCCTTCCCATTGCGCTAATAGCTGCCACTGCGCGCCGCGATCTCAGGCGCATGCAGCTCTCGCGTATCACGCGTTTTTGGTCCGTGCCGCGGCGACTCTTTACTTGCAGCCTCTCGAAGTGCTTCGCGTCCGACAGAACTCCCCCACATACCGCGCATGTCAACATCTTTGTTGCCGGGGCTGCTTGCCAATTGCTCTTATTTGCCCACTCCGTCAACCTGTCGCGCTCTTCCGCGCAATACCCGACACAGCCTCTCCCCCGCGGGGCGGAGCTTCCTCTTTGTTGCCGGCATGTCTTCTTTTTCATAGAAAAACGACAGGCGCTTCTCGCTCGAGCACCGCAGTGTGCCGACGCTCTCGTGCCACTTGGCAATCCCCATACGCGACTTCCACTTCGCCTCGACATGGCTGCATGTCGCGCAATACATGGTCCGAACCCTTGT
>CAUYUJ010008380.1:416918-429418 GCA_963575745.1 Prorocentrum cordatum
CCATGACAAGCACGATCCCCCTGACAAAAATGCAGGAGGGTGCAAACCACACCGCGGCGGCAACATGACCACTCCGCGCGCCACGCTCATCGAGGGAGTGGCTAGAAATGGCCACACCATTCCGACGAACGGTCGGCCTGGAGGCAGCGCAGGCTTCCACTTCCATGCGTCACGATGTTGCACCGAACGCGCACGTGTTTATATCCAGAGGTCGACTGACGTCACTCCAGCGAGAGCTACGGCGGGGCACGCTTAACGTCAATTCCACCTGACGCTGCAGATAGCAGGACTACGCGGGGCGAATCACGTGCAGAAAAAACGCTTCGCGTCACACACACACACACACACCTACACACAGATGCATTCCGATCTGTCAGCTAACGCGAGTCGAACGCACTTCCTCACAAGGACAGGAGCAGCAGCCGAATCCGTGGCGTCCACATTGGGCGCCTCCCCACTGACCCAGGCTCCCACGCACACTCGGCTGTTGCCACGGCATCGGCACTGGCGGTGCCGAGCGCCCAGGGAACAGGAAGGCCAGCGGCGAGCTGGTATGAGACTAGCGCCGCCGCAAGGGGAGCAATCCGAGCACGTCTGCTGCCTCGAGGGCCTCAACATGAGCGTGCAGGGCCGAGAAGGACCCACAACCAAATATCAACATCTGATCCAACAATGCGATGGCCCATGAACCGTGTTCGGGGCGGGGAACAACATCAACGTCACGCTGGTCGAATATCCCATCAGGGTTGTACTGCAGACGAGGTGCCAGGTAATTGTGCAAACAGCGAATGCGAAACAGGCACAGTTAGAAGGCGACGCGCGTACCGATGATACCCACTTGTCCCTCCCGACGTGTGGAAGCGGATCCACCTAGCCAAATGGATGATAGGCAAGAGCAAGGCCAACTCTCCAGCTCTTGCAGCTCTTGGCAGCATCGGCTCAGCTCTGGAAGGAAGGCAGGCGATCTCCCCACGAAAAGGTTCATGGGCTTGCAGGCAGGAACTTTGTGGGCCCCGGAAACGGCAGGGCCGTTTTTTCACCGTTTCCAAAAATGTCCCTTGAAAATGGAAACGGCAAAAAACGGCGACCGGAAACGGCAAAAAGCTGGCTCCAGGATTGGAACCGAACCGGAACCGGTCAAAAAACGGCGACGGAACCGGTAGAACCACGGCGTCTGAACCGGCAGCAAAAACGGCAAAACGGAACCGGTAACAAAAACGGCCCTGTCGTTTCCAGGGCCCACTAAGGGCAGGAGCAGTCAGTATCGAATCGATGAAGCGGATCGGATCGGAACGTGCACTGGATCACGCTGCATCGACATAGAATCGAATCGAAGCGGCCGCGCCAGAATATCGTGCGGACGCGGCCGCAGAAAAACCCTCGCAATAGACAGAACACTGGAGATCCGAGCGCGAGGTGCCACTGCGGGGAAGCCCAAGGCACCACACGCGCAGCAATGTCATACCGCCCGCAGGAAGCCACCGCGCAACACGCAAAGCGAAGAAGCCCGAAATACTCTGACGAACACCATCCGGTTTGGTGATGCGCGTGCCAACTATAAACAACTAATCCGTGCCAACATCAAGCCGCAACCGATGGCCCGAAACTCGGCGTCGAACTGGGCCGTTAGGAAGCAACTCCAGAAAATCGGCATCGAACTGGGCCGTTAAGAAGCAACTCGGTTAAGAACCATCCGAAACTATCAAGCCTGACTCAGGACCCGTGAAGCCAGATTAGACCAGATTCAGTGGGGCAGTGAAACGGATTGAGCGGGATTCAGCAAGACTGTGCCAGATCAGCCCTGGATGTGCCAGCTCCGATGCTGAACTGATCCTTCTGGTCGCGATATTTCTCACGACGAGAGGCTGTCAGTGCAGGATAAAGGCACAAACAATTGCATGAACATCAGCTGTCGGAGGCCCACGCAGATCTTCTGGGTCAGCGCCGGGCCTCCCTGCCTGGCGCACGGAGCGCGCCAGGGTCGGCGCGCGGGAGGTGCCGCCGGTCCAGGAGAGATCTGCGTGGAGCTCCGGATGCTGACGTGCACGCAGGTTGGCCTCTCGTCGAGCGGCGCGAGCTCGCCAGGGTGGGAAAGGAGAGCGACGACTCCGAAGGGCGTGCGTTGCAGAATGGGTGCGGTTCGCAACCTGCGTCCCGGGGGGCGGGCGATGACCTCGACTGAGGTCTCTGCCGCGCCGACGAGGGCGCATCAACCATTCGGCACAGCGCGGCGACCCTCTGAGCCCCAGCGGCGCCGATCACAAACCACACCCTGGTGTGCAGTAGGGGACTCGACCACAAGAGATCTTCCACAAGAAACCCGACCCTGAGACCTCAGGACGCCCATTGACTTTTGATGTGGGGACGTCACGGCTTCCACAGCACAACCATCGGAATCCAAGAAACCCAAGGCACCCTGGAGGCAGGCAGGGCTGTTCTTGACTTTCTAAGATTAAGTCGGACATGTCCCTCTACAGGAGGGATATTCAAAAATAGTCAAAGACTAGCCTGGGGACGATGTTTCAACTAAGTTTGACTATTGTTGAGCATGTTTTGCCTGTTTCGGCTTCTTTTAAGGGGAAAGCTTGTCCATATTATTAGAGCTCTCTGCGAGGGGGAAGCTTGTCCATATCCACCGCCTGGGCACCCTGGAGGCAAGCAGGGTGTTTCTTTCGGGCGCGCGCAAACATGGATTAGCGATCCATGGATCTGGCGCGCGGTCGCCGAGGCCCTGGATCGGGGGCGGTGCCCTCCCCAAAGTGCGGTTGGTGCCGCCTCCTTCGGCGGCGGAAATCCGCGATTTCCCATGGAAACGGGACCCGCCGCTCATCCACGCACCCTTGATCCATGTTTGCGATCGCCTGAGAGGAGGAGGAGGAGGAGGAGGAGGAGGAGGAGGAGCAGGAGGAGGGAGGACGGAGGAAGGAGGAGGAGGAGGAGAAGAAGGAGGAGGAGGAGAAGGAGGAGGAGGAGGAAGGAGCAGGAGGAGGGGGAGGAGGCGGAGGAGGAGGAGGAGGAGGAGGAGGAGGGGAGGAGGAGGAGGATGAGGGGGAGGCGGAGGAGGGGAGGAGGAGGAGGAGGAGGAGGAGGAGAGGAGGGAGGAGGAGGAGGCGGAGGAGGAGGAGGAGGAGGAGGAGGAGGAGGCGGAGGAGGAGGGGAGGAGGAGGAGGAGGAGAGGAGGAGGAGCGATCGGCCTCAGGAGGTGTCCAGGTCGGGTGGGGGCGGGGGGCGCGGCGGCAGCGGTTGAGGAGGAGGAGGAGGAGGAGGAGGAGGAGGAGGAGGAGGAGTAGGAGGAGGAGGAGGAGGAGTATTGCGATCACCGGCTTCTTGGCATGGGCCCCCCACTGTACTCGCACCCGCTGCGCTCGCCGAAAGAGGGCGGCCGACACCCTGCCAACGCGCTCGGCATGGCGAGGCCCGAGAGGAAGGCACACGCCGGCGGCCAGCTTTCCTCCTCCTCCTCCTCCTCCTCCTCCTTCTCCTCCTCCCCCTCCTTCTCAAGAGCTCCTCCGAGCTCCTCCTCGTCCTTCTCAACAGCTCCTCCTCTTCCTCCTCCTTCTCAAGAGCTCCTCCTCCTCCTCCTCCTCCTCCTTCTCAAGAGCGCCTCCTCCTCCTTCCTCTCTCCTCCTCCTCCTCCTCCTCCTCTTCCTCCTTCTCAAGAGCTCCTCCTCGCCAACTACTCCTCGGCGGCGAGGCGGCGGCGGGGTGCGCCACGCACGACACCAGGACCATGTGCCGCTCCCATCGCGGTATTGGCACGACCGCGCCAGCTGGGCGGCCAGGGGGGTGGGAGGGGGGCTTCGGACACCCGGCGCGGGTGAACGTTATGGGGCCACATGCGAACCCTACCCCTACCACCCACGATTTCTGAGGGGGAGGGTGGGGCTCACTTCGTTCGGGAGCTCCCGAGCGAAGTCAACCCCACCCTCCCCCTCAGAGATCGTGGGGGGTAGGGGTAGGGTTCGCATGTGGCCCCTTAAACGTGGGCACGCTGCCCCGAAGCAGATCTGGTCCAGAACCGACCGCGGGTGCTGTCGGGCAGCCGACTGGCAGTCTTCACGTCTGCGGGGACACTGGCAACGAGTCCTGTCAAGAATTGGCAGGAACTGAAAGTCTTCGTATCCATTCCTTCCATTCCCAACTCGATCGTACCGATAGGGTTGTGGATCCCATGACCATGGACACTACATCCGTTCTGTCACTGAATTAAACATGTATTCCAAAATGTCACATGTACACTTTAAGCATGCTCGAAGCATGGTCTGAACGTCCTGTTGGCACTTCAGAGACATACCTCAAACATGTCCAAGACATCTGGAAATGATTTGGCAGCACGCCTCCTCTCCATTGACCGTCTTCCGCAACGATAGGGGCAACGCTACACGGGGACCGGCTCAGAAAGGGGGGTTCTTCGAGCTGGAATCCGCGATACCTCGGCGATGGGTCGGCGATGGGCGCCCGGTAGCGAACCTCCGCGCGCTCCTGGTCGCGGTGGGCCGTCGAGCCCCTGTGGGCGACGAATGGGCGCATGGGGGTCCCTGCCTGCCGTTGTCCCTGAAGGGCCAGGGACACCAGCAGTACAGTCGGGGCGCTGCAGAAGGAACCCTTTTCGTTGGGGAGGGGCTCGGTGTTCCTTGAATGTTATGCAGTTTGCCTTCGGTTTTCCTGAGGTCTTCCACTGGAAATCGAAGTGTGACCTATGGGCAAAAGGGGCCTCGTTCCTTATTTCTCGTTCCTTAGGTCAACGCCCCGACGGTAGCGTCGAAATCGGACCGGATCGGAGCTTGCGTCGGAGCGGGCGGCGTCGTGCACGGAGCCAGAGTCAAGCCGAATCGGTCGCTCCAGGATGCACAGCATCGCCATACAATGATCGGGTCGCATTCAAACATCGATATCGAATCGAATCTATCACGAATCGGGTCGATATCGAATCGACATCGATATCGAAAATGGAGTATCGACATCGAATCTGTCGGGCCCCGCAGGCATGCATGGTGACGTCAGCGGCGACGATGGTCGGGCGTTGCCAGCGGGGCCCCTGAGCGGCTCCAAGAGGACGCGATGAGCTGGGTCACGTCTTCCCGCTCCTGCTGCCCCTTCTGCTCCCCACCCTCATCCCTCTCAGCGCCCTCCTCCGCTGTCACTTCAGCCTCTTTCCTTTGCTCGTGCTCCTCCTCCTCCTCCTCCTCCTCCTCCTCCTCCTCCTCCTCCTCATAATCATCGTAGCAGTGTCGCCATCACAAGCGACTCCTAGTCGTCCTCATCCTCACTGTACGTAATCGGAACGCCCCTCGTCTTCATCGAGGTATGCCGCATATTCCCCCTCCTGCTCCTCCACCTCATCCTGCTGCTCGTGCTTGGGATCCTGCTCCATGCCCCTCCTCCTCCTTCTCCTCCTCCTCCTCCTCCTCCTCCGGGTCCTACTCGTCCTCCTGCTCCCGAGCTGAGCATCGTTTAACCGTTCCTTATCCCAACTGGTAAGGCCTTGGCCCCACTGGCCTACTTACCACCCTAGGTGGGGATACGTGATATTCGCTCTGGGTTTCGTGGGACCCATTCCTGCCTGGGCGGGTGACCTGGTGGGGCTGAGATACCACGAACTCATGGGGATGGGGATCGGCCAGACGATGCTGACCGCGGGGATCTGCTCAAACTCGATCCCAAAACATCTCCCGGGGCCCATCTTGGGCAAGTCTTCATCCCGGACGGATTTCTGACCGTCCCCAGGCCTGACGCGAGGCCCTAGAAACCAAACAGGTGCGAAGATCCTGCTCGGTACGTCTGGACCGTCCTGCCCCCTCCTCGTGCCTCTTCCCCCCTGCCTCCACCCGATTCTCCTGCTCCTCCTGGCCCTCGTTTTCCTTCTCCTCCTCTCCTGCCTCCCCAACCTCATACACCCTGCGAAATGCTTAAGAAATCATGGGTTTAGAAATTCATAGTCTCAGAACTTGAATAAAAACCCAACATTTCTATCAAAATCTTAAGATTTACACTGAAAAGTTAAGAATAATTAATCGAGACTCTGGCCGAAAACTTAAGTTTTCTTAAGCATCGCCTAAGGTGTAGACCATGGACCCATTGCTACCCTTCGGTCCTGGTCGGTCTGCGGCGGTCGCATGACGGCCTTCGGCGATCTTCGGCATTTCGCATCGGCCTTCGGCGACCCCTGGCGCGAAAGCCAGAAGAAGGGGTCAATGATCGAACAGCTCTCGGGTCGGGCGAAAGGGGGGGATAGCAAAGGGGGGGTTTGAGAATCAGCTCACGTAGCTGATTTCCCCGGCGCCTCCCGGCGCCGGAGGCGGCCATGTATCGAGGAATGGGCCCCTCGGTGAGGCCGACACCAGCTGCATGCAGCAAATTTCGTAACCCCCCCTTTCCCAATCCCCCCCTTTCGCCCGGCCCGACTCCTCCCCTGATGGAGAACATCCGCGGCGGCGCTCAGGGGGGCCCATCGCCGATAGACCGGCGACGGGCCCAAGATAGAGAACCCGCACGCTCGGGGGCGGGGAGGGCTGTGGGGCCCCCTCTCGGCAGGAACCAACGGCACCACTGCTCCCCAGGCCTCTCCTCCGGTGCGTTCTGACCAGCATTTCCAAGCGAATCCAACGGTGGCGACGAGGGCCTCCCAGGAAGCCCCAACACGGGTGAAACAAGCGGAAGGTATCGGCACGGCCAGACTTGGAGCATGAGACCCTCTGCGGGCCAAACTGAAGAGCATTCGAGGGCACCCTCCCCCTGGGCACACAGGCACATCCCACAAGAAACTCAGAGCACGAATTATGGCAACCTCCCCGAGACGACCTCGATCTGATACCTCGGTCCGGCCGTATCGGCAGCTCTCCCTCTGCTCTGCTGCGCCCCCACCGGAATTCCTCCTCCTCCTCCCCTCCTCCTCCTCCTCTCCTCCTCCTCCTCCTCTCCTCCTCCTCCTCCTCCTCCCCTCTTCCTCTTACCCACTGACCTCTCCTTCTTCTTCCACGTCGCCCCATCGACCCTCGATCCTCCCCCCCACCCTCCCCCCTCCCCTCCTCCTCTCCTCCTCCTCCTCCTCCTCCTCCTCCTCCTCCTCCTCCCCCTCCTCCTCCTCCTCCTCCTCCTCCTCCACCTCCTCCTCCTCCTACTCCTCCTCCTCCTCCTCCTCCAGCATGAAGGGGCCCCAGGACACACAAATAAATACACACAAATAAACATATTCCCCATACTTCCCATATTTTCTGGGTTTCTGTTTTCCCCCCCCCACTTCCCATATTTTCCCATATGTTCTGGGGAATCGAGGATTAATTGTGTCTGTGTGTGTGTTTCCCCTCCTGACAGCAGAGCGTCTCTGCTGGGAGCACATGCGGATTCGATGCACTGCGCAGAGCGCGAGCTCTCAAACACAGAAAACGGCCGAGCAAGGACGTTCCGCAAGTGGGCGCTTTCCGTTGCTCAGTTGGGGCCACGAAGCGCGTAAGGGGTGTGCCGAAATGGGTGTGGGTGACGCATGCGGGCGATGGCACTGGGGCCTTCGGCGGAGCTCCCTATGGGGCCACGAAACGCGTGAGGGGTGTGCCGAAATGGGTCTGGGTAGCGCATGCGGGCGGTGGCACTGGGGCCTTCGGTGGAGCTCCCTTTGGGGCCACGAAGCGTGTGAGGGGTGTGCCGAAATGCGTCTGGGTAACGCATGCGGGCGGTGGCACTGGAGCCTTCGGTGGAGCTCCCTTTGGGGCCACGAAACGTGTGAGGGGTGTGCCGAGATGGGTGTGGGTGACGCATGCGGGCGATGGCACTGGGGCCTTCGGCGGAGCTCCCTATGGGGCCACGAAACGCGTGAGGGGTGTGCCGGAATGGGTCTGGGTAGCGCATGCGGGCGGTGGCACTGGGGCCTTCGGTGGAGCTCCCTTTGGGGCCACGAAGCGTGTGAGGGGTGTGCCGAAATGGGTCTGGGTAACGCATGCGTGCGGTGGCACTGGGGCCTTCGGTGGAGCTCCCTATGGGGCCACGAAACGTGTGAGGGGTGTGCCGACATGGGTGTGGGTAACGCATGCGGGCGGTGACACTGGGGCCTTCGGTGGAGCTCCCTATGGGGCCACGAAGCGCTGCAGTGGGTGAGTGAAACGCAAAGAGGAGGGAGGAGGGAGGAGGAGGGAGGAGGGAGGAGGGGGAGGAAGGAGGAAGGAGGAGAACGCGGGGCACCGTCTCTTCAAAACGAGGACCCTACACCACAAGATGGTTGGGAAATACTAAGAAAACTTGCAAGTACCACTAATCCCGCCCCGCCTCGCCCCTCCCCTTATACTCCTCCCTACAAAATGTCGCCCCACCAGAACGTCATCACTCGTACCTCGCTCCTTCCGTGACCTGGGCCGGCACGGGAACGGAAAGAGGGTCTCAGGAACTTGCACGAGATGGCTCATGGCGCCCTTCGCTCTTATAAGCCTTGGTGTGAAGAGCTTTGTTACAGCGCCGCTCTCCGTTGGGAGCCCTGGTGTTCAGAGAAAGTTACGTTGCCGCTCGCTCTTAGGAGCCTTGGTGTGACGAGCTTTGGACGTCACCGCGGTCTGGGGAGCCTTGGTGTCAAGAGCTTGTTACGTCACCGCTCGCTGATGGGAGCCACGGTGTTCTTGAGCGTCTCTTGGGCCTCGTCGGGGTCTTCTTGGGGCCCTTCTGGAATCCTTTGGGGAGCCCTTTTGGGACAATTTTGGGCCGTCTTGGGGCCCGTTTGGGCCGTCTAGGGGCGTCATGGAAGCCTTTGGGGCCTCTTGGGGCTCTCTGGGGAGCCTCTTTGGGCCCTCTTGGAGCTCTATTGGGGCCGTCTTGGGGCCCTCTTGAGCCGTCTTGCTCCCAGGAGGCCCCAAGAGTGCCCCACAGGCTCCCAAGATGCCCTCTCCTCCTTCTCCTCTTCCTCTTCCTCCTCCTGGTCTTCCCCGCCATCCTCCCCTAAGTGCTCCCCGAAGGGTTTCTACAACGGCTTGAGGAACTCATGGTCCGATAGCTTGACAGAGCTCTTGCCACAACGCTGGGCCACATGAGCGATTCTAAAAGGCAGGGGGCGGGGGTGATTCGCCGTAAGCGTCTTCGATTGGAGGAATAGGGGTGACGATGGGCGCGACGTGTTGAAACCGATATGGTCAGCAGAGGTTGAGCGCAGATATCAGACAGCGCAGGCGAGCTCAAGACAGCGCTGGCGGCGCTGTTAAAAAATGAGCTCAAACCATCGCAGCTACCAGACGAGCGACAGCACCGACTTCCCCGACTGGGCGAGGAGATCGCCATCTGCGCAAAAAGTGTCCTGGCACTTTCCGTTGCGAGCGTCTGGGTACGAGCGAGTATGAGTATGAGTGGGCTGAATATGAGAGTCTGAGTGCGGGTGAGCCTGAGTGCGAGCGGGTCTGAGTGAGTGTGAGTGAATAGCAGTGTGAGTGAGCCGATGCGTATGAGTCTGAGTATGACTAAGCTTAGTGTAGGTGTATCTGAGCCCGAGTGGTCTGAGTATGAGTGCGAGTGCCTCCGAGTTTGAATCACCTGAGAGGGAGCAGGCGCGAGGCGAGGACAGAGGAGAGAAGGCGGCACAGAGGCAGCTCGATACTTCTCCTCCGGCGTCCTCCTTCGTCCTAAGCCGTCCATCCTCCTCCTCCTCCTTACGATTGCTTTTATCGCGACGGCCATGAGGCTCTCAAAAGTGAGAGGCCTTGGCCACAAGACAAGCACACCGCCTCAGACATCCCCGCACTGGCCTGGGGAGTGCTGAAACCGGCGCCTCGCTCGAGACATCCCCACCACCTGCTCTCAGCGCAGAGCATGCTGGGCACCCGAACGCGCACTCCCCTGGAGACAACCCCACGATACGAGCGCGAACGGGCCCGTGGGAGCACCCCGGCGACTCCCCCTTTGAGGAGTGAGACCAGCGCCTCGCCCAAGCCCGAGACATCCTCAACATCTGCATCGAAAGCGGAGGAGGTTAGGCATGCAAACAGGCAAACCGCTCGAGGCATCTACGCAGTCTGGGCGCAAACGGGGGAGCGAAATACCACATGGCGCCCCCCCCCCTTGGGAGTGCGAAAAACAGCGCCTCGCCAGAGGCATCATCAACATCTGCTCCGAAAGCGGAAGATATTGAGCACGCAAACAGGCAAGCCGCTCGAGGCATCCACGCAATCTGGGCGCGAACGGGGGAGTGCGATCCCCCTTGGCGCCCACACCCTCCCCTGGGAGGGTGCTGATCTGCTCCACCATCATCATCATTGTCACATCATCGTCGTCATAATCATCAACCTCATCATCATCATCACCACCATCATCATCATCATCATCATCATCATCATCATCATCATCAACATCATCATCATCATATCATCATCAACATCAACATCATCATCATCATCATCATCATCATCATCATCATCATCATCATCATCATCATCATCATCGTCAGCATCATCATCATCATCATCATCATCATCATCATCGGCAGCATCATGATCATCATCCGCATCAGCATCATCAGCAGCATCATCATCATCAGCATCCTCATCATAATCAGCATCAGCATCATCATCAGCATCACCAGTGTCACCACCATCACCATCATCGCCGTCAACCAATCAACCAACCACTGAACCATGTCCTGAACCAGCCATCATCATCATCCTGACCACCACCACCACCAGCAACACACTCCTCATCAGCATCCTTAACATCATGATCATCAGCATCAGCATCATCAGCACTATCATCAACACCGCCATACTCATCAACATTAAAAGCATCACCATAATCATCATCAGCAGCAGCAGCATCATCATCATCACCAGCATCGCCAACATCACCATCACCACCATCATCATCATGATTGTCATCACCACAATCATCACCACCAAGCATCACCATAATCATCACCACCATCACAATCACCAACATCACCATCACCATCATCATTATCATCATTATCATCATCATGATCACCACCATCACCATCGCCATCACCATCACTGGCGCAATCAAACCCATCATTAACAAACCATCAGCATCATCATAACCACCATCCTCATCACCAGCACCAGCATCATCATCATTATAAGCAGAATCGTAGTCATCGTCACAAACACCACGGTCATCGTCATCGTCAATATCAGCATCATCAGCATCAGCAGCATCATCAACATAATCATCTGCACCGGTATCAGCAACATCATCATCGGCGTCATCATCATCACAATCACCATCATCATCAACATCATGCTCTTCACCGTCCTCATCATTATCAGCATCGTCATCATCAACATCAGTATCCTGCTGATCATCATCATCATACGGGAGGAGGAGGAGAAGGAAGAGGAGAAGGAGGTGAGGAGCCAGTACGGTCAGAGTAAGTACATATCCCCCAATCCGGTGGAGTTGGAGATACGCATCATCATCATCACCATCATCATCAAAATAATACTCATCATCAACAGCAGCAGCGCCCTCAGTATCATCAGCATCATCTCTATCAGAGAATCAGCACCATGATCGGCATAATCCTTGTCGTCGCCATCACCAGCACCAGCACCACCATCATCACCACCATCATCATCAGCATCATCATCAGCGGCATCATCATCATCGACATCGGCATCGACGTCATCATTACCAGCATCATCGTCATCATCATTAGAAGCAACATGAGTATCATAATCATTATCATCACCATCGTCAGCAACATCATCATCCTCATTAACAACATCTTCATCATCAGCACCCTCATCATCATCGTCACCATCATCATCATCGGCATAAGCATCGTGACGCTACCCCTGGCCAGGAGACATTTTGTGTGTCTCGGGCCACGCATATCCAACACGACAGGGCAGCACCTGGGCAGAGCTCGGTCCGAGACGAACGAAGGAGGAGGGACGAACGAGAGGCACACACACACACACACCACAGCACCACCACGACACAACACACACGAACGAGGAGGAGGGAGAGAGAGAGAAGACCCCTAGCCACCCCGAACGGGCTTCTGGCATTTGCCGCCTCAAAATATAATCTGACGCACTCGCACTAAACGATTTAAATCGACACTGCGTTTCAGAGCCCGGGCAAAACAGGAACAAACATGAGGAGGGTAAGGCTCAGCAGCGCGGGTCCAAAGTTTGCCCGAGCTCTGATCAACCCCAGTCAAGACAATGTGGGGCTTGGACGTGTGACTGCAGATCCCGCCTCGGTCATAGCAGAGAGTAGGCAACTGGATGGAAAAGTTCAGGGCTCAAACTTGCCCCCTGGCCCTTTTGCGCCACCGCGCCCCGAAACCACAATAGTCCACAGTGCAGGCCTGGCTTGTCGGTCGACGGGCCAGGCGCTCGAGCGGGGGGGCCTTCCCTTTCCAGCTGGACCCTGGGTTCTCCAGCGCCACGGGAGTGCCGACGCGGAGGCAGCTCCGAACAACCCGAAGACAAAAACGCAACTGCTCGTTACCGCTCTTGCACGCTTCGGAGGCCCTGGAATCCAGATTCGGGAGGCCCCACATGTGCTCGGCA
>CAUYUJ010008380.1:434418-461918 GCA_963575745.1 Prorocentrum cordatum
GGGGCGATGTCGGCGTTGTCCGCCGAGAAGTGCTTGATGAAGAGATCGTGATCGGGCGAGACCACCGCGGCATGCAAATGCTGCACGCTGCTGACGCGCACCACCACGCGCTTGTGCAGTTGCACAGGACCAGGAACGGCGTACGCCACTAGCACCTGATCGCCGACATTCATCCGCCGCCAGAACACGTCCACAGCCGCGAGGCACACAACGATCCGGCGCCTCCTCCAAGGCGAGCGGTGCTCCGCCCTCCTGCGGCGAGCCTTGCAGCAAGCCCGCGATGCCGCCTGCCAGGCGGCGCGCCAGGCCGCAAGCGGCAGCCACACCGCGCGTGAAGAGCTCCCAAACGAACAGCGCGAGCAGCCCGAAGCCCAGCTCGCTGCGGGCAGGCCGGGCAAGGGTCGGGGCAGATGTCCCAGGCTGGGACGGCCAGCGCCGGCGAGCACTGGGCGACCGCCGCGCAGAGATCCTCGACCTGCGCAGCAGGCGGCGGCGCAGCCGCCGGGCAGCCCCGCGAAGCCAGGGCGGGCGCTAGGACGGGCCTCGCCGCCTCCAGCGCGGGCGGCGCGGGCGCCAGCGGCCGCGAGCCCCCCAGCAGCCGCCCAAGCCGGGCGGCGCAGGCGTGGAACGTGACGAACGACACGCCGCGGGCCTCAGGGCGCATGCGCGAGCCTCCGCGCGAGAGCCACCTGAGGCCCCCCACAGAAAAGGCTTGAGCCGTGGCGGTTGCAGGCAACCGCGCGGCCCTCAATCGCTCTACGATTACTGTTCAAGAACAACCCATTATTTGCATCATCGTCATCATCAAGTTCACCATCATCGACATCATCATCAGCAGCAGCAACATCATCAACATCGTCAACATCGTCCTCCTCCTCCTCCTCCTCCTCATCCTCCTCCTCCTCCTCCTCCTCCTCCTCCTCCTCCTCCTCCTCCTCCTCCTCCTCCTCCTCCTCCTCCCCATCATCACCACCACGATCTTAGCTTCGTGAGGAATTGATGAGGAGGGAGGTGAAGGTGAGGAGTCGGCGCGGTCGGAGTAGCAACAGGAACCCCATCCTCAGGATATGGGGAACTATAGGTTATCCGCCACCGTGCCGCTGAACACGGAGCGGGCGTGTCCTCAGGTCCTCGATCCTCTGCCCTCGATCCCAAGGGTTAAAGGGGCCTGAACCCACACCTCATAATCTCTGTGGTTTCCCCGCAGCTCCCCCTGGGCTCCCCCGCGGCTTCCCGCATGACTTTTTCGGGCCCGATGGGACCCCAACACGGGCCAAGAGGGCCCAAAGAGGCCTCCAAGACAGTCCAAGAGGGCTCAGAGTCGCCGAACGGTCGCTCCAAGACGCTCAAGATGATCTCCAGACGGCCCGAGAGGCCTCCAAGACGGCCCAAGAGGCCTCCAAGAGGCCTCACAAGAGGGCCCCAAGAGGCCAAAATCATTGTCTTCCCCTAGGTTGTTGACAGTTTTGAGCGTTCTCACCTTTTCGGCTTCCCGACGCTCCCAGACTGCCCAAGAGGGCTCCGAGAGGACCCCGAGAACGGCCCAAGAGGGCCCCAAGACTGCCCAAGAGGCGCCCAAGACTGCCGAAGAGGCCCCAAAGGCGGCTCCAAGAGGGGGCCGAGATGTGAGGCCCGAGCGGAAATTTCGAGCCCTCGGCCCCGAACGGCTCCCAGGAGGTCTCAAGAGGCCCCCTAGAGGCCTCAGAAGGCCCCAAGAGGCCCCCAAGAGGCCCCAAGAGGCCCCCAAGAGGCCCCCAAGAGACTCCCAAGGGGCCCCGAAACTCCCCCCCAGAGGCCCCCGAGAGCGCTCCGAAGAGACCCACAGAAGTATCCCTGAGAAGTCTGACCCACAACCTAGGCACGGTGGCGGGATGGGCCGAAGGCCATTCGATCCGCCGCCCCCTGTGCTCTTGCCAAGGAGGAGGAGGAGGAGGAGGAGGAGGAGGAGGAGGAGGAGGAGGAGGAGGAGGAGGAGGAGAAATCCCCATGGGACGTCGGCCGAGCGCGCCGGCCACCAAGGAAGGCCCCGCCGCTGCGCAACCAAAGTCTCCAAGGCGGCCTCGGTGGCCTCCAAGACGGCCAGAATGGCCCAAGATCGCCCGCAAGTTCGCCTACGATGACCACCAGGACGACCCGAGAGAGTCCAAGATGCCTCATGCTGCCTCCCAATTCGCCGAAGAAGCCTCCAAGACGGCTCCAGACCGCCCAAGAGGCCCCCGAGGGGCCTCCAAGAGGTCCTCCAGGAGGGCCCGAAGATGCCCAACCCATTGATGTTCTCTTGGTTGTCCAAGGTTTTTGTTTAAAGTTGCTTCGTTTCGGACCTCCGACGGCCCAAGAAGGCCCAAGAGGCCCCCAAGATCTTCCCCAGATCGCCCAAGAGGCCTTCAAGTTGGAACCAGAACGGCCCAAGCACCCAAGACGGCCCAGAGGAGGGCCCAAGAAGGTGCAAAAGGCCTCCAACTCCAAGACGGCCCTGAAGCACCCCAAGAGGGCCCCAAGATGGTCCCGAGAGGCCCCCGAGACGGCCCCCGACGGCCCAGGATTGGCCTAAGATGGCCAAAGAGGCTGCTTCCGTCGTCGTCAGACGGGCCATGAACGCAGCAAGAAGGCCAACGAGGCCCCCGAGAAGCCTCAAAGGCCTCCAAGAGGCCCGAGGAGGACCCCACGAGGCCTCCAAGAGGCCCCTCCAGGAAGACTCCCAGGAGACCCCAAGAATGACCAAAGAAGCTCCGAAAAGGTCTTCTCATTTTTCCTCATCCTCCTTTTTCCTCCCTGTCCTCATCTTCCACGTCCTTCCCTACGTCTTGCCCGAAGGGCTTCCACAACGGCTTGGGGAACGCATGGCCCAATAGTCGCGAAACTTTGCCCAAACGTTTGGTCACACAGTCGTATCTTGAAAGGCAGGGGGCGGAGGTGATTCACCGTAGGTGCCTTCGATAATGCATTCAGTCGGCAACAGGGAACGACGGGCACAGATCCCAGACAGCGCAGGCGAGCTCAAGCCAGCTCAGGAGACGCTCTCTATCAGTTCTGCACCATGCAAAGAATGTGCAAGCTGGCCACCAGACCGGAGCTCGCACCTAGAGGGGAATACTTATTCCAGTGCGACCCTACCTAGGAGTGGGAGCCTCTAGGTGCGCTATGCTATGCTATGCTATGTTATGCTCTGCTATGCTATGCTGTGCTATGCTATGCGGCGCTGTGCTATGCTAAGCAATGCTATGCTATGAAATGCTGCGCTATGCTATGATTTGCTATGCTATGCTATGATATGCTGAGGTATGCTATGCTATGCTTGGCTATGCTATGCTTGGCTAATGCTGCGCTGCGCTATGCTGCGCTGCGCTAAGCTAAGCTAAGCTAATATGAGATAAGCTAAGCTAAGCTAAGCTAAGCTAAGCTAGGCTAGGCTAGACAAAGCAAAGCTAAGCTAAGCAAAGCTAGGATGAGATAAACTAAGCTAAGCTAAGCTTAGCTTAGCTTAGCTTAGCTTAGCCAAGCTGGGTGAACCCAGGGGGCGCAACTGGGGGAACCGCGGGGCGGATGCCGGGGGAACCGCCCGGGGCGCGTTCCACTGCCCGGCCCCTCAAGCCACCGATTAAGAACCCTTCTAGGCAGAGCCTAGGTAGGGAAAAACAAAGAGCACGCGGATGGAACATCTTCCACGTACGAGACAAGTCACCCTACGCACGACATCGTCGGACAACATCGTGTATAACAGGAGCCAAGCTCGTAGTCAAGCGTTTCCAGTAAAAGCGCATGCCAACACACACTTGCGCACTGAGCATCCCCAATGGCTGCAGGGAAAGGCTGGGCGCAACTTCAAGACGAGCGACAACACGGACTTCGAAGCGACATTTTGGAAAATTGGCCATCTACGGTTAAAACTTACAGCTTGGCCACGGTTAATGTCACTGCGGCTTTTCTGCAGCCCCCATGGAACATCAGGAAATCTTGGACACCCTGGAAATCCTAAAATGTATCATTATCATGGCAACGTGCTCCTTCGAAAGAACGGACAAGAGTAGCATTGCGCGTATGCGACATCACTACTGCTACTACTGCGGTCGCCAGCCTTGGCCGAGACGCAGAGTTCTCCCGATGAGGGGCCGCGAAAACTTCTCACACCCCACACACAACATCTGCGTCTGACTTCTCCGACCTCATGAGGGCGTCTGCGGCGGCCTTCCGCACGTCGACGGCGAACTGGGTGTAGACGCCTATCAGGGCGATGATGGCGAGGATCAACAGGCACTGGGAGATCCTGACAGTGTCACCGAAGATAAACGCATCCATCATGTAGGCGATGCCGATATCGGCGGACGCAGCGATCCTGGTCTTCAAGTTGCCGGCCGTCAAGATGGCCGTGTTGTAAAGCGCGACCATCACGGGGAGCGGCATGACACCGCCGACGAGCATGGGGAGGCCCCAGCCATGGAAGAGACCTCGCGACAGGTGCTTGTGCTCAAACACGAACATCAGTATGATGTTGAACACGGACTTGTACAGCTCGTTCACGAGGAAACACCTGAGCGTCTCGGCACCCGAATGCTCCTCCAGGTCGTCGAGGCAGGACTTCGCCGTAGCCTCAAAGGCGATGTCGCCAACTCCGTCTGAGAGGGCTGCACCAAGGCCCAAGAGCAACCCGACGAGCGACATGTTGATTTCGCCCTCGTCGCCGAGAGAGTAGACGATGATGCACAAGAGCAAAGCCGCCATGGTCAGGAGCTGCGTGCGGTACGGCGTGGTCCGCGTCAACCAGATCTCCCCAAGGACGCCCGGCAGAATCGCGCACTTGTTGAGCAGAACGACCAAGGTCGCGCTGAGGCCGTTCGCGAGCGCGAAGTTCTCGAGGACGAAGGTCAAAGCGGAAAAGATACCTGGGAGGCTGGCGCTGGCATATTTCTTGCTACACACCTTGCGGACCTCCGCGCGGCCGTGCACCGCGAGGAGGAGGAAGAGAAGCACGACGCAGAGCAGCAGCGAACCGAACAGCAACGGCGCGATGCAGGAGGACCCAGCCGGCATGTCGTCCTGCGCCCAGCGGAAGCCAGCGGAGCGCCACGCGAGGGAGATCGGGAGGCTGGTCAAGACAGTCACCCTTGCCGCCGTGCTCGTCTTCGTCGCGGCCACAGACATGCGCGCACAGGGGGCAGGGCCGGGTGCGGCCCACAGGCGAACGGTCGGTCGAGCAAGCGAATGGGTCTAGCGTAGACGGGCCTTGCGCCAGAAAAGCTTGAGCCAAGACGGCTGTGGAGGCGCTCATGGGCCGGTCTTGGGGGACATCTGGCGCCGTCCACGTATGCCGAAACAGAGCGAATATGCTAGAAAGATGCGTGCTGCTTGAAAGTTGGTTCGATGTTTACCTCTCGGTGTCCTCTTGGGGGCCATCTCGAAACCGTCTTGCGGCCACCGGAGACCGTTTTGAAACCACCTTGAACTGGTTGGAACTGTCTGGAAGCCACCTGGAGCCGTGCGCCAATCCACTCCTCTTCCTCCTCCTGCGAACCTTCTCCTCCTCCTTCGCCTCCTCCTGAGGTCCTCCTCCTCCTCCTCCTCCTCCTGAGGTCCTCCTCCTCCTCATGCGGTCCTCCTCCACCTCCTCCTCCTCTGAAGAAACATCGAGCTTAAGTCGGCGATACTTCGTCGATAGATCGGCGACGGGCCCTCGACTCCTCCTCCTCTGAAGAAACATCGAGCTTGAGTCGGCGATGCTTCGTCGACAGATCGGCGACGGGCCCTCGACGGCGAAACCGAGCGCGCTCCTGCTGGGCAGGGCAGGCTCTGGGGCCCCGATCGGCCACGACTGGGCGATTCTGGAGGTCGGTGCTGCCCCCCCCCATCCCCCAAATGTTGCCTTTGACCCTCCCTCCTCCTCCCTCCTCCTCCTCCTCTCCTCCTCCTCTCTCCTCCTCCCCCTCTCCTCCTCCTCCTCCTCCTCTCCTCCTCCTCCTCCTCCTCCTCCCTCCCTCCCTCCCTCCCTCCCTCCCGTTTCCGGGTATCACAGGTCTCGGCTCTCGTTCCATGAATGCGCGGTCCTCCGAGGCCCCACGCGCGCTCCCCAGAGCACAGCCCTCCTGCCGAGCCACGTGCGGACGGCCCCGGGACCCCGCGAGGGCCCCCCGAGGCCGAACACTGAGAACCACCTGCGCCTCGATTGCCTCACTACGCTGGGGGTCTGGAGTCCCCCCCTGGGTCCCAGGAGACGGCCGGCCACTCCGCGCCCACGAGGCCGCCGGTCAGCGCCGGCCGTCGGCCCCCCCCACAGCTCCCCGAAGCGCGCCGCGGCCCCCGGGTCCAGCGCGTCGGCCGCGCCCCGCCGCGGCCGCAGCGCCGTCCGCGGCGGCGCCGCGGGCGCCGCGGGCCGCGCCGCGAGCGCCGCCCGCCTCGACGGCGCCCTCCGCGAGCCTTGCGGGCCCATCGGCGGCGGGCGGCGCAGCCCGAGGGGGCGCCGAGCGGGAGCCCAGCGCCGCCGCTCGGGCTGGGCGCCCTGGGCGGCCGGATCGGCGGCCGCGGGGGCTCGAGGCCGAGGCGGCGCGGACTTGGCCTCGCTGGGCGGGACCGAGCTGCAGGGCACCGAAGAGCATGGGAAGGAAAGCGGTCTAGAGCAGGCGGCACGAGGACGCGTGTGCCGAGGGCGTCCGCCCGAGGGCGCTGTGCCGGCGCGCGCTGCGCCTGGTTGTGCGATGGGGCGGACCCATACGCGGGTCGCAAGCCATCCTGATGGTATTGAGCGCGCACAAGATCGGCTCCTCCTCCTCCTCCTCCTCCTCCTCCTCCTCCTCCTCCTCCTCCTCCTCCTCCTCCTCCTCCTCCTCTTCCCCAATCCCCATCATCATTTCACATGTTTGGTATTATTCGTTTGTATTACCTATCATCATCATCATCATCATCATCATCATCATCATCATCATCATCATCATCATCATCATCATCATCATCATCATCATCATCATCATCATCATCATCATCATCATCATCATCATCATCATCATCATCATCATCATCATCATCATCATCATCATCATCATCATCATCAGCATCATCATCATCCCTATCCTCATCCTCATCCAGAGTCATCGTCCTCATCACCATCAGCGACACGATCATCATCATCATCATCATCATCATCATCATCATCATCATCAGCGTCATCATAATTATGATCATGATCATGATCATCATCATCATCATCATCATCATCGTCCATCATCATCATCATCAGCAGCACCGTCACCATCAATAGCAACATCACCATCATCATGGCCATCATCATCAGCATCGCCAATCATAATCACCACCATCACCATCACCATCGTCGCCGTCGTCGTTGTCATCAACATCATCATCAACGTCGTCGTTGTCATTAGTAGCGTCGTCATAAACATTACCAGCCCGAGCAGCACTAACCCCCATATAATCACCACAACCATCCGCATCACAACCATAATATCACCGTAACCCTTTTGACCACCATCAGCATTGCAATGATCATCATCGTCATCAGCACGACCAACATCAACATCAACATCAGCATCATCATCAGCACCATCGTCATCATCACCACCACCACACCACCACCATCATCACCACCACCACCATCATCATCATCATCATCATCATCACCATCATCATCATCATCATCAGCAGCATCAGCATCAGCATCAGCATCAGCATCAGCATCAGCATCAGCATCAGCATCATCATCATATCCTTCTACACCCCAGGCCACCCTAACATTTTTGTGTGGCGGGCGTCACGGGCGACTCCACCGAAGGGCGCAGCGGCGAGCGAGCGAGACGCACGGGGAACAGTGAAGGAGAAGGGTGACCCAACGCACCCACACAACACCGAGGAGGAAAGAGAAGAGGGAGAGGAGGGCGGGCCAGAAACAGGCTTGAGCCGACGGTGTTCGGCGCATCGGCGCGACCACGACGGCCCTCAGTTACACCGGAGATGAGGAGTGCAAGACGCGGCCATCTCCTGCCGCACCGCAGGCCGCCCCAACATTTGTGTGGCGGGCGTCCCGGACGATTCCACCGAGAGGCGCAGCGGCGAGCGAACGAGACGCACGGAGGAGAGAGGAGGACAATCAGGAGGACCCAACGCATCCACACAAAACCGAGGAGGAAACCCGAGACCGAGAGAAGTGGCGACGAAGCGCGTCGCCGATAAAACATCTCCTCGATACACTAGGCGGCCAGGGTAGGGAAGCGGAGTGCCCAGAAAGGCTATACAACCCTCGAGGTGACCCGTCAGACTGGCAACATGTTTTACTCAGACGGGTCGGGCCTACAGGCACGTACAAGCACGAGAGCATTCACATATACATCCAATCGTGAAATAAACCAAAGGGTAAATATCACACAGAATTCGGTCGCAACGCTCGTGAGCCAACAGCTCCCCGCAATTTCCAGGATCCCCTGGGGCCTACGGGTGGGTGGGTGGGCAACCTCATTCACAATCTCAAGCACTATTCTTCCTATCTTTGAGAACAGAACAGAGCAGCGGGGGCAACCTCGACACTAGCCATGACAGTTCATCCGCGGACTCCTGCACGCGGGCTTGGCCGAGAATGGACAGCTGCTTCAAGATACGGCCCTTCTTCTCGTATCGTCGGCAGGAAGCGATGACGTTCCACCGACCACGCTTCTGGATCGTGAGGGTGTCGATCCCGTTCAGTGCGTCGACTGAGGCCCCTCCATGTCGGAGGCTGTGTGGACATAGCTTGAGGTTGCCGAAGTTCAAGGCCTGACAGGCCCGCCTGAAGATCAACTCGTATTTCTGGGCGGTGAGGTCTGGGAAGAGATATTCCCCGGGCTTGACGGCCTTCAGGATCTGGACCAGGATCGCTCGCAGGACTGGCCTGCGCTCTGGTGCCGTCTCGCCAACGAGGACCGTGTCGTCGCAGGCACCCGCCTTCGTCGGCTTCCCGAGCTCCTTCGGTGCAACGATGAGGGAGTAGAAGCTCCGAGGGCCTGAGCGGGCTTGGGGAGGGACAACCTGGCCCCGACCCAACGAGATCGCTTCCGAGATCCTTAGATAGGTGTCGAACATGAGGAGGGCCAGGCCGGCCGCCTGGACCGACTCGCTCGAGCCGTGCCGGGCCATGAAGCCCGCCAGACAGATGGCACACTCCCAAGGGGCGCCATCCCGCGACACGCTGCACGAACTCTTGCGGTAGCCTTGAAGGGCCTTCCGAGTGAGCGGGAACTCCGACGTCTTTGACCACGTGAGGTTCTGCTCGTACATGAGTCCGTGCACTGTGTTGTTCGGCCGAGAGATCGTCTCCCCATCGAAATACAGCTTGTGCAGGTACTGCTCCATGGCCACGTCCAGCTCCTGGTACGTGGTGGTGGGCATCATGACGCTCTTGCAAAACAGGTAGAACAGCTTCACTGCCTCGGTGTACACACGCAAGGTCTTGGCGGAGATCGAGCGGCTCTTCAAGTACCCCTCCTGCCGAGAACCTCCTGCTCTGGTGGCCCTCGCTCGTGCTCGGTCGGAGCGCACGGCGCCCGCCTTCGGCTCGCCCGAGCCACGGTCGGTCGAGCCTGGCGCCGGGAGGCCCACAGTGGTCAGCAGCTTGGCGGTCGCCCGCGAAGCCGAGAGCAGCGATGGCTTGCCGCCTCCTCTCGGCACTGGACCCGCACATGGCGTGTCCTGTCGCGCGCTCCCATCCAGTAGCAAACCGCCGTGGACACGTCGGCGCGGCGAACGGCTGCGGGGCGACCCCGACCTCGCCCGCCAGCTCATCGGCACAAGACTGGCAGTGCACTGGCTCCCCCGCTCGAAGAAACGCCCCGGGCGGAGCAGCCTGTTTGAGCCTAGCGGCATACACGCGGCAAACACCAGGCGGATAGGCTGCGGCCAACGATGTTTTCCAACGCCAAGTAGGACGACCGCTTGGGCCCTCGACCTCGACCTTGCCCTCGAGGATCTCGTGGGGGACCCGGCAGTTACACCTCCTGTCCAGGGCCCCGAGAGAGACCACGTTAGTAAAGAATACCGTAGGCTTCTTGAACGGGGCCCCGTACCTGCACGCGTCGTACCTGACAGGACTGCACGAGCACTTCTGGAGCTCCCTCTTTAGTGGCTCGTAGGACCATATCCCAGATGAGGCCGGGTTCTCCACCGAGACCGTGACCCCGCACTGACGACATACCCGTAGGACACGACAACTGAAGAGTGCCAACTCCAGGCCCCTGGTGACCTCGTTGGAGTCCTCGGAGCCTGTAGATCTTGCTTGGGACCAGCGGGTACACGGCGGAGCCAGGTGAACATGCCAAACTCTTCCTTCTCGAATCCAACGGATGACCCTACACTGAACACGTGAGCTGAGTAGGTCGAAGTGTTTCCCGTTCGCAACATCGATCGGGCACAAGATGCGAAGGCCGGCCTGCGCACAGGCTCCAGACAGGCGTCCGCAGCCGGCAAACAACTCGAAAATGCCCAACGGCCTCCTCGTCTGGCGCTCGCTCCGTGAACGGCTCGGGCACTTGCCCTCGGCCGTCTGCGCCGGCGCGGCCGCCCGGCTGGCAGCCGCCGCTCGCAGCCGCCCGGCCAGGCGGCCAGGCCGCAGCGCCTCGCCCGCCTTCAGGACGCCCTTGTCCGCCAGGCGGGAATCGGCGTCCGCCGGTTTGCGCTCCGACTCGACATACCTCCTCACCCGGCGGATCTCCGCGCCGAGCTGGAGGGCAGCTGCTCGACGGCAGAGCGCGTTCAACCCGCGGTCGACCGCTCTCCCCTTCTCGGTCGCCATGATCTCCGAGAGGTTGTCACCCACCGAGAGGACGTGGCATCCGTGCGCTCGGGTGTCCGCGACTGCGTGCCTCAGCCCTGCCAGCGAGATACGGCGCTCCTTCATGTGGATCGCCCCCCGCCGGCCCCAGGCTCCCACCAGCGCTCTGGACCAGCGGGCTCCGTCCAGCAGCTTGTCGGGCAACGCCGGCACGATGCCAGTGATCACCTCGGGCTTCACCGATCTCGGCCGGGCACCGGCGGCTCCCACGGCCGCTGGCCTAAGTGGGCCACCCCGCGGCACCTCGCCCAGATCGAACGACTCGCCCAGGCAATCGAAGTCGGCGTCGAGGCCTGGCCCGTTAGCTTCAAGGCCGAGACCCAAAGCCTCCTCCTCGTCGGCGAAGCGCCAGCGCTCCTTCCAGCGGCCAACGCTCCGCAGCTCGGCCCCGCTGAAGTAGCCCTGGTGAAGCGCGTAGCCGTGGGTGGACGAGTCGCTGACGAAGGCCTTCTCGCAGAACGGGTCGCTGAGCCTCGTCGCCACCAACGGCAACACCCCCTGGCGCGTGCGAAGCTCGGAGACAACCGTGTCAC
Organism: Prorocentrum cordatum; assembly: GCA_963575745.1. Classification (NCBI taxonomy): domain Eukaryota; class Dinophyceae; order Prorocentrales; family Prorocentraceae; genus Prorocentrum; species Prorocentrum cordatum. Next base: position 445,753 of record CAUYUJ010008380.1, read on the forward strand.
TGAACCGCCGGTAGCGCCCGATGTTCTCCTGAACGAACTGGTAGCACTCCTGACAGATACTCAGGCAGCACCGCGAGAGCAGGAAGAAGTTCACCAAGTGCCCAAGCACCACGCGCATCACATCCCCCGTGCAGCCCCCGCGGGCCAGTAGCTGGCCTACCCCACCGTACCGCCGCCAGAAGCGAGACCGCCGATGCTTCCAGCACTTGTCGGAGCCGCTGAGCACGAAACCCACCATGTCCAGGTCCTCGTCGAACTCAACGAGGTCCCGAAGTGTGAACCCCCGCGAGACCAGCTCGCTCACCATCTCCTTGCACACCTGCTTCGCGTCGGCCACGTCGTAGCACACCACGTTCCCGTTGTCTACGTAGGGCGCGATGACGGGCCGGCCCTTGGAGAGGCACGGAGCAGGGAAGCCATCTCGAGCAAGCTGTCGCTCCGCGACCTCACGGCCGCAAGCCATCATGCGACCGACCGCCACGATCAGCCCGTCGGTCAGCGCCGAGTGGCAGATGTACAAGCCCCACGACCAGCCCATCGCCACTCCACAGAAGCACGGCCAGACGCGTTCGCCCGGCTCAACTCGCTCCCAGACGTCCTGGCCGTCAACGTTGTCGTAAACGCCACTGATGCCGGCCTCTCCCGCGGTGATCTTGATCGGGATGCCGAACCAGTCGGAGAGAGGGAGGTACCGCAGCTGGTAGAAACCGCCCTGGAAGTCCACTGAGCACCCGCAAAGCTGAAGGCCGTCAGCCAGCACCCCCAACGAATCGGCCGACACATCCAACCCAGTGAGGGCCCCCGGCGTGGCTAAGTACGAGTGAGGAGGCCGACGATGGAAAAACATTGGCACTCTTGAGTCGATGATCAGCCGTTGCCACCAGCCGTCCTTCTTCAGAACCGTGAAGAGGCCAAGGAATGACTTCACACGCCTGCGGTACACAACCAGTCCGCACGAGTGAAGACGGCTGACCAGCTCTCGAAGCATCGATGAGTTGCCCCTCAGCCCCGGATCCATATATGGACGTGGAGGAACCCCTCGGCTGTCATCATGGTCCGGAGGAGGCTCGATGAAACGCCCAGGGTCTCGTAGTAGCTCCTGCGCGTCGTTCCCCACCAGGCTGAAGGCATCCTTCGGAGTGGTGTCGCCCTTCGTGATCCTCAAACGCTCGAGCGCCATGGGCGCCCGAGTGGTCACGTCGCCAACTTTGTACATATCCTTGGACTTCATTAGAGAAAAAAAAGAATTCTTTGCATCGAAGTCGTCTGGGGCGGATCACACGTCGCCCACCCTCCGAGCGACTCGTCCCAAGATCGACGGTTGAGGATCAGAGGGGCCGCCGACTTTATACCCAGGCCGTCGCAGTTGCAATGGCCTTCCAGCACGGGCCCCAGCCAGCCCGTTGAGCGCGCTGACAGCGTTGGTCACCATGAAGCGACGCTCGTCAGGACTCCCAGCACCCGTCTGGCAGCGGCTCGAGGCCGCCCGATCACCTCGCTCGTCGGCAGGCCGAGGGAGAGGGAACGACTCCGTATGGAACAAAACTTCGCGGTCCTGAAGGCGAGGGCCAGAGCCCTCACGCGCGCCGGCGCCAGCATTACCCGGGCCCCGCGATGCCAGCCTAGCGGCTGACGCCGGCGCGTGCGTCATCACCCCGACGACGACTTGCCGCCTCTGCCTCTTTTTGTCCGCCTCGAGCTCCTCCTGCCACAGCCTGAACTGCTTCAGCACCGTGGCATCGGTCTTCTGGGATTCGGCCATGTATTTGTCGAGCTCCGAGGTCCGTAGCCCCCCGCTGTCGTCGAAGGACGCTTGCAGGAAGCGCTCGAACCCCGAGAAGTCTGGATTCCTCGGGTTCCTCTTGACCGCCCGCTGGCACACGATGACCCGGCGACAGATCAGCTCAACGCCCGACAGCGCGGGAAGGTTCAGCTGGTCATACGACTGAAAGAACCGAAGGTAATCGAAGCACAGCCGCACCTCACGAGCCACGCTGCTCTGCGGGTTCACTCCGCTCTTGCTCTCCCGCCACGTAGGGTACAAGTGCAGCTCGAGGCCCGCCTTCGCCACCTCGGACAGCGCCTCGTCGGCCGCCGACGGCCCGTCGAAGGGCCAGTCCTCGAACTTCGGAACCTTGAACATGTTGACCGACTCTTTCAACAACCCAGAGGTTCCAAAACTCAAAAAACTAGAACCGCCCTCTAGGTTTTAGACCCGCCTCTATTTTCTAGATCCGGCTTGTGATGTGTATTCGTTAATTATGTTGTTTTTTGATATCAGTGCTTGGCTACATACAAACCCGTCACAATTTGATGATTTTTCTTTGGTTCCTAAAGATCTTGCAACGCAGCTGGTAGCCACTGGCTAACCGCGGGCAGAAACAACATAACATGCAAGGCACATGTCGCTCTACGCGCGCGCTCGACAATGGGCCGTTTGTCAATTCAACCGTATGCACCCTTCCGTCGCCCGCGGCCCGTGCCGCTCGTGACGTTTCACTCGCGCCCCCCCCCGCGGTTTGCGCGCGGGCCCCTCGAGGCCCTGGCGGCCCCCGGGTGCGGGGGAAGGGAAGCAAGGAGGATGCAGGAGGAGGCGGAGGCAGAATCTGTGTTTTGTTTCCTCCAACCCGCCGTAGTTTGCAGCGTATTGCACACTGCGTGCGCCCTATCGCCAGCTGGGCAGGAGGAGGAGGAGGAGGAGGAGGAGGAGGAGGAGGAGGAGGAGGAGGAGGAGGAGGAGGGAGGAGGAGGAGGAGCAGCAGGAGGAGGAGGAGGAGGGAGGAGGATCATTTGTTGACATCGACCGTGCAAGCTACCCAGCATACGCCCTGCCAGTTGGGCGAGGACTGGCAGGGGACACTCCCCCAAATCCCAAATCGCCCCGTGCGCGCAAATAGACTTAGATTTTGCGCTCCTGGACGGCGCGACCCAGAAGAAACCTTTCAGAAATTATTTCTGAAAAGGTTCTTGAAAGCAAAAAAATGAACGAGCAGTTAGTCAGAGATCTTCCGACCCGTCTCTCGCGGCGACCAGGGGCCCCTCGTCCTCGAGGGCGAGAGCCGCGCGCACTTGCGCGAGAGCAGCGCGAGTTACTACAGAGCAGAAACACGAAACGAAAACGCACCACCACCCATCCCTCCTGCGGGGGCCACTCCCTCGCAAGTTTCGAGCCGCGGCGAGGGCGAGGAGGAGGGGGAGGAGGAGGAGGAGGAAGAGGAGGAGGATGGAGGAGGAGGAGGAGGAGCGGAGGAGGAGGAGGGGATGAGAAGAGGAGGAGGAGGAGGGGGGATGGGGGAGGAGGAGGGGGAGGAGGAGGAGGAGGAGGAGATGAGGAGGAGGAGGAGAGGAGGAGGAGGGGGAGGAGGAGGAGGAGGGATGAGGAGGAGGAGGAAGAGGAGGAGGAGGGAGGCGGAGGAGGAGGAGGAGGAGGGGGGGGGGAGGAGGAAGGAGGAGGAGGAGGAGGAGGAGGAGGAGGAGGAGGAGGAGGAGGGGGAAGGAGGAGGGAGGAGGAGACGACGAAAAATGAGGAGAGAGGAGGAGGAAGGAGGCGGAGGAGAGGAGGAGGGGGAGGAGGATGAGGAAGAGGGAGAAGAGGAGGAGGAGGAGGAGGAGGAGGGAGGAGGGGGAGGAGGAGGAGGAGGAGGAGGAGGAGGATGAGGAAGAGAGGGAGGAGGAGGAATAGGAGCAGCAGGAGGAGGAGGAGGAGGAGGAGGAGGAGGAGGAGGAGGACGAGGAGGACGAGGACGAGGACGAGGACGAGTACGAGGAGGACGAGGACAAGGACGAGGAGGGAGGAGGATGACGAGGAGGAAGGGGGAGGAGGAAGCGGGGAAAGTGCACAGCATCGAGGAGGCACCACATAGCTGAGCTGAAACGCGGAGCGTGCCTTTTCTCCTCCTCCTCCCTCCTCCTCCTTCTCCTTCTCCTCCTCCTTCCTCCTCCTCCTCCTCCTCCTCCTCCTCCTCCTCCTCCCCCTCCTCCCTCCCCCCCCGCATCCTCCTCCCCCCCCCCCCGCTCCGCCTCCGCCTCCTCCTCCTCCTCCTCATCCTCCTCCTCCTCCTCCCCCTCCTCCTCCCCCCCGTTTGTTCATAATCCTCCTCATCTGTTTCATCATCGCCCTCCGCAGCTCCGATGATTGGCCCTCCTCATTGTGCCCCGCCACTCCCTCGATTTCCATCCTCGCCCTCGCACTCGCCACCATCGATGCGACCCGCATCCTCATCGCCGTCTCCATCCTCGCCCTCATCTTCCTTATCGTCTCCTTATTCTTCTGCCTCCTCGGCCCAATCCTTCTCGCCTGCCCCGTCCTTCTCTAACCCCTCATGGCCATTGCCCTTCATCCTCGTCCTTACTCCCGCGTTCCTCCTGGCATGCGCCACCTCCCCATCCTGGCCTCATCCTCCTCATTCCACTCCTCGCCCACCTTCATGTCCCTGCTCCTCCTCGAAGCTGCTCCCCACTCAACCTGTTCATCATCCTCCTGACCTCCATCCCAGCATTGATCTTCATATGTGTCCTTGCCGTGGCTATCGACGCCGTCACCATCGCTCCTCCTTACCTTCACCCATCAGTTTCGTCGTCCCCATCGTCTTCCTCGCCCTCGTCATCGCCCTCGTTTGAATCGTCGAGCTCCCCAACCCCAAACCATATCCGAATGTATTGTCAGTATCATAATCATATTCGTGTTCCCTCAATCCTCATATCGTCTCCTCAGCGGTTTCTCCCTACTTTGAGCTTCCAATTATTCATCAACATCCCCAGTATTATCATCCTGATTTTCATCGTCCTCCATATCTCAGCCATCATGCTCACTCCCTCTTCCTCTCCTCCCGCACCTCCCCTGGCGTCCTTCCCACCCTCCCTCCCCCGCCCCATTCCTGCCGTCCTCATCCTGGGCAGGCCCGCTGTCGGCGGCGCTAGCCGCGAATTAGGAGAGCCAGGCCGTCTGGCGAGGTTCCCGGGTGCCACCTTCGGCGAGGGGCGTCTGGGGGGAGAGAACGAGGATGAGGATGAGGAGGGAGGAGCACCAGCTGCAGCAGGCACTCGGCTCAAGCCTGCTGGACACTGATGCCTTCTTTAGCAACTGCGGCTAAGGCTTTGCAGAAGGCAGTTGGATAGTGCGCTGAGCCCCTCAGCGCCTTGTTGCCAGTAACACACTTGCCGTCCTTCTTCCAAAACTTGTCGCTCTTGATCATTCCTGTCGGCCTCGGCTTCACGAGGAGTTTGATGCTGGACGCGCGGATATCGGGAGAGACGCACAAGTAGGTCCTCTTCATCATCTCGTGGCCGAACGGGTGCAGGTACGTAGTCAGGATCTTGTGGTTCAAGTCGGCTACGGTCTCGGCCACCTTCGGGTACTTGAAGTAGTACGAATCGCCTGGTTGCTCGGTAATGCAGTGCACGCCCCTTCTGTGTGCCAAGCGCATCAGCATGCAAAGGCCGTCTGCTGTATGATTCCCTTCAGTGACGTACTCCTTGGTGGTATCTCCAATTGGGTCCTCGTGGCGACGCGTATATGAGATCGTAAGCCACGTCCAATTGCTGCATTCGGGCTCCATGAAACAAGTGCCACCGATCATCAGGCGCAGGAGGAGAATGCCAGCCCAGAAAAGGCCAAGGCCAGAATTCAAGTTCTCCGTCGGGTGACGCCTCTTGTCGAACTCGTGGGCCTTCAACCCTATCTCACGAGCCCTGTGCGATGTCTCCCCAAAGCCTGAGCACAACTCTAATACATGTAGGTCCCGACGTACGTACTGTTCCACGCTCTTGAGCCCCTTCTCCACGTTATCCACCAGCTCCGCGTGGTCATCCGAGTAGGTGACGTGCTCACGGTACTTCTCGAGTACGAACTTGGGAACACCGATTGGCGCCGCCTGGCGCTCGAGCCACCGCGGGATGGGCGCGGGCGAGCGCTTTCGGCGAATGCGCTTCGGAGCCATGCCTTGCACGCGAAAGAAGAAGTGGAAGGCGACGCCTGGCTTCAAACAACTCGCTTGGACCAAAATGGCTGCGAAAGCGGCGATGTGGTGGATGACGGTGATGATGATATCTATGAGGACGATGGCGGGTCGCCAGGCGGGTCGCTGGATGCGTCGCGGGCGGGTCGCTGGGTCGCAGGGTGGGTCGCAGGCAGGTCGCGGGTCCTTTAAGGTCAGTTCCCATATATTGTTTGTTTGTTTTATATACGGCGCGGCCGAGGGGGGGCATTTTTCTGAAGGTGGGGGAGTGCATCAGCAGCACCACTCCCTGCAGTCCGCAAGCCTCAAACATTGGCAAAATACCATTCTGGCTTGAGTCTGCTTAGCACAGACAAGCGCTTACAAATTTGCCGCTCCCACTGGGAGCGGTGCGTGACCATTGCAATCTTGGCGATGACAGCGTTCAAGCTCTCATCCAAAAACGTGGAGCACAGCCGTGGGTTCCCAAACTTGGGAATGCATAAAGACAGGTGCACCCACAGATGGTGCTTTGGCACCAACCTTATATCCGCCCGTTTCAAAGCCGAGCAATGCATGATTGTCATATCCAACAGCGTCTGGCAGGTGCCCACATCTATTGTAGGGCCAGCTTCTTTTATGATGCGCATATACTCTAATACATTTTCGCCACGCCGTTTTAAATGGGTGGCGTCGCGGGCTCTCGGAAACTCAGTGCACAAGTGCACGGCCCATTTTACCAAGGGAAAGGTTTCGGCGGCTTTGGTGCTGAGGTCTCCAGAAAGATCTTCGCCAATCATTTTCAAAGTTAGGTCTCCCAGACGCATGCTGAGGTCTACGCCACTGAAGGAATACCAACTCATTAAGTGGTCCTTCAATCGACGGCAACAAAGATCGCGAACCACCTCAATTTCCCCTGAGGCGCCCCATGGATTGAGTTCAATCATCCTCCAGATGACGTGAAACACAAACAAATTCATTACCCCTAGGTAGGGGGTGTGTAATGTGTCAACTCTAAAAACGTCAGCCACATTTCCTATTATAGCCGTCTCGAGCAGGGGGTTCCTGCGGAGAATCAAATCTGTGCATGCGCTTCCAATCACGTGGCGCCTCCAGAACGTGAGAGTGATTGGGAGCGCAGATCGCCGCGTCAAGGCGCCTATGTCAGGCAACGACTTGCTCGGCTCAAGACGGTCGCCGTTCCGCAGACCGCACTCGGGCACATCAGTTTTGATAGTGCGCCCACCAATTTTTCTTTTGCTCTTCAACCAGCGGAGAGACCCCACAATCAAGGCGAGACGTTCTGGCGTGTCAACGTCCACTGTAATCTCGCACGATGACGCAAGCTGATCGTAAGTTATCTCAGAACGATCTCCCCACTCAGTTCCTAGCAGCGACACTCCAGAAAAATCATACATGTTCTCTTTACGGCACTGGCACACAATGCATGGCACATACTTTGTCGACCAAGACGGAAAGCCGAGCGTCCCGACCCACTCAGCCCAATCCCCTTTTATTTGCACCAAACACAGTCTCGCTGGAAGATCTGGCTTGGCCGCGGCGAGCTGGCCATACCATTCTGCGTCGTCCCACTGCGAACCGTCGTGCCTCAGGACAGGGCGCGCCCCCTTGTTCCCGTGGTCGAATGACCACGCTAAGAATGCCATCGCTTGATAGATTGTGCACCAGCCTCTGCATCCGCAGCGGCACCACTCCGACTTTCGGATACATCCCAAGTAATGCCGTTTTTTTTTTTCGTAGTGGTGAGATAACAATAGAATGCAACTGCTGAGTCGGCTTTCCCAGCGCCGATACTTTTTGTGAACCGAAAACCGTCCAAATAAAGCGCAGCTGGCGCAGGGCGCCCCCCTGCCTCGAGCGCTCTCTTCACACCAGGGTGATTGTTGTAAGCGTCTGCCCATTCCAAGCTCTCGGGCCCTTCGCACTTCGTGTCGAGGTAATTGGGGTCGGCCTCGATCTCTGCCGCCAGCACTTCATGCGGGGGCTTGAACGGGATGATTGCCCCCCCCCGCCCGTGGCGAAATCCGAACACTGGAACTTTGATATCGCAGGTCCTCACAGAAGGTGTCCTCTCAAGCACGCGGTTCAGTTTTTTTTTTTTTTGGTAACTCCCTGTCTGGCCGCCAGGTGCTTTCGCATACTTGTCCCAATCGCCTTCGGGGCCCGATTCCCTGGCAAAGTGACAGGCGACGCAGAAATCCTTCGCGGACATCGAGCCCGACGCGTACTGCAGCATGAGGTGCTCGAGGAGTGATTGTCCAGCTTCCTCGCGCTTCAGAGCTTCTCCAGCGTCAGATGCAATCTGGTCGATGTCCTCCCATGGCCGCCTGACGACGGGTGACTGGGATCGATTGCGCTTCGTTGGCATGGAACGTGGAACAGGCAACGAACGTTGACAGAGTTTCTCGAGCCAACGCAGCTACGGAAACAAAAAAAGGAAGAGGAGGAGGGTAATGGGAGAGGGATCCTCGAGGGGCCAGTTTGGTGCCCAGGTGTCCCAGGGTTGCTTTGGAGGGCCATGCGGTTGTCTGGGGGCACTCTTGGAGTGTTTGGGCCGTCTCAGGGCGATCTTGGGCCGTCTCAGGGCCGCTTCGGGGCCGTCATAGAGGCCAGTTGGAAGCCATATTGGGGGCACATTAAGGGCGCACTGGGACGTCTTGGGGTCTCTGGAGGGATCTTGATCAGCACGTGACCTCAGCTCCAAATGTGATACAGATGTTGTGCATGTCCCATATGACATGTTGCAGTAGTAGGGGCGTGCCCACACTGTTGCACATCATAGCATATTAGCAGGAAGCTCAAACTCTGGATCCTCAGTATAAGGCATTACCAACATGCCATTCTCAAAAACTACATCAAACACATAAGTCCCCAGGATGAGGAGGATGAAGAGGAGTCTCCCCATTCGCAACTCCTCGCGCGGGCAAGCGCGCGGGGCCCAAGACGCGGGGGCGCCGACTCGCCTCGCCGCTGGGCGCGAACCCTCCCACTCCCATCGGGGGGGGGAGGAATGAGGAGAGGCGGAGGGGGGGGTGCAACGTAAGCTCGCGGGCCGAGGTGCCCGGGTGCCGCGCTGTGTTTGTTTTGTTGTCGGTGTACGGTGTGTGGGATGTGTGGTGGTGGTTGTGTGTGTTGCGTGGTATCTATTTCTGGTGTGTGCTGTGTGACGCGTCGGTGTTGGTGTGCGCTGCTTAACCGTTGTTGATGGTGTGTTATGCGTGATGTTTGTTGTTTGGTGGGTGTTGTAATGCTTGCTGCTGGTGTGAGCTGTGACTGTTGTTGATGGTGTGCGCTGTGTGATTTATGATGCTGGTGTGTGCTGCGTGGTTGTTGCTAGAGTGTGCTGTGTTAGTGTTGTTTCGCCTCCTCCCATTTCCAACCTGCTTCAAAATGGTAGGGGTCGAGCCTTATGGTGTGCTCGTATGCTACATGCGTCTGGTCAAGGGTCCCAGTCCCACCACCTCATCCTTCTCCTGTCCCTCCCCCTCATGTTCCTGCTCCCCTTTCTCCTCCTCCCCCTCCTCCTCCGCATACTCCGCATACTCCGCATACTCCACATCCTTCTCTGCTGGAGCGCTGAGCAAGCACGGTCGCGCCCCCTGGCACGGATAGGCCTGCGCAGTGAAGATGTCCCCGACGTATCGGGCTGGGGCGGGCAGCGGCGCGCGAGGCGGAGGGGAGGAGTAGGAGGGGGAGGGCGAGGGGGGTGGTGTAGGGGTGGGGTTGGGAGGAGTGGGGGAGAAAGAGGACTGGGATAGGATCGGAAGACCATTCTTCCCGAGGGGGCCCTTCCCCCCCGACCTGTCTAACAACGTTGATCCCCGAACCCTCTCTTAGATGATGATATCATTGGCCCGATGAAACATGCCCCTCCTGAGAGACGCCCACACCTCGCGATAGTTTTCACATCGGAAGTGTCTGATTCCCATAACTCAAGTATTTCAAACAATAGCGTCGATGCACATTCGGCCAACTCACGAATTCAAAGTTAGGTGAAGCGAGGGACTGGAGTGGAGGGCGAGGTTGGAGGGAGTGTGGCGGTGTGAGGGCTGCGAAGCGTTGTGCGCGACGCAGGAGAAGACGCGCTCGCGCGGGCAAACTAGATTCCCCCGCCAGGAGCTCTGACCATTACAGTTGGAGGTGCGACCCCAGGGGAGGAGCGGAGAGAATGGAGGGTGTATAAAAGCACTGCGTAGGACAATTGAAACCACTACCTGGCGCTCCCAGCGCGAGCTCGAGAGTCGCAAAATCACAGAGCCGCCGAAGCGATTCGACATCCTCGGCCCCCCTTTGTCTGAACCCAACTCGGTTGAGGCCGGGGCATGCAATTTCAATTTCGGCGCAGCCTGCCTGGCTTGGAGCTGGAAATTCTGGTCTGGAGGGGTTCTCGGGCTCGTCCAGGGGGTCATCGGAAGGTCATCGGAAGGTTATCGGAAGGTAGTCGGAAGGTCATCGGTAGGTTATCGGGCGTTTGGCTGTCGTTTTTTTCATATATATATATATATATGGTTTGGTGGGGTGGGTTATCGGGGGGTTATCGGAAGGTTATCGGAAGGTTATCGGAAGGTTATCGGTAGGTTTTCGGGGGGGGGAGGCCGGGTCGCTTATGTTTTTTGGGGTTTTCAATTGCAAATCGTTGTTCGGTCAAACTATTTTGGCGATTTGGGCATCTTGACTTAGACTGACCCTCCTCGTCCCCCTCCTCGTCCCCCTCCTCCCCCGCTTCTGCCGTTCCTGCCCCCTCGGTCCTGAATCTACTTCTCATCCTCCTTACTCTCATCCTCCTTACAGCGATCTCCTTATGGCTCAAGGCGGGCCGAAGTGGGCCGATGAGTTGGAGCAGGACCTGCTCGAGAGTTACTCCCGCTCTGATCGACTGCCCCCCTCTTGCCCAGAACTCTTGAACGGGAAACCTAGGCTGGCCTATGCTTCGCGCGGGCAGCCTTCTGCCCCGCCAAGCACTGCACGTTGGCAGCAACATCCTTCACGAGCGCATCGAGCAACGCAGGCACCTGGAAGAGGCCGACGTCGACGTCGCCGTCGTAGCGGTCCTTGACCTCCGAAACCTCCGCAGTGCTCAGGAAGACTTTGAGGAACGGGTTGGACTCCACGAGGGTCTCCAAAGCATGGATGCTCTGCTTCAGCAGGATGTGGTCCTCGTGGTTCTTGAAGGGCTTCCAGTTCGGGTCAGCCTCGATCAACTTCTCCAGCCGCGTCGCATGCAGGATACTCTTGGAGTGCTGGTTCTTGCTGGCGATGGCCGCGGCCTGCGCATCCTTCTTACGCTTGGCCTCCACTCTCTTGGCAACCTGATCAGGCGTCAGAACCTTCTTCTGCTTCTTGGCGGGAGGCTCATCACCAGTGCCAGGCTCCTCATCACCATCATCCCCCGTTGGCTCGATTCCATCACTCGGCCCGCCAACGCCAGGAGCCAGAGCCACGATGCATTTCTTTGGGCGCACGTTCTTGACCTTGTTGTCGAGATTCTCGTGCTCGCCCGTGGCCTCGGCCACGCCTGCACCTGCGCCATCAGTCGGCGGGGCGGGCGCCGCCGCCGCCGCTTGGCTCCCTGATGCCGCCGCTTGGCTCCCGGATGCCGCCATCTGCTCGGAGCCCTTGCTGTCGCCGCCGCCGCCCTGGCGACGATCGACGTTCATGCGGCCTTGCTTCAAGAAACATGCCTCCAGGGCCTGCTTGTCCAAGTGCCCATGGCAAAGTTTGCGCCTCTCGAGTTCACTAGTGTTCCCCTTCTTTGCCGACTCGATCGTTTTCAGCGTCCAGGCCTTCTTCATCTTGTCCTCGTAGCCGCGCTTCACGAACATGAACTCAATGCGACCAGTCATGGGGTTGCACTGAACCCACTCGGAGCCGAGCTCGATGCACCACCTGGCGTAGTTCCAAGCGGCACGTACTGCATCGTGCGAATGCCTCCCTCCCTGAAGCTTGATGAGCATGTCGAAGGGCTCCCAGGTGCCCCACTCCTTCTGGGTCTGGCTGTACTCCTGCATGAAGGTGCGGGTTCTCACGTACTCGTCGTACTTCTTCCTCGCGAAGTCCGCCCTGAAGTTAGCCTGCCAGAGGCGAGGGGGTCTATCCTCCGCCTCCTCCTCATCATCATCCTCCTTCTCCCTGCCCTCCTCCTCACCCCCTCTTCCTCTTAATTATCATCCTGCTCATCGTTCCCCAATGTTTCCCCCTGCCTGGCCTTCTCATCGTTAAGTGACTTGGTATAGTCCCTCTTGTACTTGGCAGGCTGGTTCGCGAACCAGCGGGTGAAGCGCTGCCCCATGGTCGACTTGGTGGAACACTTAAAGCCACTCGCCGCGGCTGCCTCGAGGATTGGGTCATCTGGAGGGGCTGCACTCTTGTCGGGAGTCTGCGCCGCAGGGTTAACGCCCTTCGACAATGGGGTTGTCTGCTCGCAGATGCCCTCAGCCGTCCAAGTATCTTTGGCACTGTTGAAGATCAGGCACAGGCTGCCCTCGAGGTCGCGGGACCCATCGGGAAACTCAAACTGACGCGTCGCATCCATGCCGAGACACTTGATGAACTTGGCGGCATCTGGTGGCATGTCCCCGAACTCCTTACCGAAGTCAACGGCCACGGGCTGCTCGCAGTGGCCGACGTTGCTGGCAAGCTTGTTGGCTGGCGTTGCTGGCACGCTGCTGGCTGGCGTTGGTGGCACCGCCTCCGCTTGGGGTGGCGCCGCGCCCTCATGACTCATGGCTTGCCGCCCCGTCCGCCGCCGCCCAGTCCGCGGCCTCGACCGATGCTGGGCTGCCACCGTGTGGCTCCTCGGGCTCACGTTTGGCAGCGGTGGCGGTGGCAAGCATCGAGGGCTCGTCATCGCTGCTGATCACCTCGACGTCATCCGATGCACTGGCCGCGGCCGCCGCGGTCGCCAGGTGGCATCCAGTAGTGCCCGCCATGCCGAGCGGCTCAGCGGCCGAGTCGGGAAGCGTCAGGGTCGGCTTCTCGACGGCCCGAGTGCGGCCGTGCGCGGAGGCTGCACAATTGCCATGACGAGGGTCGGAGTCTTCGATTCCCCCCGACTCGTCCCACCACGGCGGGTTGCTATCGGGTTGCCTGTCTGACGGCGGGCCTCCGCGAGGTGTGCCAGCCGCTGCGAACGCACCGTCAACGGTCCCCATGCGCGTGTCCCACGACATCGCGTGTTGATGGATTGATTAAGCTGGATGCTCGGAATCCTCGTGATTGGACTTGCAGGGCCAAAACAGCTACGAGGTTAGGAGGGGGAGGGTGTGCCTCGCGGGGCCCGAACGGTGTTACTTCTTCCCTGCGCGCGCGTGGCTGGATAGAGGGCTCGGCTTCTGGGGGCAGTATTTGAGGGCAATTACTGGAGGCGGTGCAGGGGAACATACTTGAGGGCAATATTTGGGGGCAATGTTTGGGGCAATACATGGGGGCAGTACTGGGGGGCAACGCACGCATTCAGCACATGGGGGCAATACTTGGGGGCAGTAGAGGGAAACAACGCATGGGGCCACTTCGCCCACGCACGGGCTTCGTCACCCGCCGCCGCCCCCTCACTCTTATCCGCAAGTGCGGGGTGCTGCGTATGCTTCATGTTGCGTCGTATGTTTCATGTTGGTCCGCCTCTAATGTTTGTTGCGCATTGTTTCTCCCCCCCCCCGTGAAGCATCGACTCATGTATCTTAATTCGCATGTTCATGCTGGATGTTTGACCTTATCCTCCTCTTGCTCTGTCCTTATTCTCCCCGCCCCATGTGCTACCCACCCTCCCTCCCATGTCCCTGCTACGCAGCGGTCCGAATTATATGGGGCACCCTCGCTCCCCGCTCCAGAGAGCCCCAGCGAAGCATTGGCCTGCGCGGTGAACGTCTTCCCCAAGCAAGCGCGAGAGAGCAAACGGGCGGCAGCAGCGAGGAGGAGGGGGAGAAGGAGCGTCGTCGTCGTCGTCGTCGTCGTCGTCGTCGTCGTCATTGCTATTGTCTATACCTCCTCCTCCACCCACCCCCCATTTAGCAATCAACATGCGGGCGTCTGCAACTGGCCCGCCTTTTCTGAGGGAGCTTGGTTGGCGAGGATCGGAGGGGAGGACGAGGAAGAGGAGAGGAGAAAGGATGTGGAGAGGTACTCAGATAGTGGGGGATGGTTCATTAGGAGGGCGAGGAGGGTTGGAGCAGGATGAGGACGAGGATGACCCCTATTTTCATCTACTGCTGCCAGGCGCTCTTGAGCGACTGGTAAAATCAAACGCTTCCAAAAGATTCAAGAGAGACCTCCCTCCTCCTCCTCCTCCTCCTCCTCCTCTTCTTCGCCGTGCTCTTGATCCATGCGGGCTGGGCCAGCTCTGCGCGAAAAGCTGGCGCCGAGACAAGGTGAGGCCTCGCGCGGGTCTGCGCAACACTGCAGCTCACGCCCATTTATTGTCAAATCAGAGTCGGGCGAGCTGAGGGGCCTCTCCCACGCACTGCGTCGCAATGCAATCGATGCCTGAAAGATCACCTACTCCGTACCTGGCTCCATCAAAGACGCCCTCAAGTTATCGGCCAACCTAAAGCCGTGGGCTGCAGCGAACAGCGGCGTCGGGGGCTGCGGGAGCGGAGAAAAATCGCTCTCGTCGCTCTGCGCCCTTGGCGGCGGCGACCTGAGCGCACTTGAAGGCCAGCACGGCCTCTCCGCAAGCTCGGCCTCTGGCGAGGGCGACCCCGCCGCGACGGCGCCGGGTGCCTTAGCGGGCGATTTAGCCGCAGCAGGCCTGCGCAGCGGGCATGCAGCGGGCGATTCAGCGGGCGAGTCAGCCGCAGCAGGTTTGCGCATGGCGACGGGTGCTTCGGCCTCAGCATTGCCCGCAGGACGCTTCGCCACCCCCATTTTCGGCGCAGCGGCAGGCCGCTTGCGAGAGGCACTGGCACTCTTGTACTTCTGTTTCAGCTCCTCGAGCTGGTCCCTCTTCATGCCGCCGTCGTACTTCTTGCCTAAATCCGAAATGAATTCGATAGCTGCAGTCTCGGACGGGAACCAGGCGATGTTCACCTGCGTGATCTGCGGCGGGTTGTGATTCGGATCCTTCAGCTGAAGGAGCACGTCGTTGCGGTCCTTCGTTTTGTACACCTTTGCGGCGCTGGTCTCCGATGTCCACACTGGGCCCCCAGCTCCTGGCGCTCGGCCAGCCGCCGCTGCAGGGCCCGCGGCGGGGCTGGCCACGTCCTTGCACGTCATCTCCGTGTGGCCGTCGACCCATTTCACCCTAGCTGGGTCGGCATCATCTGCTCCTGGAGGTCTGAAGGGAGGGCCGCTGCACTCCCTGTAGCACTGCTTGGGGTTGGACGCCAACACGCGCCAGCACGCGTTCGCCTCCTCGTCCCAGCCGTGCAAGTAGGTGTTCTCCTATGCGGGGATAACCAAAAAACGGAGGAGGAGGAGCAGGAGGAGGAGGAGGAGGAGGAGGAGGAGGAGGAGGAGGGGGAGGAGGAGGAGGAGGAGGAGGAGGACGAGGACGAGGACGAGACGAGGAGGAGGAGGAGGAGGAGGAGGAGGAGGAGGGGGAGGGGGAATAGTAGGAGGAGGAGGATCGGTAGCAGGAGGATGGCGGGGCTGGGAGGGAGGCATATATATAATTAAATATATGGAGAATAGAACAAACCAAAAGAGATAGGGAAGCGAGGATGAACAGAAGGAGGAAGTGGAGGAGGATGGGGGAGATCAAAGACGAGGGGGAGGAGGATAACGAGGAGGAGGAGGAGGAGGAGGAGGAGGAGGAGGAGGAGGAGGATCCCCTCCTCGCCGTGGGGGGAGTCATACCACCACCCGCTGTTGGGGGCTGAAAGGCCGATATGGGGTGGTGGAAGGGTGCTTGGTCCGTGTAATCCTTCTCCTCATCCTCCCGTCCTCCTCCTCCTCCTTCTCCTTCTCCTCCTCCTCCTCATCCTCCTCTTCCTGCGACTCGCGGAACACGGACCAGACCGAATCGTCGGGGTGGATCGTGGCCGAGTAGGTCGAGCGTGCCGTCATCCGATGAATAACCCCAATCCTGCGATTTCGACCCTCTCCTCCCCCCTCCCTCCTGATCTCCTTCCTCCTCCTCCTCCTCCCTCCTCCTCCTCCCTCCTCATCCTCCCCCTCCTCCTCCTCCTCCTCCTCCTCCTCCTCCTCCTCATCCTCCTCGTCCTCCAGTCTCCTCATCCGCCAGGGCCCCTGGATCCCGCTGGGAATTCCCCGAGG
>CAUYUJ010008380.1:466918-504004 GCA_963575745.1 Prorocentrum cordatum
GATCACCACCGTGATGTCCTAGAGGTCCGTCTTCTCTGGTCGGTCAGGCTCGCCTGGATACAGCAGAAGCGCGGCGCGCCCCGAGTCCTCGGCGCCCGCTGCGACGGGGGGGGCGACCTGCATGGCCGTCGGCAGGTCGCACTCGGTCGACCTCAGGTAGCGGGCGAAGCTCAGGATCATGGCGATCGTCGGCTCGACCTGGCCGCGGTGGAGCATCGCGCCCGCCGGCGCGCCCGACGGCAACCAAGGCAGCGGCGTGCGCATTGTGCAGGGTGCGCGCCCCCCCCGCCCCGCAAGGCCGCGGGGGGCGCGGCGCGGCGCCTGGCCCCCCCAGCGGCTGATCGGCGGCTGGAAAAACTTCGGCGCGACCAGGAGGCGCGACGCGTCGTCCACGCTGTGCCGGTGGAAGTGCAGGCAGCCGAAGTAAGTCACCACGATCGCGACCAGCTGCTACCAGCTGTTCCAGTCCAGGTGGAGCTGCGAGCACCATCCGATGAAGGCGCCAGCCCTCCTCTGGTAGTCGGCAAGCGTCATCCTGCTGACCGACCGCTGCTCGAGGTAGGTGATGCTCATCAGGGGGCACCCCCGCAGGGCGCCCCGCTGGCGGGCGGCCGCCGCCTGCGGGAGAGGAGCGGTCGGGACGCCCGCTCCAGCAGCCAGGGGGGCGAGCTGGAGCTGCGGCGCCCGCCCCGTCGGCATCGGGGGCCCGGCCGCTCGGCCTCGCCCCCCCGCCGATGCCGCGTCGACCACGGGCGCGATCACCCAGGTCATCGGCCACCTCGCCAGCAACCCCCTTGATGTAGGCAGGGCTGCGCGAGAAGGGGCATCGGCAGGGTTGAGCTCGCTCGGGGCCCACCTCGCGACGATGTAGCGCCTGTAGGCAGCAGCGCGAGCGCAGATCTATCGCAAGACGCTGCGCTGCTGCGGCGAGGAGCACGTGGATTACTACCTGGTGGCAGGGTCGCAGCGTCCCAAGGTTCAGGCCGGCTCTGTCGTCCACGAGCAGGTCGAGGCCGCGAGGGCGACCGGCTTCGTCGGGCTCGAGCTCGATGGGCATCGCCACTCGGCGCGGGTCTCTGCACGGCGTGCCCGGCGACTCCGGCGCGCGAGTGAGGAGCGCAGATCGTCGTCGGCCACTGCGCTTGGGTCATGCTGCTCAAGAGGTGCTTCTTGACGATCTTCGACGATGTGTGCGCAGCGCTGTCTCTCTGGCCCTCGCAGCGGCGCGAATTGTGGCACGCTTGCCTGCTGCTGCCCCTCCTCGTCGTCTTCGCCAGTGCGGACTGGTGCGACGAGAACACGGCCAGCGATGCGTCGGGCCGGGGCTGCAGGGGGCGCCGCCGCCGCCGCGGCCGCGAGGCGGCGGCCGAGATCGGGCGCGCCGCTGAGAGATGGCGATGCCTCTTCGAAGACGCGCCCCGCGCCCGCGAGCGCGCCCTGGGGGGCGCTGACGCTGCTGCGCTGCTGCGCGATCCTGGGAAGCCGCCGTCGGACGAGGCCGAGAGCTGGGACAAGTCGTTCGGCGAGGTCGACCCCGACCTCCTCGTC
This sequence comes from Prorocentrum cordatum, assembly GCA_963575745.1. Lineage (NCBI taxonomy): Eukaryota > Dinophyceae > Prorocentrales > Prorocentraceae > Prorocentrum > Prorocentrum cordatum. The sequence continues at coordinate 468,467 of CAUYUJ010008380.1, forward strand.
GGGGATGGCCGGGCCATCGCGCACTCCTTCTCCTGGAGGGGCCCCTTCGACATCTGCCGCCCCGAGGGGCTCGACATCTACCGCGCCGAGGGCCTCGCTGGAGGCAGGGGGCTTGGGCCCCAAGAAGACGCCCAAGCTGCGGTCTCGCACCTGCTGCGCGGGGGCGACGCGTGCCCGGGCGAGGGCGGCCGGCCAAGTCGCACTGGCGCAAGCGCAGCGCCCGGGGCCAGCCCGCGGGGAGGAGGGCCGCGAGCTAGGGGGGGAACCAGTCCGACGCGTGGATCCCGACGCCATCCAGCTGAGACACGCCAGCGAGCCCAGCGCAAACGGGCGGCAGGAAGAAGAACTCGCAGAGGTCTTCGGCGACCTGCATGGCGAAGAAAAACTCTCGAGATGTCGCCGCTGCTGAACCAGGCGCCGCCACGGCCCTGCGCACCCACGCGTGCAAGCGCGCTGTCGCTGGGCAGCTCGGTGCAGGGGGTGGCTTGAACCGCGTATTGTAAAGTCGCGCGCGTCAAGATGGGCCGCTGCTGGCCCGACTTCTCGGCGACCGCGAAGACCCCCGGGGGCCCGCGCCGACCGCGAGCGGGAGAGAGGCGCAGCGCGCCCCTTCCCAGGAGATCGCCGACGAACTTCCCACAACTGGCGGGACGACGTACTTTAGGGTCAATGTAGGGTTGGGCAAATCCAAGGTCTCGCCGGAGAGCCGCTGCCTCAGCCGGCAGGCGAAGCGCGCGGGCCTTCCAGTCCTGCAGCCATATGAGCGGCCAGCCTCCAGAAGTGCGCCATGAAGCGGAAGCGTCGCCGGCGCGGAGCCGCCGGCAGGCCAGGGCACCTGGCCCTTGCTGCAGGCAACCACGTCGCCACGCCCAGCGGAATTGAGCGGGCAACTGGAGCAGAGGTCGGCGAGAGCGCGCATGCGGGAGATGTCGGCGGGCGGGCCGCCGAACTCGACGTGCTGGGCAGCGATGCAGTCGAGCGATCGCTGCTGCGAAACGGTCGGTCGCTTCCGAGTCGGAGGCGACCCTCCACCGCCCAGCCAGTTAAGCGCCGCGATGCTGTCGGCGGCCCAGTCGACGCGAGCCCGCGCGGCGGCGCCGCCAGCAGCGCGGCGTGGATCGCCACGAAGAAGAAGGAGAAGACGATGAAGAAGCGAAATGGGGAAAACGTTTCGCTGGCGACTGACGGCCATGGCGAGAGAACCGCGACGTCAGGAGCGAAAGGCCAGAAGGGGGGCCCTCCAGGACTGCCGGGGCCCTGGCGACCGCTGCGAGCACCGTGGCGGGCTAAGACTTGCCAGCTTTGCCCGCGCCACCGCTCTGTCCGCCGCCGCGGCCGCCAACGGGCGGGTCGGGCAGCTGCCGCTCCTCGCGCGCCTTGCGGCGCTCCGTGGCGATGGCCGAGATCCAGTCGGCCAGGGCGGGCGCGACCATGGGCCCGCGAGTCGACTGCGCCCCCAGAATGGAGAACTGCACGTCGCCTCCGCTGCCAAGACCTCGCGAGCGGACCAGCTTGTCCTTGTGCCGTTCTGCGCAAAACTGGAGCTGCCTGGCCGCGAGCTCCATCGGGGCCAGGTTCGAGCCGTCAACTTGGTCACGCAACTGGGCCGCATGCAATGTATTCGAGAACTCGCGGTGCATCGCAACGATCGGGTCGCCCAGTGGCACCGCCGAGCCGAGAGCCGCCTTCCAAGCGAGATGATGCCCCATGGGCGATCCGCCGTTCCCCACCTTTTAAGTCGCGACCCAGCGGTGGGCGCACGGTCCTGGCATTGGCCAGCGGGGGAAAGAGGTGGGACGCATAAGCTGCGCACTGTCCCGGTACGCCCTGTGCCGCTGCCCTTGTCCGTCGCGCGCGGTGGCGAGCGCGCGGAGGTCGCCGGCGCCGACGCCTCCACCGCCGCGCGGGGCTGGGGGGGCGGACGCGGCGGCCGCGCCGTCAGGGCCAGCGCCAAGAGGTCCAGCCACCGGCGCCGCAAGCCCGGCAAGCCCGCCAGCTGCGGCGGGGGCAGGCGCACCTCCTGCGGGGACATCGGGGGCGGGGGCAGCGGCGGCGGGGGCAACGGCGGCGGCTCCAGGCGCAGCGACGGGAGCGGCTGCGGCGACGCCGCCCCCCGTGGGCCCTGCGCCGCCACCAGCCGGGACCACTGCGAGCGCCCCAGCGCCTCCACCAGGGCCAGGAGCAGCGGCAGCAGCAGGCCCGAGGCCGCCAACGGCCTGGTCCCGCTCCGCGAGCTTCGCGGCACCCAAAGCGCAGGCCTGGACGAGCTGGGCGACGGTCGGCATCGCGGCGAAGTCTTACCGTCGGATCCCCGCTGGGATGACGCCGCCAAGCGGCGCGGCAGCTGTCCCCCACTCCTTCCACCCGTTGCGGATGTCCGTGTTCGCGGCGTCGCACTCCTCGATGAAGACGTCGAAGCCAGGAGTGAGCACCGCGCATAGTGCTCCAGCCCCCGAGACGAGTCACCCACGACGATGCGCTTGTGCGCCAGGCGGGGCGGCGGCTCGTCATACTCCACCCACATCTCATCGCCAACCGAGATCATGAAAGGCGGCCCAAGCCACCAACTCGAGGAGCGCGACGATCCGGTGCGTCGACCCGCGCAGGCTGCTGCGCGGTCGAACCGGGGTCGCCCCCCGTTGGCGGGCCGCGCGGCCCGGCCCCGGCACGAGCAGCGGGCCGCCGCGGCGACCAGCGAGGGCCCCCTGCCGCCTCCCAGGCCGGGGAGGCACGCTGCCCGCCCCCTGCACGAGGGGCAGGGCGGGCAAGGCGAGGGACGGGCGCGGCCCGCCTCCCTCGCGCCCAGGGCGGCCGCCAGGCAGCCAGCCAGCGGCACCGGAACCCCGGCGGCACCACCCGGCGCCGAGAGCGGGGCCCGCCTCGAGCAGCGGGGGCGGGCCGGCCGCCTGCGGAGGCGCGGCGGGCGCCTCGGGGGCCGCAGGCGCCGACGGCAGCAGCCACCAGCGAGCCAGGAGACGCAGGATCCCGTTGCTCGCGAGCGGCAGGCAGGCCGGTGCCCCTGAGGCGCATCCGGGCGAGGGCCTCTCCCTCCAGACAAAAGGCTTGAGCCGACGCGGTTGCGGCACATCGGCGCGACCACGACGGCCCACGGTTACACCTGAGATGAGAAATGCAAGACACGGCCATCATCCTCATCCTCATCCTCATCCTCATCCTCATCCTCCTCCTCCTCCTCCTCCTCTTCCTCCTCCTCCTCCTCCTCCTCCTCCTCCTCCTCCTCCTCCTCCTCCTCCTCCTCCTCATCATCGTCGTCGTCATCATCATCATCATCATCAGCATCATCATCATCAGCATCATCATCATCAGCAGCACCCTCACACGTTTCAGCACACCCCTCACACATTTCGTGACCTCCTATGGGAGCTCCACGGAAGGCTCCAATGGTAGCGTTCGCATGGCACCGCCGCGTGCATTTACTATGTCGGCGCCCCCCTCACACGTTTCGCGGCCCCATAGGAAGCTCTAACGGAGGCCCCAGTGGCTGCAGTTCGGCACACCCCTCACACGTTTTGTTGCCTCGTAATAGGTTCCGCCGAAGGCCGCAGCAGCTGCGATCGCATACCACCGCCGCAACAGTTTCGGCACACCCCTCACACGTTCCGTGGCCCCACAGGGAGCTCCATCGAATGACCCATTGACTCTGTTCGCACGGCAAGGCCGCACTCACTTCACATGTCGGCGCACCCCTTACACGTTTCGTGGCCCCATGGGGAGCTCTACCGGAGGCCCCAGTGGCTGCGTTCACATGGCACCACCGTAACCAGTTCGGCACACCCCTCACACGCGTCGTGGCCTCATGGGAGGTTCCACCGAAGCCCGCAGCAGCTGCGATCGCAGGGCAACGCCGCACCCATGTCGGTACACCCCTCACACGCTTCGAGGCCCCATAAACAGATCCCAGGGCTCCAGTGGCAGCGCTCGCATGGCGCAGCCGCACCAATTTCGGCACACACGCCACACACGTTTCGCGGCCCCATAAGGAGATTCACCGAAGGATCCAGTGGCTGCGTTCGCAGGGCACCGCGGCACACATGTCGGCGCACCTCTGATATGTTTCGCGGCCTCAAAGGGAGTTCCACCGAAGGCCCAAATGACTGCGTTCGCATGGCACCGCCGCGCCCATTCCGGCACACCCCTCACACGTTTCGTGGCCTCATACAGTTGGACCCAGACCACAGGCTTATCCCTCAAGACCATGAGACCCTCCGTCGACCAAAACAAACAGAACATCCAAGGGTACCCTCCGCAGGATGCACAATAATATCAGACAAACACGAAGAACACTAGGGTACCCTCACCGAAACGACCTCGATCTCATAACTCGGTCCGAATGTAGAGCTCCACCGAATGCCCTAATGACTCTGTTCGCATGGTACCACCGCGCCCATGTCGGCACATCCCTCATATGTTTCGTGACCCTACAGGGAGCTCCACCGAACGCTCCAGTGGCTGCGTTTTCATGGCACCACCGCGCCCATTCGGGCACATCCCTCACACGTGTTGTGGCTCCATGGAAAGCTCCAAAGAAGGCCCTCGTGGCTGCGTTTGTATGGCACCGCCGCACTCATTTTCTAATTTCGGCACCTTACATTTCGTGGTCCGCCGCAACCATTTGGTAGCCCCATAGGAAGCTCCACCGAAGGCGCCAATGACTGCGTTCGCATGGCACCACCGCAACCATGTCGGCACACCCATCATACGTTTCGTGGCCCATAGGGTGCTCCACCGAAGGCCCCAGTGGCTGCATTCGCATGGCGCAGCCACACCCATCCAGGCACACCCCTCGCACGTTTCGTGACCTCAATGGGGAGCTCCACCGAAGGCTCCAATGCCTGCGTTCGCATGGCACCGCCACACCCGTTTCGGCACCCCTCACCCCCTCACACGTTTCGTGGCCCTGTACGGAGCTCCACCGAACGCTCCAGTGGCAGCGTTCGCATGGCACTACCGCGTCCAGTTCGGCACCACCCTCATAAGTTCCGCGGCCTCACAGGGAGCACCACCAGAGACCCCAGTGGCAGTGTTCGCATGGCGCCACCGCACACATTGCGGCACACCCCTCACACTTGTCGCGGCCCATAGGGAGCTGCACCTCTTCTGTCCCTCCTGCCTTGCATTGCTCGCACCCGCGTATGCTTGGGTCCCTCGCCAGGGTATGTTTTTTCTCCCGCTGACTCGGCCTACTGGCCAAGCCCAACTCTGATGACGGCCGCCGGCGGCAACTGCGCTGCGCGCTCGGGAGGGGACCAACAAATAAGCGACAACCTCCAGGTAACACCACCGACCTGAAATGTCGAAATCCACCACAAGAACATCCGGAAGCTATACATCAGTTTCTCGACAGGCTGCTAAAGACTGCGCAGAGGGAGACGAAGAAGCAGACCTTAGACCTTAGCGCCATTTGATAGCGAATGATGATCCATTCACGCCGTGCAACATCAGATTTACCGAAGTTCATCCAACAACACGATATCTAAATTGACAGAGTTGCTAGACAACGCTCCTGCGCAGCTTCTGGCAATCTTGTAACCTGCAAGAGAGGAGACTCTGGCAACAAGAGACTGCACGGGCTTTGAAGCGGGCAGAATGCCTCGATGAGGCTCGCGGCCAGAGGCCGCCGCCCCGAAAGCATTACCTCCCCCGACCTTTGGGCCCAGACCCTTCGACCGAGGTTCGCGACGGCGCTCTACCAGGTGTCCTCCTCCACTAGCACCTCTAGCTATCACACTACTGGACCCCTTCCCCCCCAGGTTGGCTCAAACAGAGCCCTGGGACACCGGGGGGGAGTCGCAGCAGACCGGCTGGAAACAATTCGGGACGCTCGGGCCCTACCCCTCACTCCACGCGCTCCCCGCCCGTGGAGCTCCCTGACCCTCCCGCCCAGCATTGAAACCTTCCGCATCTTCTGAAGACGCAAGAAGCAGGATTCACTAAACGCAAGAAGCAGGAGACACTTGTTTTGATCCGCGGGTCGAGAGCGAGCCTCTTCCGGTCGAAGCTAAGCGGGCCGCGCACAGCTTTAGTTAACAGAGGAAGGAAAACAGAAGGAGGGGCCTCACGTCAAGGCCAAGAGAGGGCAAAGGCCCGGAAGTAGGAGACACAAGAGGAGGCGAGGAACTGAGGTAGAAGGAATCCGCCACCGTGCCCCGAGGCACGAGCTGGTGGACGTTCTCTGATTCGGCGTTTCGACACTGGGCGGAAAGAGGGGGGGTCTGGCTCCCCACCTTTCCTTGGTGCGGCTGTTTGGAACCGTCCTCTAGGGGGGAGACCCCGCGTGCTCGAAACAGGCGCCACAGAGCAGCCGAGATCTACTCCAGGAGGAGGGGGGGGGGAGGGGGGGGGGCGAGGGCCCGCGCCGATCGGCAAAACAATGCATATGAAAACGACGACCTGGTGCGCCCTCAAAAACGACGAAAGATCTACTCCAGGAGAGGGCGGGGGGAGGGGGGGGCGAGGGCCCGCGCCGATCGGCACAACAGTGCACATGAAAACGACGACCTGGTGTTCCCTCAAGTCTCTTGCCGGGCCTCCCGAGCCACGGGGGCCCCGGCCCCGCGCTCGCACCTCCCGGTGCTTCCCGCGCGCCCCCCGGGGCGCACCCGCGCCCTCTCGCGAGGCCTTTTGTCGGAGCCCAGGGGGCGCCAAGACGGACCGAGAGGGCCTCCTCGTCCTCCTCCTTCACCTCCTCCTCCTCCTCCTCCTCCTCCTCCTCCTCCTCCTCCTCCTCCTCCTCCTCCTACTCCTCCTCCACCTCCCGGGGTCACCCGCGTCTTCTCGCGCGGCTTTTTCGGAGCCCAGGGGGGCGCCACGACGGACCAAGAGGGCGCAGGAGGCCTCCAGGACGGTCCGTGAGGGCCCCGGGTCGCCGAAAGAGGGTCCCAAGCCACTCCATGTGGCCTCCAGGCGACGGCCCAAGAGGCCCCCAAGACGCAACGCCCAAAGGCGCCAGCCGCAGAGAAGCCCGCCGAGCGCGCGACGCGCGCAAGGACGGTGCTGCGACCGCCGCGCCGCCAGAGGAGGAGCTGCTCAGAAGGGCCCCACAGGCGTGCGGCGAGGGCGGGGGCGGGGGCGGACGCGCGAGGGGCCCGCCCCCCGCACGAGAAGCCGAAGAGCGGCGCGGCGGGAGGACGAGTGGTCAACTCCTCCTCCTCCTCCTCCTCCTCCTCCTCCTCCTCCTCCTCCTCCTCCTCCTCCTCCTCCTCCTCCTCCCTTTGAGAACCGACGACAGCGCCCGCAGACCTCGGACAGCGGACCCGGATGCCCCCAAACGTTGCCCCTGACGTTGGCCACTCCTCTCCCCGAAGCATGAGGCTCGTAAGGCCGACCCCGACTTGGCGACGGAGAGCGCCGATTCCTTACGGAAGCGGGAGCCGTCGCCAATTCGCGCGACTTGCTCCCTGTGTTCACGTCCTCGACCGAAGTCTATCCCTCACCCTCCTCTCTTCCATCCTCACCCTCACCCTCACTGCGGGAGGGCTGGCGGGGCAGCAGGACAGGCAACACGGCACCGAAACCGCTACTCCCAAGACCAGATCCTCGAAATCAATCCAGCGGTGGCGACGAGCGCCTCACTGGAGGCCCCGAGAGGGCGGAACGGCGAAGGAGAGGAAGCGCTACGGGTACATGCTCCTCCCCTGACTTCCGTCCTCGCCCTCACTGCAGGAAGACGAGGGACATGCGAATGCATGAGCAGCTACGGCCTCGGAGCTCCGCGCAGACTGCTCGGATCCGCGCCGGGCCCCGCTCCCCGGCGCGCGGAGCGCACCACGGGCGGCGCCGGGTGCGCCGCCGGGTGCGCCCGGCGGCAATCCAAGAAATCCGCGCCCAGCTCCGAAGGCTTGTGTTGTTGCTATCTGTTCGTCTGCGCTCGTCTTACATGCAGAGGCCCGACCACCAGAAACCTCCCACAAGAAATCCAGCCCTGAGGAGGGAGGAGGAGGGAGGGGGAGGAGGGAAGAGGAGGGAGGAGGGAGGAGGGAGGAGGGAGGAGGGAGGAGAGGAGGGAGGAGGAGGAGGAGGAGGAGGAGGAGGGGAGGAGGAGGAGGAGGAGGAGGAGGAGGAGGAGGAGGAGGGGAGGAGGGGGAGGAGGGAGGAGAGGAGGAGAGGAGGGAGGAGGGAAGGAGGAGGGGGGAGGAGGGGGGAGGGGGAGGAGGAGGAGGAGGAGGAGAGGAGGAGGGAGGAAGGAGGGGAGGAGGAGGAGGAGGAGACCCCAGGACGTCCATCGGTGTTTGGCGTGGGAGCGTCGCGCCTCCCACAGCAAAGCCGTCGGAGCCCAAGGAACCCACGGCACCCCGGAGGCAAGCAGGGCGTTTCTTGGCATGGGCCCCCACTGTACTCCAGATTTCGTAATAAAAGGGAGGGGGTCACAACCCTCCCAGACGAAAAGTTTTAGACCCCCCAGACTGTCCATCAAAGGGCGGCCCTTTGCCCAGACCCCCCCGAACCCTCCAAGACAGCTCAAATTAGACCCCCCCCGAATGTGATCCCCCCACTTTGTTATGGAATCCGGAGTATGCTTGTGCCATGTGTTCGTATGCGATCGTCTCTACGTGCTGGGCCAGTGACCCCTTATTCCCCATCTCGGGATTGGGGGGCGAAAGAGTTGGATGCCGTGGTTGTTCTGAACAAGCACTCATTTCGAATGCGTGTTGGAGCGGGTCCACCCCACGGCCCCAATTTCAAAAGTCGGGGCGGTCGGCGCGGGGGAGTGCGAGCCGTTTCGACAAAAAAAACGCCCACACGTGCAAACCACGGACGGCCTGCTCCCTTAGATGAACATTGAAATTGGGGGCGCGGGGGGCGCTCTTGCGCCATCCTCTAGGCGTCGTACTTGGGCGTTTTTGTTCGAAAATGCCGTAACCAATTTGATTGCGCCAACGCGCCTGGCACCACATCTATTGCACCGTTCAAGTTGCGCGACATGGCTTGCACATCACGTCGTTTGCGTCACGTTTTGCGCGCAACATGGATTGCGCCACATAGATGACACCACATGGCTGGCTTGCACCACGCAGATTGCTTCGCGTAGCTGGCACCGCGTAGATTGCACCGCGTAGCTTGCGCAACGTCGATTGCGCCACGCAGGTTGCGCCACGTTGATTACACCACTTAGGCGAGAATGGTGACTGTGAACCGTCATCCGCGGCCGCCCGGCTCAAGCCCCACTCTCGGCCCCGAGATTTGACGCGCCCTGCCGTCGCGCGCCGCCTCCGCCCTCGCGCAGAAGGGCCCCCCGCACGTCCGGCGCCGGGCTGCCCCCCCTTAGTAAACCTCCCCTTAGTGAAACGGCCTGGGACGGACATCGACGGACCTGGACCCGCAAAAACAGCGGCCGCGACGCCCTTCTCGCGGACCGAGAACGGCCAATGCACTACTCGGCGTGTCGGGGCAGGAGGTCTATCAAAACCTCCGATACCCTCTGCGCGGGGAAGGCGCCCGGTGGAGGTGCGTGCCCTTCCCGGGGCGCGCGCGGGCGGCCCGCGGCCAGCCTGGCCCCCGACCTCACCGACCGCGCGCCGCGCGCGCCGCGCGCGCGCCGCGCGCGCCGCGGGACTGCGCGGAAACGTGCCCGACTGGGGACGCGCGGTCGCCGGAGGGGAGGGGAGGCTTCGCAGGAGCACCCCCCCCTTCTCAGAAGGCGCGGGCCTTCTCGGCAGAGGCAGGGCCGGCGCCTTCTGAGGAGCAGCCTCCTGCCAAGAGGCCTGCCCACCTCTCGACGAAGGTGACCGCCGCGAAACTATCGCGGAAGCGATGAGAGCTGCGCGGGTGACCGACGCGGCGCCGCCCACCTTGCCCGCGCACCTTCGCGGAGCACTCGGGCGTCAGCTGGAGATCGCCCCGTGCTGAGCCCCTGCGCACGGAGGAGGACATGGCCGAGTGCGTGGACATGTCCGCGATGTGGAAGCGCCTGCCGAACGGCTTCTTCACCGACCGCGTCGACGCGATCATCGACAACAAAATCTCCCAAATGCCGACGGGTGCGCGCCTGGAGGAGCCGCGCGAGGGGCTCGCCAAGCCCAAGGGGAGCACGCACCGAGTGAATCTCCTGCGGCCGGAGTGGAAGCGGCGGCGGCGATCATCAAGGGCAAGATCCGCGTCTGGCACTACCTCCCGGAGCGCTGGTGCGCCAGTGCCGCCTGCGACCTCTACTCGAAGGGGGTCGCTGCGCCGCAGTTGCCCCATCGAGGCCCCGGGGCCATCGGGGGGCTTCGGGCGGAGACCCTGCTCGTGCGGAACGCTTGCGGCGACGCTCTGGACTGTTCGCGGCGCCAGCAAGGGGCGAACACCAACCTCTCATCCTCTGGCCGACCCTATGTTTGGCACAATTGCCAGTGATTGCCAGTGATTGCCAGCAATTGCCAGCCACTTCGCAAAACGTAGACGTTTTACGAAGCTGCCGTCGTTCTGGCTGTAAAGCATGGAGTACTACTACGTGGAACGCAGGTGGCAACTATTTGGCAACCGGCCGGCAACTGTCCAGCAACTGTGCATGAAAAAAGAGGTCTGCAGGTCTGCCACACGGCCGCGGGCCCGGGTGCTCGACCCGCGGCCGACCGCCACCCCCGCCGCATTCTTGGCGCCCTGCCAGCCTGCCTCGAGGCATGTCCAGCACTGCCTGGCTCACCACTGCCCAGTCCAGCTCGGGCCGACCCCCGCATCCGCAGCGGCGGCGTGCAACTCGCACCAGGAGTTCAACACCTAGCACATGTGCTCTACCCGCGATCTGAATGGGCCGCAGGGCCTAGTGGCGGGTGGCGGGCGGAGTGCGCGCGCGAGTCGCGCGCGCGCGCGAGCGGCAGGCGGAAGTGGTTGGCGCGGATTGTGGGTCGGGTCGCAAGCTTGGGCCGCGGGCGCGCCTCGCGTCGCAGGTCGCGAGCGCGGGTCGCGGGCGAAGTTGGCGGGTTGCAGGTCGCTGGTGGGAATGGCGATATTATCGCCGTATCCTTAGCGAACCTAGAACTGAACACGTGATGACGTTGCCACCTTTGCCGCTCATCGGCAACGTTGCCTGATCGAAATGGTGCTCTCGCCGCAGCGCTGGCCACCAGGGCCGCGTCATTTGCCTATCTCCTCCCTCTCCATCTTGCGGGGTAGGTGTTTCAGCGCCCGCCCAGCCGCCGACCCCACGGCCTGGGCCAGACCAAACTGCGTAGATTGCACCAGGTAGATTGCACCACGTAGCTGGGTGCACCCAACCGACCGTCGGGGGGCACCGTGGTTCTCAAAAAAAAACACCCATCTCGAATGCGTGTTGAAGCGGGTCCACCCCCCAGCCCCAATTTCAAAAGTCGGGGCGGTCGACGCGGGGGAGTGCGAGCCGTTTCGACAAAAAAACGCCCACACGTGCAATCCACGGACGGCCTGCTCCCTTAGATGAACATTGACATTGGGGGCGCGGGGGGCGCTCTTGCGCGCCATCCTCTGGGCGTTGTACCTGGGCGTTTTTGTTCGAAAACGCCTGTAGCAGAGGCTCGAGAGAATCAGCTCACGTAGCTGGCTTTCCCGGCGCCTCCGTGCATCGACAGGAGCGGGCCCCGGCGGCGGGGCGGGAAAACCAGCTGCACCCAGCAGATGCCGAGGCCCCCCGTTCCCTGCCCTACCCTCTCCTCCCTCGCGACCCTCGTTTCTGGGCCGCCTGCGGCGGTCTTCGACCGGTCTTCGGCGGCCCTCGGCGGCCCTCGCGGCGGTCTTCTGGCGGTCCTCGCGGCGGTCTTCGGCGGTCTTCTGCTCCTCCTCCTCCTCCTCCTCCTCCTCCTCCTCCTCCTCCTCCTCCTCCTCCTCCTCCTCCCTCTCCTCCCCCTCCTCCTCCTCCTCCTCCTCCTCCTCCTCCTCCTCCTCCTCCTCCTCCTCTTCTGGCGGTCTTCGAGCGGTCCTGTCTGCGGCGGTTTCCGGCGGCCCGCGGCGGACTTCTGGCGGTCCTTCTGGCGCTCCGTCCAGCGGCCTGCAGCTCGAAAGCGCGGGCGGCTGCGCTCCACGAGGGGGGCCCACGGGCGAGCACACAGCGATCCTCGGACCACCACTCCAGGGGCCCTGGGACACACAGACTCGATGGACACGAATCCGAGGATTCCCTTCTATTTTCCCATATCTTCTGGAGTTTCGTCGTCCCCCCCCCACTCCCCATATGTTCCACCTTTTCCTGGGAGTCGACGATTCATTGTCTGTCTTTGTTCCCTTCCTGAATCATTCCAGACCCAGGAACACACCTACTAGATTATCAGAACACTGACGCAAATACCTTACAGACTTGCTGTGTAGGGAGAGAGCCTCTGACGCCCGCAAATATTTTTCAATCCGCAGCCCCAGAGGTCCCGACCGCTTCCCAAGAGGCAGCCTTTTCGCCCTGGATCTATGCTTGTAGCCCAGGGCCCGAGAGGCCCCGAGGAGCCTACATGGGAAAACAATCACCGGTTCCTCCTCCTCCTCCTCCTCCTCCTCCTCCTCCTCCTCCTCCTCCTCCTCCTCCTCCTCCTCCTCCTCCTCCTCCTCCTCCTCCTCCTCCTCCTCCTCTCCTCCTCCTCCTCCTCCTCCTCCTCCTCCTCCTCCTCCTCCTCCTCCCTCCTCCTCCTCCTCCTCCTCCTCCTCCTCCTCCTCCTCCTCCTCCTCCTCCTCCTCCTCCTCCCTCTCCCCTTTCCCGAGTGGCATGGCCTGGGCCCTGGGCCCCGCTGGCCAATGTACTCCCCCAGATGGGGATATAGGCGGTTCCCCTCGAGTTCCGAAGGGCACATGCCCAACTGGGTACGTCAGGTTCGTGTCGTGCCGACTTCGGCGTTGGTTTCTGACGCCGCGGGGACCGTTCAACCTTGAACGATCGGCCGTTTCCGAAACGTCCACATCGATCCACATCGAACGATTCGGGGTCGCCCGCTGCGTTCAAAGTTGAACGCCGCTGGCGGGGTCGCCGCCGGTCGACACGACACGAACCGACCATAGTGGGATGGTGGGGATCGGGATGGATCGATGGGGATAAGGATCGGCGAAACGATACTGACTCACTGCGGGAGGAATCAACGCTACTCCCAGAACCTGTTCTGACTGGGAATTCGAAGTGAATCCAGCGGACCCGAAGGAAGGAAAACGAGGCCAGGGTAGCGGCATGGGCACCTTTGTCTTGGATAGCTCACAGAGAGCTAAGCTCAGAAGGTTTCAGATAAAAAATCTGGAGCCGCAGGGTTGCCCCGGAGCTCGTTCCGGCTTCCGGCAGGACGCCTCGGCGCGCCCTGCCTGACCCTGCAGCGTGTCCCGAGAGGGTTGTTCTAAGCGTTTCCCAATACGTCTGCCCAGAAGCTCTCCAGAGGCTTCTTCGGAAGCTCCGCCCAGGCCTTTCCAGCGCTTCTTCGAAAGGCCTGTGCACGCCCTTCAGGCGTCCTGCTATCTGGGCTTTGGATCCCGCAAGTCCTCCTCTGGCGGGGAGATGTAAGACTCGGGTACGGGGGACTCGGGTTGGCCTGACGGGGCCATCATGAAAATGACGAGACCCAATCTGAAATCTGACGCGACCTCCCGCTGTTGGCAGACATCCCACGAAAACCAGACCGCCAAAATCCAGGGCGCGCTCGTCGGAAAACGTTGGCAAACCCGAGCTCTGGCACACCCGAGTCTTACATCTCCCCGACATTGGATCCCACAAGTCCTCCCCAGACCCCCGACGCCATGATTTTTTCATGACGCGACCCCCAAAGGTCTGGACCGATTCCCCGGGACCGGTTTTCATCCCGAGTCGTTGTTTGACGGTCCTGAGGGCCGGTAACGGTCCCCCGGAGGCCGAAAATAGCGAAAAACCTCGCGTCGTAATTTTGTTCATGACTCGAGGGGATCTGGGTCCCCTGAACTGCGGGGGGGGGCGGGCGGACGGGGGGGCGGCGCCACCGTCCAGGGCGCACGGCTGGAAGCCGGCGCGGTTCGCCATGGGCCATGCGGCGCCCGCGCGCGCAGAGCCCCCCGGGCGCGGCGCGCCCACCCTTCCCGGGCCTGGAGCTTGCGGCGGCCGCCCGCCGCTATAGCAAGCGTCGATCTGCAGTCAGGTCGGGCATGTCCTCCTACAGGCGGGTTTTGGAAGGAATACAGAAGATCCGCCGATCCGGCGTAAGAGTTTCGGAAAGCGTGGGCTTGAGTTCGCTAAGCTTCGCTCTGCGGGGGGGGGGGGCGCCATTCCCGAAGCATTTCATGCTCGGGGGCGGGGGGACCCACTGGCCCCCAAGAAATCACCGGGAAGCTGTGGAAGAAGGGGTGGGGAGGCCATTCCCGACGCATTTACTGCTCGGGGGCGGAGGAAGCCTGAAGATCCATAGTGGACCCGGGCCCCAAGCTCTCAAATCTTTCGAGGCTCCCCGCGCACCCTCTGGACTCCATAATGTTTTTGCATGACCATTTCGAACCCAAAGGACGCCCAAAACGGGCAGGGCCCCAAGATACTTCAAGGACCCGAACCACCGAACGATCGGTCCAAAACGCCCAAAATGGCACTATGGCCATTACCATGATCGACGTCATCATAATAATCATCATCATAAGCATCATCATCACCACCACCATCATCACCATCATCATCAGCGTCGTCCTCATTATGCGGAGCGCCCCGGATCGGCGGCACTGGCCGCAGGCCAGCACAACACAAGCAACTACGCAAAACGAGTCGAACAATTAGCCAGACAAGGGACCCAACCATATGCAGTTGTGAACATCGTAACTGTACGTGTCGTATTCGGAGGCGCACCCCGTGGGGCCACGAGCCGCACGTGGGGCGCGCCGAAATGTGTGGAGTGGTACACGACACGAACGAAGGCGATAGGCCCGAGTGCGAGAGACCGAGCGCGGGTGAGTCTGATCGCGAGTGAGTCTGACTGTCAACCTGCCATCGCTCGGACGCCCATTCCCTGTGTTTTTTGTTTTCCGGTTTCGTGCGTCGCTGTTCCGTCAAATCACCAAGGATGCTCCCCGGCGGTCCCCACCGAGGAAAAAATGCACACGTCCGAGCGATGCCAAGTCAATGAGTCTGCGCGCGAGTGAACCTATGCGCATGAACGCGAGCATGGCCACACCTGGTGTACACGCATATGAACGCGAACGGTTTGGGCACGCCTGGCCATGAGCACTCGCGGCGCTGAGCGCGGCTGCCACAGGGAGCCCCGCCGGAAAACCCCGACGGCAGTGCCCGCGCGCCGCGACGCCCGCGCCGGCGTTTCCTTCCCTAGTTTTTCTCCGTCTTTGCCCCTGCGTTCCAAGGCCCAAGGCTGCAGGCGCAGCGCGGCGCCCCGGCGACGCGCGCAGGTCGCTCCGAAAAGGGGCCCCAACGACGCGCGCGGGTCGCCCGCTGCGCAGGGCAAAGGCGAAGAAAGCTGGCTGGCTGATGGCGGGCATGGATCCGGCCGCGGGGCAGAGCGACGACGGACGAGCGAGGCGCTGGGCAGAGCGCCGCGCGGAGTGCCCGCGACGCGCGCCAGTCGCCCCGAGAGGGCCCTGGCGACCAGCGCGGCTCGTCCGCGGCGCGGGGCAAAGAGGGCTAGCTGGCCAGCTGACGGCGGGCAAGGACTTGACCGCTGGGCAGAGCGACGACGGACGAGCGAGGCGCCGGGCCGAGCGCCGCGCGGAGTTCCCGCGACGCGCGCAGGTCGCCCCGAAAGGGCCCCAGCCAAACAGTTGGGCAGTCGAAAAAAAAGAAGGCGCGATTCGGGCGGGCCGCCCCCCGCGTCAAGCATCGCGGGATAAACCCAGTGAAGCCCAGCTCCCTGGCGAGGGCCGTCGCCTCCCTCCTGCGCCGCTTCGCGTGCGCCATAAACTGCACCGGCTGCTTCCGCAAGCCCTCCTGGCGGCCCTGCCAAGAAGAACTCGATGCGCGGCGCCCGCATGTGCAGGAGGTCCTCGGCTCCAGCCACCAGTCGTCGTCCTCCCTTTTGCCGTTCCCGACCTCGTGGCGCCCGCAATCCAGGAACACGCCTGGGCGACGTCGACCGGAGGGGCAGCGCGCCGAACAGCCGACGGCCCAAGGCGAGTCCGCAGGAGCGAAAGAGTCTGGAGGTCCGCATGGGGCCACGAAGCGTGTGAGGGGTGTGCCAAAATGGGGCGGCGCCGCCACGCGAACTGCGCCACTGGGCCCTTAGCTGTATGGGGCCACGAAACCGTATGAGGGCGTGCCTAAATGAGGCGGCGCCGCCATGCGCGGTTCGCGAGTGGGACGTCAGGTGGAACTCCCCATGGGGCCACGAAGCGTGTGAGGGGTGTGCCAAAATGGGGCGACGGCGCCATGCGAACTGCACCATGGGTCCCTTTATAAATGGAGCTCCCTTTGGGGTCACGAAACGCGCGAGGGGTGTGGCAAAATGGGGCGGCGCCGCCATGCGAACTACGCCACTGGGACGTCAGGTGGAGCTCCCCATGGGGCCACGAAAAGTGTGAGGGGTGTGCCACAGTGGGGCGGCGCCGTCATGCAAAGGAGGAGAGGAGAAGAGAAGAAGAGAGGAGAAGAGGATAAGAGGGACGCGGGGAACGTCCCTTCAAAACGAGGATACAACACCACAGGATGGTTGGGAACAATAGAAGGATCGTCATTATTCAACCATTTTTGAATTTGTATCCTGTAGAGGGACACGCCCGACTTGTAACTACAGTGGAGGCCCGACCACAGCAAACCTTCCAGAAAAAAACCAGCCCTGAGACCCCAGGACGTCCCTTGGTTTTTGGTGTGGGAACGGCGCGCTCGCCATCGCAGAAGCGTCGAAACCCAAAAAACCCAGGGCAGCCTGGGAGGCAAGCAATGTGTGTCTTGGCATGGGTCCCCACTGTAGGACTAGCCAGCTTCGGGAAACGGATAAGCACTCGACGCTTGAAATAGGAAGGCGCCTAAAGTAGGCTGGGATCTGGGAATCCGGGCGCACCTACTTTCAACGACTTTTGGACGACTTCGTCAAAAGGCGATGACAATCGCAGGGAGGCGCCCTCCGACACTCAGGGGATCCTGAAGACCAGCCTAGAAATGAGGCGATGTCACGCATAGGGATAGGGATCGGGATATGTTCAAGGCTTACAGGACGGAACATGTCGGAGCCATGTCTGCATGCCATTCGTCGTCTGGTTGTTCCCCCTAATCAGGCCCTGGATCCTGGCGTCGTATGTTGTTCGAGCCAGGCGTTATCGCGATGTTTCGGGCCTGGGGACCCTCACAGATCGATCTGGCTCGAGACGTGACGCCGAAAAGTTCGTTCTTGGTCTCGGATCGCTGTCGTTCACGATGTTGTACAGTCGGACTTGATTGGAGAGGGCACGCGAGAGGACACAAGACCCTTCCGAGGGCCACCTTGTCATAGGAATGCAGAAAGCATTGGTCGCGAAAAACAGGACGCAAGGGCACCCTCGATTTGGCAAGGTCGACCTACCAATCAGAGCCGACTGTAATCTTCGCGCGACGTCGGATCTCAGGGTCCTTGCTCGTGGCAACAAATGGGCTCCTCCCATACCATCTTGTTGTCTCTTGCGAACCGCTGCGACTCGATGCTGCTCGACGTGATCGGTTCTCATCGACGTTACAGCGGTGCGATCTCATTGGTTACCAAACGCCACACCGACGCTGAGGCAACCTGAGGGACGGATTTACCAGTTTATACAATGTTCCCATGATTTGCTACATCCCCAACGACCGCACCAAGCGGTCAGTCACCGGACGGCTTTGGGACCTTGGAGGCCCCAATCGCTGGAGACGTCCTCGGAGAATGACCCGCGAGTCGGTGGGACCGAATTTCCACTGACTCACCACACGGTGTGGTCGCCGCACCGTCTGGGAATCTCCGAACCTTGGCTGTGACAACACCGGATCGAGATTCCCAAGATCTCTGCCACCAATCAGTGATTGAGACAGGCCTGCAGCTCAACAGTCCGGACAGGTCGCGAGAGATACAGTAGCGATGCTGGCGACGATGCTCACAACGACGACGGCGTGGCCACTGTCGGCGCCGATGACGATCATGCCGATGACGCTGACGGCGTTTTCGCGTCGGTGATGAAGGTTTTGGAAACGGTTCGACATGCGACCGCGGCCGACGCGCGAGAGTGGCCCGCGCGGTGTTCTTTGACACGGATCGTGCCCCCCCCCCCCCCCCCCAGCGCGCGCGCAAGGGCGCGCGAAAGGTCCCAGGAGTGCTCCGCGCCTGGCACGGCCTGCGCACCCAAACCCCTCCGCCAGCAGCAGAGGCACCCCCCAAACCCGCGCCGCGTGATGCTGCCTGATTTGACGAAAACGCCAATCCCGCACGGAAGCGGAACTCACCGATAATCGACGCGCCTTTCATCCACGCTCGCACTAGCTCGAATATTCCGGATGGCGTAATAATCGCCCCCCGATGGAGACGCGCGCCGGGGGGTGGTACGGGGGGGACGTTCCGTCGGAAGGTTGGTCGCCTCGCCCCCGATCGTTACGCCATCCGGAGTATTTGGACACCCGAAATGGGTACCGAAAGAATGGGCAACATGCCCAACAACAAATGTTGTCCCGAACCAACAGCGGCCGCTGTTGGGCGGGCGACCTCCTGTCTTGAGTGGACACAGGCCGCGGCGGCGTGGACAGCGAGTCCTGTTCAAAATGAACAAGATCCGCTGTTGGGCATAGTACCCATTCTTTCAGTACCCATTTCGGGCGTCCAGAGAGTACTGCACCATCCTTCGGTTCTCGTCGCCGGCCGCCGGCTCGCCCTCGAGCGCCCGTGTTTTTCCGGCGGCGCCCTGCCAGCGCTCGGCCGCCCGTCGCGTCGGGGGCGCCCCCCGCGGCGCCCGGGGGCCCCCTTTGCTCGGGCGCGAACGAAGGGGGGCAGGACATGGGGGGATGGGGGCCCCCGGGGGGGGGGAAGGCATCCTTCTCGGGCGCTCAGGGCCCCCCCCTCCTGGGCCCGAGAAGGCCCCTTCTTCGGGCCCCCAAAAGGTTTTTGTTCGGCAGCCTTCGCTGCCCCCGCATTGATCGCCCCCCTCTGACGCGTCCTCCGAGCTGCCGCGCGCCAGCGCCCGCCGGGAGCGTTCGGCGGCCTCTCCTGGGCGGCGCGTCGCTACAGGAGGGGCGGCTCCTCCTCATCCTTCCACCATCCACCCTCCACCCCCCTCCTCCTCCTCCTCCTCCTCCTCCTCCTCCTCCTCCTCCTCCTCCTCCTCCTCCTCCTCCTCCTCCTTATCATCCTCCCCCCTTCCGCCCTCGTCCCTCCCCAACCCCTCCCCCGCCACTCCTCCTCACTTAGTACCCTCCCCTCCCTATTCACCCCTCCTCCTCCCCCATCATCCCTTCTGCCCCCCATCCCCTCTTCCTCTGTCTTCTCCTCCCCCCCCGTCCATCCTCCTCTTCCTCGCCCTCGCTCCTCCTCCTCCTCCCCCAACTTCCCCCCCTCCCTCTTCTCGCCCCCATGTCCACTGTCACCTTTGGGAAGATTCGGGGGGATAATGGCCCGAAGAGGGCACGGGAGGAGGGAGCAGGAAGAAAAAAGGAAGGAAGGAGGGAGGAGAGGGACGTGGGGAGGGACGGTAGAGGGTCAGAAGCGCGCGTGCGGGGAGGCAGCTGGCGACTGGGGAAGGGGGGAGGCAAGCGAGAGAGAAACGCAGCAACATGGGGAAGGGGACGGGGGCAGCCAGGGGCGGAGGAGGAAACAGGGGGAAGAAAGATACTTCCACCGGCCCTCCGTACGCAAGTGATTTAGGGAGCCAACTTCCCCCCAACCCCCTGGAACTCTGGAAACAGCCGCTTGCAGCCAGGCTCGCAGCTCGTCGCTGAGATGGCCGCCTGCCGGGTGTCTGGCTTCTCCTAGCTGGCGCCGTGGCCGCAGGAGCGGCTGCTCCACAACGTGTTCCGTGCCCTCGCCGCAGGGTAGGGAGCCCTCCTCGGACTTCGGCCAGCTCCGTCGTCGTGGCCCCCACCGCGAAGACCTTCAGGGACGAGCCCCGCGGGCGCCACTGGGCGGGCGGCGCGGGCGAAGGGCAGGCGACTCTGCACGAGCACGGTGCGGATCCAAGGCAGGAGAGCCCAGCATCGGATCGGCAAGCTGCATCGGCGACCGAAGGGAGCCGGGTCGGCGGAGACCGGCAGCCGAGTCGGGACAGATCCGATCGGCGGAAATCGGCAGGCTGACTGGCCTCCATGGAGAAATCTGGCTCCAGCTTGGAATCCGAGGCCGAATCGGATCGGAATCGGGTTCCATCGGAATCGAGCCGAATCGGAGGAAGCGAACTGAGCCCTGACAGCGTGGCCAGCATGGCCAGGAAAACGACCAGCAGTCCCTCTGCGGGAACCGCCCTGGGAACAGAGACCTGCACGCCCCGCGCGCCCTCTCCCACAGCGCACGGTGCACCACGGCGGCGGGCCGACGATGGCCACCGCAGCGCGCGCGCACGCGGCTCGAACAAGGTGGCGTTGCGTGGCGGTTCTTCGGGCGCGGCCTGGCATGCCCCCTCTGTGGCGAAGCCCTCCTGTGACCAGCCCCCTCCGGCCACCTGCCCACGCCTCTCCGGTCGGACGGGAGGCGCAGAAATCGCAGGTGGGGCCGGCGAGTCTTCGGTGACAAATCATGGGAGCTCCCCATGCCATCTCCTTGGCCCTTGCGAGCTGACGCCAATCGGCGCCAGGCCGACAACTTTGGGTGTGATGTTGACGCCCATCGACCCTAGATCGGCGCCATCTCGTCGATCGCCACACGCTATAGTCGACGCGATCGCACGCTCAAGACGATACTGTGACGGTACAATCGGCTCCCATGATCTGCCACCGGACGAACCAACTCACGCGCAGCTTGGGCGCCCGATTCATCCGGGGTAACTCGGGTCCGGGGTAACTCGGGTTTGGATTCCCGAAAAAGGAACCCGAGTTAGCCCTGACCCGAATTACCCCTGATGATTCGGGGCTCTGGACGCCCGAGTTATCCGGGGTAACTCGGGTCCGGGGTAACTCGGGTTTGGATTCCCGAAAAAAGGAGCCCGAGTTAGCCCTGACCCGAGTTACCCCTGATGATTCGGGGCTCTGGACGCCCGATTCATCCGGGGTAACTCGGGTCCGGGGTAACTCGGGTTTGGATTCCCGAAAAGCGAACCCGAGTTATCCCTGACCCGAGTTACCCCTGATGATTCGGGGCTCTGAATGATCTGCCACCGGACGAACCAGCTCACGCGCAGCTGCTCTCCCGCAGGCGCCTCCCGGCGCCAGCGCACCGAGAGGACCGCTCCCCGCGGCGGGGCCGGGCCAACCCGGCGGCGCGGCGGCAGGACCTCGCGGCCCCCCGGCGCGGCGCCCCCCCGCGTGCCCCACGAGCGGCGCACGCCCGCCCGTGTCCGCGCCCTCGCGGGCTGGGCCGCGGGGGCGCGATCCCGCGGCCACGCGGTCGCGCGGCGACGCTCCGCGCGCGGGGGGGGAGGGGGGGGGGCACTCGCGAGACCTCGGCCCCCGCACTACTTGCGGGGCCGCGGCCCGGGAGCCTGTCCCGCGAGGCCGTGGGTAGGGATACGTTCCTGTCGGGCGTGTCCTTCTACAGACGGATCTGGGGAGAACAACAAAAGACAGTCAGAAGTACTCAGACATAGGAAAACAAAAATAGTCGAACATCGTCCCCCCAGACCAGTTTGTACCATCGTTCCGTATTCCTCCTGTAGAGGGACATGCCCGACTGAAGGAGACGCGTGCCGCCCAGGATGTGCCGGCACGGGGCCGTCGTACCCGAAGCCCCTCTCTGGGCACCTCCGCGGGGCGGTGCAGTGGGGGCTCGACCACAAGAAGCCTTCCACAAGAAACCTAATTACCCCCAAGACCCCAGGACGTCCATCGACTCTTATTGCGGGAGCGTCACGCCTCCCAGAGCAGAACCCTCGAAGCCCAAGACACCCAGGGCACCCTGGAGGCGAGCAAGGCGTTTCTTGGCATGGGCCCCCCCTCTTCGTTCCGCGCGGGGCATTCCCGAGAAAACGACCCCGCATCTGCGGGGCCGCCGCCCAGGGGCCTGTCAGACGCGAGGCCGTGTGTACATATAATGCGTGTGCCGCCCAGGCGTGCCGGCGCGGGGCCGTCGCACCCGAGGCCGCTCCGGACACGAGGAGGAGGAGGAGGAGGGGGAGGAGGAGGAGGAGGAGGAGGAGAGAGGAGGAGGAGGAGGAGGAGGAGGAGGAGGAGGAGGAGAGGGGAGGAGGAGGGAGGGAGGAGGAGGAGAGGAGGAGGAGGAGGAGGAGAGGGGAGGAGGAGAGGAGGAGGAGGAGGAGGAGGAGGAGGAGGAGGAGGAGAAGGAGGAGGAGGAGAGGAGGCGGCGGAGGAGGAGGAGGAGGCGGCTCGGGGCCATCGCAGCCGAGGCCGCCGTGGGCACTCTCGCTGGGCGGTGTGCCAGACCGGGAGCGGTCAGCACATCCCACCGACCGGTCGGGGCGCGCCGGGGCGTGCGCCCGGCACCTGGCCGCGCCGGCACGGAGGTTGGGATCCCAACCTCCGTGCGGGAGGTTGGGTCCCAACTGTACTCGAGTACAGTTGGGACCTAAGGAACCCTAAGTAAGGAACGAGGCCACTTTTTTCCATATGTTAAACTTGATTTCCTATCGAAAACATAAGGGCAACCTGAGACAAGCTGTGAAACACTCAAGGAACGCGGAGCCCCTCCCCAACGAAAAGGGTTCCTTCTTCAGGGCCCCGACTGTATCGGGTCCTCGCCATCGCTCGGACGCCCATGTCCCGTGCACTTGTCGGTGTCGTGCGTGTTTGTTTTTTCTCGATGGTCTAGGATGGTCCTCGATGGTTCTCGCCGAGAAAAGATGCACACGTCCGAGCCATGCCAGGATCGGGTCGGGTCGGGTCGCGCAAGGGTGCACAGGCGCGCCGCGCGAGCATCGGGGCGCACTGCATCGCCCGAGCAGCAGAGCCAGATCGGATCGGGCGAGATCGGCATCGGATCGATCGGATCGAAGTGGGCTCTGCCGCCCCGGTGCGCGTGGTCCTTTGAGATAGAGGGCGTAATCCTCCAGATGCACCCTCCAGACTCACCCTCCAGAGGTACCCCCAGGGGGGCCTGAAGAACAGACTCTGGACGAACCTTCTATATGGCATCATGGACGAAGTTTCGCATAAGCTCAGACTACTAGCAGCTTCTGTATCGATCGGCTGGTGATTGGACTAGTGAACTGCGTTCGGCACGATGCTTCGCAAATGGAGCACTGGGAAAGCCTCACGCTAGTCATCACAACTTATTATAAGACCTTTCCCTCTCTCTCTCTCTCACTTTCTCTCTCTCTCTCTCTCTCTCTCTCCCTCTCTTTGTCTCTCAAAGGTGGGGAGGAGGAGGAGGTCAAAGTAAGGAGGAGGGTGAATGCACTGGCGGATTGCACAGCTCTCCAGGGTGGCTGCTGCAAAGACACCTAGATCTCAGAAGCAGGGTGGACAACACTTCAGTAGACACCACTTCCTGATAGGGTCCCTGGAACCCATCCCAAAGCTGCCCATATCAGGCGACATGGAACTGGAGTAGTTTGTTGTTTAGGTCACCTGCGGCCCAACCAATGACAAAAACAATCGCAACGCCCAGACACTCGGTCCCGCTGCCTTGCCTTCTTGGCAATCCGAGCACGGCTAGCAGCAAGACGCTCCCGCGGGCTCGCCCGCGCAGACATCTGCTGCCGCCCCGCAGCACGGGCCTCCGGGCCAGGAAAGTGGCGCCTCTTGCACCGCACGAGACAGACGGCGAACGAGGGGGGAAATGAGAAGGAGAAGGCCTTCTCAGACGGCGAGACTCCACAGAAGCCCTCGCGCCTTCTGAGAGGTCTTGTTTGTCTTCCGGGAAGGCTGAGAAAACTTCTCAGAAGGCTGGGGGACTTCCGAACCTTCAGAGAAGGCCTTCTTCTTCTCACTTCCCCCCCCTCGCTCGCCGCCGACACAAAACATGCGAGGGTCAGAGGAAAGAGAAAGCAGAAGCGGCGGCGATGGCGTGAGAGGACTGACTTTTGGGTGAGGACAATCACAGGAATTCTGTCTTGCCAACTGCTGGCAGAAAACTGCGCCACTCGCGCTCCAACGGCACACCTCGGTGCAGAACTAAGAAGACGCTGCCATGGCACCCTCACGCTGTTGTGGCACCTGATTGTGTTCCAAAGCCATCGTCTGTCCTGCATTGCAACTTGTCTCCCTGCCACCTTCGTTTTCCTTCACCCTCCTCCTCTGCCTGTCTGGCCACTCCAGCTCCGCCTCCCATCCTTCTGCTACTCAATCACCCCCTTCCCCTTCCCCTTCCACCCCCCCATTCACTTCACATCCCCATCCACCTCTGCCGAATCATTCGCTTTCTTCGCCGTCGCCCCCCCGTCCCTCCGCCTCCCCCTCCGCCTCCGTCCTCGTCCTCGCCCTCTCTCCTCCCTCTTCCGTCAACAGCCCCACCCCTCCACTTCTTCATCATGCATCTCTCCCAGTTGCGGCCTTCCTCTTCGTCCTGCCTTCTTCCTCATCTGGCTATATCCTCTTCCTAGTCCTAGTGCTCCTCCTCCTCCTGAATATGATGTTCCTCCTCTTGTTCCGCTCGTTCCAAACATAATCCTGTGCCGCTCCTGTGACGAGGATAACGAACATAGGCAGTAATACTAGGAATCCGACGTCTACTAACACACCGAGTACGACGAGCACGAAGACGCATGCGGATCCTAGCAATGCGCACATACCTTTCGTACGACGACAAGCACAACGAATACAACGACGAGTGCGATAACTAAATTGAACAATGCAACATCCAACCATGACCATACTAATGATACCAACGCCACTGATGCAGGCTTGTAGATGTAAGCATATAAGCCGTGCTAAACTGATGAAGCTAAGAGCGTGAGTACTAAGATGAATTACAAGTCTGACGCATACACAAAGAAAGACTACCAAACAGACCTCGATCACTGCGACGTGCAAGACGGAAAGCACAGCGAGACGTAATACCCCTACGAAGAGTGGGGCGACTTGTTAGACACCTGCAGCAAGCATGCGGCAACGAAAACAAAGAGCAAGAACACTGAATGTGCGCTTTAACCATACACGGTTTACCATAAAGCACCACACTCATACACTACACGAACACACTACACAAATACACTCCACGAATACACTACACTAGTACACTACACTAACTAGTACACTACAATAATACACTACACTAACACACTATATTAATACACTGCATTAATACACTACACGAACACACTACACGAATACATTACACACTACATTATATCAACATATCAGCACACCACGCAAGTACGTTACACGAACACACTACGCGAATGCACGACGCAAATACACAACAGCACGCTGATACCCGACCCAGCCACACTGCACCACTAGATTACACGAATACGCTTCTACGCGAATGCGCTGCCGGATTCCTCGACGCGGCCTCGCTACACGGATGCAGTACTACTGTAATATAGTGTATTACAATAGTTTAGTGTACTACTGTACTGTAGTCTACTACTGAAGTGCAGTGTACTATTATGATGGGTTCGTATCGTGTCTCGTGTAGTAGACTAATATAGTGGCTTAGTACTACCGTAGTAGAGTGTACTACTGCAGTGTAGGGTATTCGTATAATGTATTTGTATAGCGTTTTAAGTAGTATATTCGTATCGTGTTGTAATATTACCGTAGTATAATGTATTGCTGTAGTATAGTGCATGGCTGTAGTATTGTGTACTATTGTAATATAGCGCACTACTGCAGAATCGTGTATTAATGTCGTGTTTGTGTTTCGTATCGTGTTTTAGCGTACTGCTCTAGTATAGTAGTTGGGATAGTGTATTCGTCAGTGTGTTAATATAGTGTTTTAGTGTCGTGTGTTGGTATAGTGTTTGTAGTACTACAGTAGTAGCGTACTACTGCAACATAGTGTACTACTGTACTATAGGATGCGCCGGATCTCGCGGATGTTCGTAAGATGTTCGTATGATATTCGCTGGGATGTTCGTAGGGTTTTCGCAGGTCTAGCGGAGCTCCCGCGGTCTAGCTCGGCCCTCCGAGGCGGCCGGGCACGGCGCCGACGCCCGCCCGAGAAGCGGGGGCTGCCCCGCGGCCGGCCGAGGGTGGCAACTCGGAGTACACTCCCTCGAAAACACAATGCAACTTCCGTCGCCGATTTGTTTTTGGTCGTCCTCGGTTTCTCGTCGCGTTCGGCCCCCGCGTGCCCGGGCCCGCCCGCTCAAGCGCGGCGGCGCTGCCGTCGGGAGCCGCCCTTTCCTCTTCCCCCTAGCCCCGCCCCCAAGATACCCAAGATACCCAAAGCACCCAATATTTCCTAGATCCCTAAGATACCCAAGGCACCCAACATCCACAATATTCCCAATATCCCTACAATCAACCAGATACCCAAGATACCCCAGATACCTCGGATCCCCAAGGTCCCCAAGATACCCCAAACCCAAAAGAGACCCAAGATAGCCGAGACCCCCAAGAGACCCTAGATACCCAAGATCCCCAAGATTCCTTAGATCCCTAAGATTCCCAAGATACCCAAGGTACCCAAGATCCCCTTCCTCCGACAAACGCGGGGGGGCGATCTTGATTCACGCGCTGGCACTGTCCAAGCGGAGTCACTTCCAAATGAAGACGAGGATGAAGACCCGGAGCTGCCGAGGGCGCGGCGCCGCTAGACTCGGCCGCCCGAACACCCGCTCTCGGCGTTTCGGTCCTCGGCTGCGACGACGTCGCACGCGCTGCTGGCGCTGCTGCGCCCTGAGCCCCGCGCCTGGCCGCCGCGGAGCTGCCGGGTGTGGCGGCGCCGCTGGCCTCGGCCGCCCGAACACCTGCTCTCGGTGCTTCGGTCCTCGGCTGCGACGACGTTGCAGGCACTGCTGGCGCTGCTGCGCAGTGAGCCCCGCGCTCGGCCGCCGCGGGCCTGCCGGGTGCGGCGGCGCTGCTGGCCTCGGCCGCCCGAACTCCTGATCTCGATGCGTTGGGCCTCGGCTGCGACGACGTCGCAGGCGCTGCCGTGTCCTCGGCCTTGCGCTTGGCCGCACCCCGCTTTGACGACGCCGCCCCCGCTCGCGCGGGCCCCGGGTCCAGCGCCTTCGCTGCGCCAGCGCGAGCGCCACTGCAAAGGGCCGCCCTGGCCCTCGCCTTCGGCTTCTGCTTCGCCTCCGCCTTCTTCTTCGCCGCTGCCCTGCCCTCCAGGTGCTGCCAGCGCCTCGCAGCGAAGACAAAGGCTTCTCATCCTCGCCCTCAACCTCGCCCTCGGAGCTGCACCGCTGCCCCGCCGCTGCGCCGTCGCCAGCCACCCTCTCGCCGCGGCGCAAAGCTGCCGCACCCGCGGAGGCTGGAGGAACCAAGTGGCCGAAACGGTTGGAGATCGGCCGCGGGCTGAGCTCCTCCAGTGCGCACGCGTGCGGGCAATGCCCAGCCCTGCGCGAGAGCCACCATGCAGGCGTCACTGCGTCGCCTTTCCGGACGCAGACGCAGCGTGAGCCCCAGCGCCTCTGCAAGACCTTCAATGACACCTTGTGCGGGGCCCCGTCCACGGCATCTCTCGGCCGCAGCATAGTTCCAGACCCCAGCCAAAGTCGCTGGAGGCAGTCCACGCGGCGAGCCCGCAGCTCCCGGACGAGGCCCAAGGCCATGGACTCAGAGACTGGCCGGGGGGTGCCGATGGCCATGGTGAAGAAGTCCTGGCGGTCCCGGCCCCTGCCGGCCACTTGGCGCACTGTGGCATCCGCGCCGTCGCGGATGGCAGCGCGAGCTTCCAAGATATCTTCGATGCTCGGCAGGGCGACCTCGGCGCGTCGCCCAGGGATCTTGCGCGCGAGACCGTCGTGCCACATCCAATCGTCGGGGCAAGAGGGCCTTAATGCGATCCTGTCAGGCGTTGCCATGAGCGAGAAGCCACTCTCCCTGTCCAGCGGCTCGGCCGCCCAGACTGCGGCGCACTTGCCCGCCTCCTCCACGACGGCTTCCATGCCCGCCTTGCGCCCGACAGACTTGATGCCCCGCTCCAGGCGGGAGTGGCCGGCCTCAGGGGGCTGCCGGCTCGGCCCGCGGCCGCGCACGCGGCCCGCAGTCGCGCCAAAATGCCACGTCACAGCTGTCAGCGAAGCCGCGCCGACAAAAATCCTCGTCGACCGCCGTCGATCTCAGGGAGGTGCGTCGGAAGTATGACATCCACTGGGCGTCGCCCCACACGCGCTGCCCGCGCGCCTCCAAAATGCACCAAAGCAGATGGAACATCGCGCGGGTCGGCAAGGTGGAACTCTCGTGCACGTAAGCGATGGCAGCTCCAATTGACCTGCCCCGCAGCCCTGGTGCCCCACGCCTGCAAGGAACAAGGCAACAGCGCGTCTTAGTGCATTCTCAATATTGTGGTTCTTAATATCGTGTATCAATACGATGTTTTAAAATAGCGCTGGGCGGGGCGGGGGGCCGCGGGTTCCTTCCTCGTTCCAGCCTGCGTCGGCTGGCCTGGTTGTGCCACAGATTTTTGAGCATGTGCCCAATCCCGTGACTGACGCGGCCAGCGGGATTACTCTGCAGGAACTCGTCCTGCAAGCATGGAAAATGGTCGAGCCCCATCTGGCGCATCGCGGGCAGCTCTCGACGGCGCATTTCAGCTTGGACCGCTTAGAAACTGCGACCGTGAATATCCGCATCCTCGCGCGGACGAACAACGATGGCCACTGGCCACGGTGTCTTTCTCCAGCGCCCCCGAATAAGCCGGTGCACGACGACGTAGATGATCCCGAAAACGTAACCAAGCCACTGAATGCGGAATGTGCAATCTGCGTTTGCTACGACACACGGCCAGGAGGACGCCCCCGCCTGAACTAGAGCCTCGAAGAACGGCGGCAGCAGGAGGAGAAGAACGTTATGACCGGCTGCAAGGAACAGTGCAGGAAGCACACGGGTCCACTTTCAATGTCTCTGCCTGTCGACGTACGTCTGCAACGCGGCCGACCACGTCAATCGTCGATGTCCGCCTCTGGCGCGACCAAACCGCGGGCGAAGGACCCCGCGCAGGACATCCGGGACCAGTGGCCGCTGCCCCCGAGCCACCATCTCCTTGTGGACCTCGAAAGCGTGCGAGGCCTTACCAGAGGAGGCGGCGAGGACGTCGTCAGTCTGCGAGGCTCTGAAGGAGCCCGCCGCAAGCGCCTAATTTTTACAAACTACACAGTGAGCCCGCCGCAGGCGCCGATTTCTTCGTTAAAACAATGTGGGTGGATCGCGGGGTGGGCCGCGGGTGGGTCGCGGGTGGGCCGCGGGCCGGGTCGCGGATGGGTCGCGGATGGGTCGCGTATGGGTAGCGGGTGGGGTCGCGGGGTGGGTCGCGGGTGGGTCGCGGGGTGGCTGGCGGGGTGGGTCGCGGGGTGGGTCGCGGGCGGGTCACGGGCAGGTCACGGGGTAGGTCGTGGGGTGGGTCGTGGTGGGTCGCGGGTGGGTCGCGGGGTGGGTCGCGGGGTGGGTCGCGGGTGGGTCGCGGGGTGGGTCGCGGGGTGGGTCACGGGGTCGGTCGTGGGGTGGGTCGCAGGGTGGGTCGCGGGTGGGTCGCGGGCGGGTCGGGGGACGACGACGGCGACGACGACGACGACAACATCAACAATACCAACACCAACACCAACACCAACAACAACAAGCAGAATCCTCCCCGCGGATCCCCACTTCAGCCACGCACCCAGGAACAAAGAATGAGCGTTCGACCCTCTCACTCTGATGATGCAGCACTGAGGGGACACCCAAAAGGGCGGGTATTGCCGGGTCGGGCGAACCCTGACGGGCGGGTCGGGGCGGGCGGGCCATTCAAGTATGATGCATCAACGATTGGACACGCGAGAGCCCTCACGGGTCGGGTCGGGTCGGGGCGGGCGGACCCTAACGGGCGGGTCGGGTCGGGTCAGGTCGGACCCTAACGGGCGGTCGGGTCGGGCGAGCGGGACATTAAAATATGATGCATTCACGAATGGACACGCGAGAACTCTGACGGGTCGGGTCGGGACGAGGCGGGCCGGGTCGGGTGGACCCTAACGGCCGTGTCGGGTCGGGTCGGGCGGACCGTAACGGCGGGTGAGGTCGGGTCGGGAGGACCTTAACGGGCGGGTCGGGTCGGGCGGGCGGCCTAGGTGTAAGCCTAGGTGTAAGCCTAGGAGCAGACCTAGGCTAGCCTAGGAGGAAAGCCTAGGGGTATGCCTAGGGTAGGCCTACGGGGTAGGCCTAGGTATAGGCCTAGTGCAGGCCCAGGGGGTAGTCCTAGGGGTAGGCCGAGGGTAGGCCTACCCTCTGGGTTCTATAAGTCCTACGAGGGCCCCGCGTGGCAACAATCGCCAAATTCCATTCGGGAAACGTACACTTCTAACATGCACGACCTTTAGGCCTCTAGGCGTTCAAGACGGACCAACGGGCTCTCAAGCTCACCCCAAGACGGCCCAAGAGACCCTCAAGAGGGCCCCAAGACGGCCCAAGAGGCGGCCCAAGGAAGCCCCAAGACGACCCCAAATTGGGCCCAAGACTGGGAGCCCGAACCGACAATTCGAGCTTTCCGCGCAAGATATCCCCAGGAGGCCCCCAAGAGGTCCCCAAGACGCCCCCAAACAGCCCACAAGGGGCCTCAATACTGCCTCTGACAGGACCCCAAGAGACATCCCACGACATCCCAACGAACATTCAAAAGACCTGTGATCCACAACCCTGGCACGGTGGCGGGATGGGCCGAAGGCCATTCGATTTGCCGCCCCCTGCGGTGTTGCCACAGGGGTGCACGGCGTGCCGAATGTCTGGCAGGTTTTGGGTTCTTTCCAAAAGCATTCCCCGTGGGGTCTCGGCCCAGCCCGAAAATCTACCAACTTAAGTCTCCATTGGCCCCATCGGCTCCAACACGGACAAGATAGCCCCAGATTGCCTCCCAAATTGTCCCAAGACGCCTCCAGGAAAGCCCAAGAAGCCCTGAGAGAGCCAAGACAGCCGAAAGATGCCTCCAAGACGGCCCAAGATGCACCCAAGACTGCCCAAGAAGGCCTCAACATGGCCCAAAACGGCACAAGAAGTTCCCAAGAGGCCTCCAAGACGGCCTCCAAGAGAACCGGCAGGAATGCCCGAAGAGGTCAAAATGATTGATCCTGAGGCTTTTCACAGTGTCTGGCTTCGCCCTTCTGACGGCCCAAGACAGCCCAACAAACCCCAAAATGTTCCCATGACGACCCTAGAGGCACCCAAGCAAGCCGGCACCAAGAGGGCCCAAAGACGGCCCAAGAGTCCTCCTAGACGCTCAACATTGCCTCCAAGACGGCCAGCAAGATGCCCCCAAGAGGACATACAGGAAGGCCCGAAGGAGCCAAAATCATAGAATATCTGAGGTTTTCCTAGGTGTTTGGCTTTTGCTCCTTGCAGGCCTTCCGATGGCCCAAGGCGGCCCCCAAGATCGTCCAAGAGGCCTCCAGGATGGCTCCATGACGGCCCAAGAGACCACCAAGACGGCCACAAGAGTATCCAAAGACAGCCCAAGAGCGCATCCAAGACTGCCAAGACGGTCCAAGAAAGCCCGAGATGGTCCCACGGTGTCTCCAAGTCCGCCCAAGATGCACCCAAGACGGTCCAAGATAGCCTCGGGATGACCCGAGACGGCCCAAGAGGCCCCGACATATCTCCAAGACGGCCCGAGAGGCCTCCAAGAGGACCCCCAGGACGGGCCCGAACAAGCCCATATCATTGGCTTGCTCCCCCAGTGTTAGTACGAATGCTTGGCCGAGCTCTGGCCACAACGTCCGGCCACATAAGTGGCTCTCGAAAGGCAGGGGGGCGGCGGTGATTCGCCGCAGGCGTCTTCGATTATAAGACGGATACGAAGGGTGAGACGAAGTGTAAGACGCAGACGGAGACTTGTTGCTCCAATGTCTCATGTTGCTTCCATGTCGCTGCTCCCATGTTTTGTTGCTTCCGTGCCTGGTGCTCTCGCCGCGTCGTCTGCTATTGTCGTGCCATCTGCTGCTCCCGGATGCTCTGCTTTTCCCGCGTGTTCCCAAGTTGTCGCGTGATGTACGGCTCTGCTGATTCTGGGGCCCTCAAATGAAGGGCATGGTAGATGTTGCTACGTCGTGGTGCCAGGGCTGGAGATAGAAGCAACAATAAAGGCAACAATAACAGTGGTGGTCTTATATGGTCGATCGCTGGAGACATGGTAGTGCTGATGGCGTAAGGAGAAACTACGTAAACGAAGACTGCTTATGTTAAACACTTGTATGTTTGGATTGGGCTTTAATGCGGAGCTACTTCTTCGAATGGTGCGCTATCCTCCTCCTCCTCTTTTTCTTCCTCCTTCTCGCCCCCTGCTTGTCCTAGTCCTAATCGATCTCCGCGCATTCCCGCTCCGAGCCATTTTGCACCCCGTGATTTGGCATGGACAGGCAAGATCCTGAGGGGAATTTAGAAACAGAAAAAAACATAATTCACATAAACTTTTGGCGCTCCATGCGGATTTCTTGCACCTGCGCCGGACCCTCCTGGCGCGCGGAGCGCGCCAGGAGCGGCGCCGGAGGCGCCGCCGGGGGCGCCCAGCGCGGATCCAAGAACTCCGCGCGGAGCGCCAAAAGTTTATATGAATGGAGTTATTTCTTCTTCAAGCCTCCCCCCAGGGCATCAGTCTTCCTTGTCGAGCCGGTCTCTATTGACGGTCCCAGGCTCCGTGGAAGGCACCAGGGCCCCCCAGGCCGACGAAATGCCCCAGGACCGCCGTTGAGGACGGCGCGAGCGAATCGGATCGATCGGGAAATCGAATCAAATCGGGAATCGATCGGATTGAGGACGATCAAATCGCGAAATCGGATCGGATCGAGAACGGATCGAATCGCCAGCGAACCGTCCAGAATCTGATCGGCATCGGATCGCCGCGCCCTGCTTCCAGCTGCGGTGGCCGACGCCGGGAGCCGGATCGCATCGAATTAGGATCGCAGCCCCAGCCGGCGGCGAGTCGACTCGCATCGCATCGGAGCGTAGGGGGCCCTGCCTTTCCCCATGGCGAGTGGTGGTAGGGCGGAGTGCGGGGAGGGAGGATGAGAAAACGAACAAGTGCCGATGCCGCTGCTCCCCGCACCCCTCCCGGGGTGCGCTCGGGCCAGAATTTCGCAGCGAGTCTGGCGACGGCGACGAGGGCCTCCCAGGAGGCCAGAAGAGGGGAAAACCAGCGAAGGATTGCAGTATGGGCACCTTTTCCTCGGAAGGGCGAAGAGCGGGGATGGAGGAGTGCTGGGCTTGCTTTCCACCACCACCACCATAAGTTGGAGGGGGAAGGAGGGGGGGGTGGAGGAGGAGGAGGAGGAGGAGGAGGAGGAGGAGGAGGAGGAGGAGGAGGAGGAAAAGAAGACCCTTCCCCTTCCCCCTCCTATTTATGGTGGTGGCGGTGGAAAACGAGCCCCCCAGAGGAGGCCACCTTCGGCGAAAACAACTAGCTGAGCAGCCGCTCCCAATCGATGGAGGCGCCCTCCACCGCGACCTCTGCGGGGCAGGGCACGAACAGGCTGTCGCCGGGGGGGAAGCCCAGCCCCTGCGAGCCGTCGCCACCGGCCC
Source organism: Prorocentrum cordatum (assembly GCA_963575745.1). Lineage (NCBI taxonomy): Eukaryota > Dinophyceae > Prorocentrales > Prorocentraceae > Prorocentrum > Prorocentrum cordatum. The sequence goes on from CAUYUJ010008380.1 coordinate 501,984, forward strand.
TGTCGTCCACGCACCCGTACAGGTCGACGGGCATCTCGACAGTGTTCTCGTCCTCGGCGCCACATGCGGCCAAGAGGACTGCAAGACGGACGCGAAATCGATGCGAATCGACGCTCAATCCGCCCCATTCCATTGACTGCCAGACGCTAGTCGGCGCTAATGCTTTCTAGAAGTGGAATTACGAGGGTACACAAGGCTCCCATGAGTTGCTACCGAATAGAAGCTGGTCTCCAGCTGGCCCTCGGTCCACCACTCGGGCCTGGCGTGCGTCTGTGGGGCAAGGCTCTGGCAGCAATGGGACCTGACATTCGCAAGCCATCAGGACGAGGTCAGGACTGGGGCAAAACCGGACAGGGACAAATCGTGGATCTCTGAGATCTGGCGGTTCTGGTCTGGAGGATGATTGTATCGGGCGCCGCGGCCACTCCAGAGCGCTCCAAAACGCTCCGAGAGGATTCCGGATCGCTCTGGCGCGATTTGTCCCGGACCCAAACTTGCCTGAACAACCAGGGTCCAGAGAGCATCCGGAAACCTGCAGGAACTTCAGCAAAAGACGACGGCGACGGCGATGGCGACGGGCTCTCCTCCACGGCGTGATCGTCCCACTGCTTGGAGAAGGGGGCCGGCGAGAGGCGGGACTCGACTGCAGCCCAGTCGAGATTGACCGCCCCAAACATGGGATGCGCCTTGAGCGGGGGCGACGCCCACGACGTCGACGTCGCCGGAGGAGGAGGAGGAGGAGGAGGAGGAGGAGGAGGAGGAGGAGGATAGGAGGAGGATAGGAGGAGGATAGGGGAGGATAGGAGGATAGAGGGGAGGAGGAGGAGGAGGAGGAGGAGGAGGAGGAGGAGGAGGAGGAGGAGGAGGAGGAGGAGGAGGAGGAGGAGGAGGAGGAGCGCGCAGTGCTCGTCTTCGTCGACGTCGACGGCGCCGTCCAATCGAAGAGCGATGCCCACCCGTCGCAAGGAAGCGGGCAGGAGCACGAAGCAGGAGGGCGCCGAGGCAGGCTTGGTCTCTAGAGGGGCCCCAGGACACACAAATAAATGCACACAAATAAACAGATCCCCCATAGTGTCCTATATGTTTTGGGTTTTCGCCTTCCCCCCCACTGCCCACATTTTCCCATATGTTCTGGGGGATCGACGATTAAATTGTGTCTGTGTGGTTGTTTCCCTCCTGAATCTCCGCCCGCCCCTGGAGACGAAGGAGCAGGAAACATCGCTCGACCCCTGAAATGTGGAGGCGCCCGCAGTGGATTGGACTCTTCGGCGGTGGACAGACCTCCCTTTAGAGAAAAACCTCCCCTTCGTGAAAACGGCCTGGGACCGAAAACGACGGGCCTGGGTCCGCAGAAATAACGGCCGCGACGCCCTCTCGCGAACCGACAACGACCAATTCGCTAATCGACGTGTCAGGGTAGGAGGTCTGTCCACCCCCCAACTCTGGAGGTCCGAAATCACTTACTTTCAACGACCGACGGGCAGTCGGCTCTCGTTCTGGGGCGTGCACGGCGCGCTCCAGCCCACGAAGGTGGCCTCGGAGGGCCGTCTCGAGGCTTCTCGAGCGGCGCGCTGCCAACGAAAGTGGCCAAGAATGCACCGGGGAGGCATGGATGCAAGGGTACCCTTAGCCGTAGAGGCACCAGAGCCTTGGGTAGAAGGATTCGTCCCCTGAATGGGGCTTAGCACTCCTGTTCCTGTCTTGCACGGAGCACCTTTCCTCTCGGGTGTTTGCGAGGGTGGAAGCAGGAGCCAGGGTCCCAACCTCCTGGCCACGAGAGAGGCAGTCAGCAGCTTGCATTCGCGGTGCAGAACGTGTGTGGATGCAGCGGTGCCCTTCGGAAAACCGCCCGTCCTTGCTATGCGGGTTGACTGTGCACGATCTGACGGTTCTCTGGCTGTCCAACGGCCTTCCCTCTCCCCGCACCTCGCCGGCCTGCGCCCCGGTGCTTCAGCTCGAGGAGGAGGAGGAGGAGGAGGAGGAGGAGGAGGAGGAGCAGGATGGGGGGGGAGGAGGAGGAG
>CAUYUJ010008381.1:5000-10000 GCA_963575745.1 Prorocentrum cordatum
GTGCGCCTTGGCAATGATCGCCCGCTGGAACGAGCAGATGGGTGCACCAGCAGCATCGCTGAATAGGCGCAGGCGGTCGTGCAGCGAGCGCGCCTTGGCAATGAGTGCCCGCTTGAGAACTAGCAGACCTGTCTCCAAGCCGCTTTGATCCGTCGCCCCGTGTTTTCCTCCGTTTGGTCACAGAACGCAGATTGTCGGCCCAAGTGCTGCTGCCCCAGTAGAAAGAAGCACTTCGGTCTTCATGCCGCCAACGACCGACAACTCCAGCGCTGTTGCGAACCTCTGGTCGAAAGGATTGTGCAATTTCTTCGTCTTACCTGGATGGATGTCCAAACCTGTCGTCGAAGCAACGCTTCGGAAGCCTGATGTCATCACTTGCTCGAACCACCTATGAGAAACACAGCATCCGCAAATCTGTAGTTGGTAATTAATCTGCGTGCACTGGACACCTGATAACAGAATGCCATACAGTCGGGGCGTTGACCTAAGGAACCCTAAATAATGAACGAGACCCGATTTTTCCATAAGTTCAACTTTGATTACCCATCGAAAATCTAAAGAAAACCTATGGCAAACTGTGAAACAATGAAGGAACACGGAGCCCCTCCCCAACGAGAAGGGTTCCTGCTTCAGCGCCCCGACTGTACTTGCGTTAAGGAAATGTCGGGTAGAGATGTTGGGTGATGTACTGCAGAAGACGCTTGGGCAGCAATAAAAATTCAATGGATCCCCCTGCTTCGCTCCCCGTGCAGTGCGGAACTCTCTGCTCAGTGCATCCGTGTTCACACCAGCGGTTTGGCCATCAGACAGCTTGGCAATCGTGTTGATGTAAAGCGCTGGGACCAGTTGACCTTCCGAAGGTTTCCAGAGTGCGTCGTGGGAAACTGTGTCAACATGCTCTTTGACATCCAGCGTGGCCGCCCACACTGGAGTCTGCCATTCCCTTACATTTATGTTGCACGATTGTGAGCGCAAACGAATGGTGATCAGTAGTTACATTCCTCCAGATACTGGCCTGTTCTGGGGGCTGGAATATGTCGAGCATAAGCTTCAAACAATTGTACAATCACTGGGAGAACAGCTTGCACACCAGCGGAAGTATGCACATTGGCCTCTAGCTCTGGGGCAAAAAGGCATCTCCAGCTTTGAACAAGATGCTAATTTGAGTGCGGCGCCAGCACGACGTGGGAGTTTCGGGCAACAAGATCGTGTTGTACAGTTCCAACAGTGCGTGCCGCAGGCTTCTCCCCCCGCTGTAATGCCAAATGTGTCTGCAAATTTACAAATATCCAACTGTCCGAATCCGGTGGACAGCTCTCCGTTGCTGAACGAGGGAATCCCGGCTTGGTGGCAGGTCGTTGGTTCCTGGTGTCCGCGTGCGTCGCTGCAACTAGTTTCTCGTAGAAGTCGACAAATACTTTTGCAATCGCCCGCTGGTCAAAGAGCTGGCCTCCATCAGAAGACCGCAAGGATGTGATGTGATGATCCTTGCGCTGCACAATCTTGAAGTCGCAAATATAACACAACCCCTGATGGTCATTCAATATATGCCCTGTGTGAGCCTTGTGTTTGCTCCGGTGTTGTGAGCTGGTGCATGGTTGATACTGTTGCTCACCAATCGTCGCTCTAATGCACTGCTTGTTGGTAACGCCTTCCGTTGCTCGATTACTCTGTGTAGCATACACTTCCCATAACTACTGCCACCTTCGCAAGCTTTGGTTGTTGACAGTGCCCCCATCGAACGTCGCATCGCGTGTGCGACTCCCCATACGACTCCACTACACCGTCGCCCTTCCCATACGAGAGGAGACGGAAAGAGGACACAAGGACAAGGCAGGAGGGAGAGGAGAGGAGGGAGAGCAGAGGAGAGCAGAGGAGAGGAGGGAGAGGAGAGGAGGGAGGGAGAGGAGAGGAGAGGAGAGGAGGGAGAGGAGGGCAGGAGGGAGAGGAGAGGAGGGAGAGGAGAGGAGGGAGAGGAGAGCAGAGCAGAGGAGAGGAGCTCGCGACGACTCGGACGACGGGCCGTCCAGGGCCCCCGGGCCGCGCGTGCCCGGCAGGCCTGCCTCGCGGAGCGGGAGGCGCCGCACCTGGAACAGGAGCGGTGTGATTACCCCCCCCCCCCTGGCTCGGAAGCCGGGCGAGGGCTGGCAGATTCGTGGCTGCTGAAACGGCCTCCCCGGAAGAAAAGAGAAAACAGATATCCCCGGAATAGGACTCGGCGCACCAGATAGCAAACGGGCCGCTTCCCGGAAAACAAAAAAAAAACAAGAACGAGAAACAAAAAATCCTGGAGCGCTCCGTCCTGACAGCCACGGGTCTGCCGGCCTTCGCCTGGCTTCTGTCTGGCGCGGACGAGAGGAGTCCAGCCGTGCGCCCCCGCGGCTGCAGGAGAGGCACCAGCCCTGAGCCTTTGGCCTATGCGCGCCTCGGCGTGGGCGCGCCTCGGTGCGTCCGAAAAAAAGAGAGGCGCCGCCAAGGGCATCCCCCCCGCGGCGGCCAGAGAGCAGGGCCGTGAAACAATTGCCAGTTGTCAACACCGCTGCAAAAAGACCAGTGCATCCATCATCCATCAACAACATCATCAACATCATCATCAGCAGCACCAGCATCAGCATCAGCATCAGCAACATCATCATCATCAGCATCGTCATCATCATCATCATCATCATCATCATCATCATCATCATCAGCAGCAGCAGCAGCAGCAGCAGCAGCATCCTCCTCCTCCTCCTCCTCATCATCATCAGCAGCAGCATCATGATCAGCATCGTCAGCATCAGCACCGTCATCATCAACAGCATCATCATCAGCAGCAGCAGCATCATCAGCATCAGCATCAGCATCAGCATCAGCAGCAGCATCATGATCAGCATCAGCAGCATCAGCTCCATCGTCATTGCCAGTTGTCCACACGGCGCACGCGGGCAGAGGCAGACGGCACCACCCCCACACGGGGGGGTACCATCGCCTCCCCGCTTGGCCCAGGGACCGCGGGGCCCGGCGCCCCCTGGCCCCGCCCGACCCCCCCCCGGCCGACGGCGCCCACGCCCTGCCAGGCCAGGCAGGCCCAGGGGACGTGCGCGGGCCCTGCCGCCCCACCACGGAGGAGGGGGTTGAATCTCGAGCGCGAAAGATACCCGTACCCTTACCCAGACGGGGTGGCAAGGGGCCCTCGGGGCATCACCCCCCCTGGGTCCGGGTCGGCTCCCGAAACCACCATACATACCCGTACCTAGACGGGGTGACCCAACCACCACCCCAGCTAGGTCCGGGTATATATGGTTGTTTCGGGCACCGACCCGTACCCAGACGAGGTGGCGGCAAGGCCGAAAACGCTCTAGCGGGCGGCCCTTTTCACCCCAGCTGACCCCGGGTCCGGGTATGTTTTGGGCTAGTGATTGAAACCCCCTTGTTGTGGGCCGACTGCGGAGAAGGGAAGAAAACCTCGGTGAAGAGGAGGCCCGGGCCCTTGGACAGGCCAGGGGCCCTCGCGCGACGGAGCGTGCCTCAGACCATGAAGCGGGTCCCAAACTGCCCAGGCGCTCGCCTGATAGCGCACGCCAGCGGGGCAGAGGAAACAGCAGCGGCGGCGCCGAGGGGCACCGTGAGCCTGGGGATGGCGCCACCAGAGGACGTAAACGCCAGCCAGTGTTCGGACACCGTCGGCGTGCAGGAACGAGCGGTGTCGTCGTCGTCGCGTCACGTCGGTCCCCAACGCTGGTGAAAGATGTCAAGCCAGGTTAGGCGTCGGTCGTAGGCGTCACCTGTTTCTGTGGTGAGGCGGTGGAAGTGCCTGACCCTCGCGGCCAAAACGCCACGCACGGCGCCGCGAGTGTCGCTGGAAGCATAAAAGCCGCAAGCCAGAACCAGTCACGCGGTCCCGAGCAGGGCACCTGGCATGGAACGCAATGCCTGTCCACGGAGCCTGACACACAGATCCGCAGTCAAATTGTCGGCCTGGCGGGGGCCTTCATCCGCCGTCCATGGGGTCCGAGGGCGGGTCGGCGTTCTGCGATCGAAGTGGGGTGAACCGAGTGAGCACCGAGCGCCCAAATTGCCAAAAGTGGGATGGCACGACGGCCTGGTGAGAGCAGCGGTCGCCCCAGGCCGTGGCGAGCCGTAGGGGGACACTGGTCTGGCGTACTGTGGTGCCGCCTTCTCCGGCGAGGGGGGCCGCTGGCCTCCGCCTTGATGAGGACACGCTGCAGGTCGACAGCCGTCACCTGAATACCTTGGTGGCGTGGTGGTACGGGGTGTCGTCGTCGGATGTCGAGCAGTCGTCAGTCGGTCGTCGGCGGTCGCTCCGGCGGTCGGCGCAGGCTCGTCGGCGGTCGTCGGGCGGACGGTCAGCGGAAGGGCGTCGGCGGTCGTCGAGCAGACGACGGACGGTCGCCGGCGGTCGTCGATGGCTGGAGTGCGGGCCTGGTGGCCACACCGCGGAGCGCCAGTGAAAGTCGTCGAACACTCGGTGAGGGTGTCAAGATGAACGATGCCGTGGTTCGGGGGTTGCTAAAGGTGCCCCTGGCCCAAGGTGCCCCCAGCTGTTCGCTCGATTTTGGAGCTCCTGGGACCCTCTGGACCTCGCGAGGGGTGATCTGGAGGCCGCAGTGGCCTCCTCGAACATCCTGGGGGCACCTTGGGCCAGGGGCACCTCTAGCAACACCCAAGGTGGTGGCTGTGGTGGCCGCTGCTCACCTGAACACTTTCGAACATGTGCGGTGACACGGACGTCGTCGTGAGAGGTCGAGCGGCCGGCGCACGGTCGTTGGCGGTCATTCCGGCGGTCGGCGGGCGGTCGTCGGCGGTCCTCGATCGGACGTGGCCGACAACACGAGGACTGGCTGGAGTGCTGGCCTGGTGCACGCGGAAAGCATCTATACACCACCACCGTGCCAGGCCAGGGCCATCCTGGGCCCTAGGATGGTGTATGCGCCCTCCTGGCCGAGCCAGGGGGGTCTATACACCATCCTACGGCCCAGGATGGCCCTGGTCTGGCACGG
>CAUYUJ010008381.1:15000-20000 GCA_963575745.1 Prorocentrum cordatum
GTAGAGCACGCGGGCGACCTGGTCACCGAACGCCTTCGTCGGCGCCTCTACGGACTCGCTGGCCTCCTCATCGATGCACTTGCAGTCCCCGATGAGCTGCTGCGCCACCGACACAGCCTGGTCCCTCTCGACCACGGGGGCATCGTGCGCACCCCTGAACGCGCCCTTGAGGAACTCCATGATGAGCTTCTCCCCCAGGAGCAGGGAGTGCACCTCGAGCACCGCACCGCCCGCGTGCAAGATGGTGGCAGGTCCGCCCATCTGCCCAGCAGGCCACGGCGGCGCGCCACACTCGCCGCAGACCGCGGTCACGGCCTGGCCATGGCTCTCCGCAGACGCGCCGCTCTGAAGTACGCCTGCAGAAGCTCTGGGGCCCCCCGCCCACAGAGCCAGAACGGCTGGAGGGAGGAGGAGGAGGAGGAGGAGGAGGAGGAGGAGGAGGAGGAGGAGGAGGAGGGAGGACGGAGGAGGGGAGCTGCGGGGCGGAGAGGGAGGAGAGTGGGAGCGGGGCTGGGGAGGGGGAGCATGCGGAGGTCTGGCGATACCAGCGTGCGTCGTTCTTTCCTGGTTCGGGTCGTCACAAGATGGTGGTAAGGATTGCGCTTCTCGTTGCGCGAAGCCCCAGGATGAACACACAGTGGCCAGGATCCTTAGGGTTGGAGACTCACAGGCTCGGACAGCGGAATCCAGCCTCTGCTGCAAGAGTTGAAGATGCACGCTGCGCACCTCGAGGTTGAACTCCGAAGCGCACAGGAGCAAGTTCGATCGAGCTGGTGGGGGACGCCAGTTTAGGGGGTCATATGCGAACCCTACCCCTACCCCCCACGATTACTAAGGGGGAGGGTGGGGTTCACTTCGTTCGGGAGCTCCCGAGCGAAGTGAACCCCACCGTCACACGGTAGGGGTAGGGGTAGGGTTCGCATGTGGCCCCCTACAGTTGCCACACAGATGCCCGCCTTCTCGGGGCCTCCCTCCAGCGTCGCATGCCGGTGGCTGTGCAGATGGTCGTGCAGGTGGTCCAGCTGGTGCTGCATCTCGGCCTCAGTCGCATGCCCAATGCCCTCCGACTGCCTGCTCTCTTTCCTCGCTGCCAGCACCTGCATGCCCTGTCGTCACACCCCGACCGCGGCCACCGAGCGACACCACAGCGTGACACGACTAGAAGAAGAAGAAGAAGAACAAGAAAAGAACGAACGAAGCAGCACCACAAACTTTCGGAGGCCCGTGCGGGCTTCGTGGGGCAGCGCTGGGCCTGCGATGGGCCCCTCGAGGCCCAGAACCCTGAAGAGGCAGCCGCCGTGACTTCCGGGGGGGCGCCGAGGCCCCAAGAGGGCCCTCGGGGCCCCCAAGAGGGCCCCAAGTGAGCCACGAAAGCCCCAACAATGGCCCCGAGAAAGCCGCAAGATGGCCCAGGTAAGCTGCCAAGAGCTCTCATACCGAAAGACATGCGAAGGCATTGGAGAATGGCTCCTGGGTCTGCTCAAGCTGATGCCGAGCTTCGGTTTTACAGCTACCCCCCCCGCTTTGCTTCACTGCTTGTCCCTACACGATTGTTTGTGTGTTGCCCTCTCGATGGGCCAAGAGAGTCCTCCACGGGAGCCCCACAGCAAAGCGCTATTCAATCTTGTTGTGCTGCAACCACGTCTCGCTTGACTACGACCCGGAACTGATCGTACTATAATACTGTATGCCCGACGTGTCCGTGTCGCCCTGTGCCCCTGTCAGAATGGGAAAATGCACAATGACAAGAAGACGCGCTCCTCCCATCAATAGTTTCAGCCGTGCTGATCCTGAGTCTGACCTCGAAAACAAAAGCAGACTTAGCACCAAAAGCTCATTTTGGATAGAAAGCCCAAATACATTAGTTGACGATATGACTGCACCGAAACTCAACTGTGTGATGATCGTAATAGATGGAAAAGTCCCCGACAGAGATCAAAATGTGCAGTGATGATCTTGCAGCCAGATTTCTTTCACGGATCGCGCATTTGAACAGAACGGATGCTGTAGTCAGCATCCAAGCAGACTGCATCGACGAACGTCAATTGCTTCGCTCAGGGATGTGCTTCAAGTTCTCTTTGCAGCAGTAGCTGTTACGGGTGTTCCTGGAGCTGGACGTTGCTGTCCCAATTGCTCTCCCCGAAACTGGGCCATTTGCTGTGCAAAGCCTTTGGTGGACTCACAGCCCGCTTTCCCACGAAGGGCATTCATGCATCTCTCCGATGTTCCGCCTAAGATGGTGGGAAGCGGAGTTCGCCAGCGTCTACCCAAGCGGACCAGAGAGAAAGTCTCCCCATGCAACTTTTCGACGGCTTCTACACTTGATGGGAAGTATCTCCCATAATGTAGTAATGTGCGACTAAACGTGGCTGTTGTTCAAGAGTCCCCTGATCAATACGTGACCTCATTATCTGTACCACGCGACCCATGGAGTCTTTGTTCGAAACGACGAATGTAAAACGCAACAAGCGAATGATAATCCAACCATTCAGAGGAATACTCCGCCTCTGCGGTTACGGCTGTCGTTAACGCAGTCAGGTAATACTCCCTGCAAGTGGTCATCCCGAACTGCGCATGAATCTCAGCACACTGCCCAGGTTCGCCCCCTCGGGATGACTGGTTAAGTGTGTTGTCTGTGGCACGCGTTTGCTCAGGTTGCAAAAAAAAACTGCGGCTAGAAGCTCAGAGTGCGCAGGCCCTCGCAAACGCTTCCATTGGATGCTCGAAAGCGTTTCTGCATTGACACTCGCGAATGCTTATTCTACTCAAATGTGGAACCGTTTTGGGTTTCAAACATCTGTTGGCAGCTATGTGCGTAATGAGCTAAATTGGCGAAACAACCCATTGTACGACGCTGAAGCAAGCATGTAGACTGCCGACTCCAAATCGGCACGACAGGGAAGTTCTTGCACCTTGCTTTGGCCAGCAGCGAAAGCGGATGCCACCGCATTCAAGTAGCCCGCGGGACGCGCCAGATCTGGGGTTGAATCGGGCAGGTCCCCCTGCAGGCGGATTTCGGAGGAAACATAAAATAAAACTAGCCAAAACGTGCCCATAGATAAGCAAAAATACTAGAAAAATCTGCCCCACATTGTTTTTCAACTATTCGGGAGCGGCCAAGAGGGGGGTGTCCAAGAGGGGGGGGTGCAAATCATGACCGGCGGCACGTACGCGGCCCAGCGGGGGGGCCAGGGACGTAATGAAATAAGAAGAGGCGCCATGAAATCTGAGGAAAAATCATGGCCCGCGCCATGAAATCCACCCCCCCCCCTAGTCATCACCCCCCTCTTTTCCGCTCCCGGACTATTTGTGCAGATCCCTCCCGTAGAGGGACACGCCCGACTCACGCCTACGACTGGGGGACGAGGAGGCGGCCGCGGAGGAGGCACGCCGGGAGGAGGCCTCGGGCGACGAGAATGGAACCTTCGCCACGGAGGGTGCGCCGGCGGCCTCGGGCACCGGAGACCAATACAGTCGGGGCGTTGACCTTTGGGTGGAGGTTCCCCCTGTGAGTAACTTCCCTCCCCAACGCGAGATTCTGGAGTACCTTGACAAAGGAGGCGAGATCGAACCCTTTGTTTTTGACGACTTAGGGTCCGAAATTTCGGTTGACGGCTCGATCGTCCACGGTGTGCGGTGGAAGTGGATCCCCAGGGTGACTTAAGGGCCGGCCGACCAATACAGTCGGGGCGTTGACCAACACTGAAGACAAGAACCCTAAATAAGGAACGGGGCCCCTTTCTCCCACAAGTTGAACTTCGACTTCCCGTGGAAAGCCTCAGGAAAGCAGAAGGCAGACTGTCGAACAAACAAGGAACACCGAGCCCCTCCCCAACGAAAAGGGTTCCTTCTTCAGGGCCCCGGCTGTGTACCGAAACGTGGCGCGGTCAGTCTTAGGTCGGGCGTGTCCTCCTGCAGGCGGGTTTGGGCCGAAAGATCAACAATCCGAAAATGCTCAAAAATTATGAAAAGTAGTCCAAAAATCGTCCCCGTAATGTTTGTCGACCATCTCTTAAAATTCCTCCCGCAGAGGGACGCGCCCGACTCCACGAAAGGGGGCGGCACCGTGACTCGGGGGGAAGCAGGCCGTCACCCGCTGGGCGGCAGGCAGAGTGCTGTGGCCAAGGACAGGACCGCTGGCGGCAGTCATCGAGGGGTCTGGCGTGTCAGCGGCGGCGGAGCTCTGCAAGAGCCTCGTGCGCACAGGCACCGCACCAGGGCAGCACCAAACCAGGGCCCCGGGGCCCTGCCGCAGCGCACCTCGGCGCTCTGCTGCGAGGAGGCAGCGGCTCCAGACCACTGGGGAGCAGGACCCGAGCCGCAGAGCGCCGCGGTCTCGTCCAGGCGCATGCTGTGGATCGGGGATCGACTGGCCCGGGTCGATGCACTGCCGGGCCGGTCAGGCTTTGCAGGATCCTGCCAAATCCTGTAAGACCCTGCCAGATCCTGCGCGCGAGCCCGGGTCAGTGCACCCCTGGCCCTGCAGGATCCTGCAAAGTCCGGCACTCTGTCTGACCCGCGTTGGCACTGGTCCCCGACCATCCCAGAGATCCGATGTCGTGAATTTTTCCATGCGAAATCCCCGGAAGTCCCGACCCATTCCCCAGGACCGATTTTCCATCCTGAGTCGTTTTTTGACGGCCCCGGAGCCGGGCGAGGTCCCCCAGAGGCCGAACACTGCGAAGAACCTGCCGAGTCCTGCCAGGAGCCTGCGGGATCCTGCACAGTCCGGCGCTCTGGCTGACCCGCGTTTGCCTCGGGCCCCGACCCCTTTACAGCTCGATGGGCGTCGAGGGGGAAGGGGGGCGGCGAGGGAGCGCGCCGACCGCGCAGGCTGGCGCGCAGTGGGCTGCCGCGCCGGCGGCGCAGCGGCGCTCAGCGGCGGCGGCGATGGCGCCGCGGCGGCGGCGGCGGCAAGAAGGCGGGCGGCGCGGCGGCGGGCGGAGGAGGAGGAGGAGAGGAGGAAAAAAAAGGAAAAAAAGGAGAAACAAAAAAAAAAA
>CAUYUJ010008381.1:25000-35000 GCA_963575745.1 Prorocentrum cordatum
AAGGGCCCTAGGAAGTTTCGGAACTGCTACTCTTAGGTCGGACATGTCCTCCTACAGGCGGATCTTGTACGAAAAAGAAAAAGTACTACTTATGGCGCCTGCGCCACAGCACCACGTTCACGATCATGGTGTTCATCGTATTGATCATAATTGTTGTCAACGTCGCAAACCGACCGAGTTCTGATCACAATGCAGTCACCACTGTGTAACTACAGGCCCATCATGTCCACCAGCTTAACTACAACGCTCAACTTTCCCAAAGAGGGGGCCGGAAAATTAAGGCGCCTCCCGTGGAGGGGGGGCCAGAGTACTAGTGTGCCGCGAAGTAGGGGGGGCCGGTATTCTAGGGGGGGGGCGTTGAATAAGGGATGTGGTACCCCAGAAATACCGCAAAATGATCAAAAATGCTAGGAAATCGTCCCCAGACTATCTTTTTACTATCTTTGAACTTCCCCCCTGTAGAGGGACGGGCCCGACTTAAGACTTCTGCTCAGAGTCCTGATTGTGTTCTGCCTTCGCAACAATCTGGAGGCCCCCTGCTTTCTGGAGTTCCCGTCGCTCGGGCCGCGGGCCCCTGGGGCCCTGAGAATTTCAGAACGTTTTTTTTTTAACAAATATATATATTTATATATATATATATATGTATATATATATATATATAGATACATTGTTGTTACAAAATGGTTGATCCAGAGATTGTGAACGTCATTCGTTGGTCAAACAGTAGAGCCAAGAACGTTTTCGTTGGCTGAACCGTCTAGCAGACAGCGAGGCAGCCGTGAAGAAATGGAGTCCAGCATAATCTCTGAGAATTGTTAAAAAATCTATTACAAAAAACTGGAGGGCCGTGTTGTCGGGATTCCTGGTCGCCTGGGCCGCGGGGCCCCCCAGGGCCCTGAGTCTCGATACGGCACGATCTAGCCTGGAGTCCAGGCCCTTGCCCAAGAGGAGGACGTGTTTTTCAGCTCCTTGCCCTTATTATCCTCCGCCGCCGCATACTCTTCCTCCTTCTCCTCCTCCTCCTCCTCATCCTCCTCATAATCATCATCAGCATCATCAGCGGCAGCATCAGCATCAGCATCAACATCAACATCAGCATCAACATCAGTATCATCATCACCATCATCATCAGCAGCAGCATCAACAAGATCATCAGCATCATCATCATCACCACTACCACCACCACCATCATCATCATCATCATCATCATCATCATCATCATCATCATCATCATCATCATCATCATCATCATCATCATTAACATCATCATCATCATCATCATCATCATCATCATCATCATCATAGTCATCATCATCATCATCATCATCATCATCATCATGTTCATCATCATCATCATCATCATCATCATCAACATCATCAGCATCATCATCATCATCATCATTATCATCAGCATCATCATTATCACCAGCATCACCATAATCATCATCGTCGTCGTCAGCATCATGATCATGATCATGCTCATGATCATCATCAGCAGCATCATCACCATAATCATCATCATCATCATCATCATCATGAGCATCAGCATCATCAGCATCTTTAGCATTAGCATCAGCATCATCATGCTGATCAGCATCAGCATCACCACAACCATCATCACCATCATTATCAGCATCATCGCCGTCATCAGTATCAGCAGCATCGTCATCATCATCATCATCATCATCATCATCATCATCATCATCATCATCTCATCATCATCATCATAATCATCATCAGCACCATTATCCGCATCAGCATCATTGGCATAAGAATCGTCAACCTCATCATCACCAGCAGCAGCACTACATCATCATCATCAGAATCATCAGCAGCATTATATCATCATAAGAATCAGCGTCATCATCAGCAACACCATGATCAGCATCATCATCGTCAGCATCAGCATCAGCATCAGCATCACCACCACCACCATCATCATCATCAGCATCATCAGAATCCCCATCATCATCAGCAGCAGCATCATCATCACCATCACCATCATCAGCAGCAGCAGCATCGTCATCATCATAATCATCAACAGCAGCATCATCAGCATCAGCATCAGCATCAGCATCAGCATCAGCAGCAGCAGCATCAGCATCATCATCATCATCATCATCATCATCATCATCATCATCATCATCATCATCATCATCATCATCATCATCATCATCATCATCGTAATCATCATCATCATCCCTCCTGATCCCAGCTCCCCCTCCTCATGCTCATCCAGGCTTCGGTCCCAAGGGGCGTCGGAGTGGTGGTGGTGGTGGTCGTGCAGGTGGTCGAGCTCGTGCTGCATCTTGGCCTCAGAACGCACCCCCCTTCCTGATCTGCACTGGTCCGCGGCCTAGTCTTAGGTCGGGCATGTCCCCCTACAGGCGGATCTTGCAGGAAATTTTGAAAATAGACAAAACAAATACAACAAAACAAAACAAACAAACAAAAAAAAACAATCGGTCCCATACTATTGTTTGACTATTTGGGAACATTCCTCCTGTAGGGGGACATGCTCGACTTAAGCCTAGCCCTGATCCTGATCCTGACTTGGCCAGCCCGTGGCGGCACGCCCAGATGGGGAGGGGAGAGTAGGGGGCGACCTTCCAAGAAGGACGCTCTCCCGCCCGTAGACCATCTTCTTTGCATCGGCGACAACCTGTGCGAGGCGGGGATTTATCCATATCCACCGCCTGGGAACCGACGTCCTGGTGCCCCGGCGGGCGGTGGGTATGGACATGTTTTGGCCCCTGGGGGCCCGAATGTATCCATATCCACCGCCTGCTGAGGTCCCCGAAAATTGATCCTCCAGGCGGTGGCCATGTATAAACTCCCGCCTCGGAACCTGGGTTATCAAGGGGGGGGGGCGGCGCGGCCGACAACCTAACCTTCGCGCTGTGGGCAGCCCTGCATATTCCCGCGCGCACCGGTGCTGGGCCCCTACAGCCGTCAACGAAAGCAGCGCTTTCCCACCTGATAAGCTCCCTGAGGCCTCTGAGAATACGTCTCGGAAGGCGGAGGAGGCTCTAATAGAACTTCCGATGATTTTTTAGAAGGCCGCACCCCTCGCCCTTCCCCCATTGCACACAGAAAAACGAAGCGGAGACCATTTTCTTTGAATCGGCGACGACAACCTGGGTTATCTGGGGGGGGGAGGGGGCCAGCCGGTAACCGAACCTTCGCGCTGTGGGCAGCCCTGCATATGCCCGCGCGCACTGGTGCTGCGGCCCCTGCAGCTGTTAACGAAAGCAGCGGTTTCCCTTCCTGATAAGCTCCCTGAGGCCTCTGAGAACGCGTCTCAGAAGGCGGAGGGGGCTGGCTCGAACAGCACTTCCGATAGTCTTTTTAGAGGGCCGCACCCCTCGCCCCTCCCCCAAATTGCACAGCAGAAAACGAAGCGGCACCAGCATAAACTGTCGGAGGCCCGCGATTTCTCGGGCCGGCGTCGACCCCCCTGGCGGCGCCTCCAGCGACGCCCCTGGTGCGCTCCTGGGCAGGGGAGGGTACAGCAGGAGCTTGACCACAAGAAACCTTCCGTAAGAAACCCAACCCTGAGAGCCCAGGACGCCCATTGATTCTTGGTGTGGGCACGTCACGCTTTCCACAGCAAAGCCCTCATCAAAACCCAAGAAACCCAGGGCACCCTGGAGGCAAGCCAGGGTGTTTCTTGGCATGGGTTTCCACTGCAGGCCAGCGGAGACCCAAGAAAGCCGAGCGGAACTCTCTCTCTCTCTCTCTCCTTCGATTGTGCACGCCGCCCAGGCCCGATCCGTCGACGCCACCGAACTTCACACCTCGCGAGCCCCGCGAGGCGTGAGGCGCGACGCGCGCCTCTCTTCGCGCCCTCGCGCCCTCGCGCCCTCGCGCCCTCGCGCAGCCCACCTGAAGAGGGGCACCTGCTCTGGCCCCGGCTGCGTCGCGCGAAGCGTCGCTGTCTTCGCGCCCCCAGTGGGCGGCCTGGGATTATTCACCCCGAGAACGCCTCGGCGACCACCGAGGCCCGGCTGCACCGCCCGGCTCCGAGCAATCGGCGGGCCAGCTCCTCCTCCTCCTCCTCCTCCTCTTCCTCCTGCTCCTCCTCCTCCTCCTCCATCTCCTCCTCCTCCTCCTCCTCCTCCACCTCCTCCTCCTCTTCCTCCTCCTCCTCCTCCTCCTCCCCCTCACTCCTCCTCCTCTCCTCCGCCTACTCCTCCTCCACATTCCTCCCTCCTCCTCCTGCTCCCCTCATCCTCCTCACCCTCCTCCTCACCCTCCCTCCCCCTCCCCCTCCTCCCCCTCCCCCTCCGCCCCTCCCCCTCCTCCTCCTCCTCCTCCTCCTCCTCCTCCTCCTCCTCCTCCTCCTCCTCCTCCCCTCCCCTCCTCTCTTCCTCCACCTCCTCCTCCTCCTCCTCCTCCTCCTCCTCCTCCTCCTCCATCCTCCTCCTCCTCCTCCTCCTCCTCCTCCTCTCCTCCTCCTCCTCCTCCTCCTCCTCCTCCTCCTCCTCCCCCACCCCCTCCCCTCCCATCTCCCCTCCCCCTCCCCTCCCCCTCTCCCCTCCCCCTCCCCCTCCCCCTCCCCTCCCCCCCCCCTCCGTCCTCCTCCTCCTCCTCCTCCTCCTCCTCCTCCTGCCTTCCTCCTCCTCCTCCTCCTCCTCTCCTCCTCACCACCTCCTTCCTCCTCCGCCTACTCCTCCTCCTCCTCCCCTCCCCGCTCCTCCTCCTCCTCCTCCTCCTCCCTCCTCCACCTCCGCCTCATTCTTCCCTGCTCCTCCCCTCTCCCCCCTCCTCCTCCTCCTCCTCCTCCTCCTCCTCCTCCTCATCATCATCATCATCATCATCATCCTCACTTCTTCTCCTTATAAATAACTCCCCCCTGTCGCACCCCGAGGCAAGTTTTGAGGACGGGCCGGGCGTTTCGCCTGAGACTTCCTCACCATTTATGACCCTGAAGCTTGGAAATTGACAACAGCTTCATAGATGGAGGGTGGGTGGCTTTCAAAGTGTGGCTCTCGCCTTTGCGCCGCGCACATTCGTTTTCAAGATTTGCAAAGAGTTTCACGGATTGAAGGCGGGTGGTTTTCAAAATGTGGTTCTCGCCTTAGCGCCGCGCACATTCGTGTAAAAATGTTACACGAGCTTCACGGATTGAGGGCGGGGGGGGGGTCAAAATGTGGCTCTCGCCGTAGCACCGCGCACATCCATTTTGAATATTTACGAGAGTTTCACAGATTGATGGCGGGTGGTTTTTCAAACTGTGGCTCTCGCCTTAGCGCCGCGCACATTTGTTGAATGTGCAAGAATTCGCATTATGGGCGGGTGCTTGACAAAATGTGGTTCGCGCGTTAGCGCCGCGCACATTCATTTTGAAAATGTGCAAGACCTTCACGGATTGAGGGCGGATGGTTTTCAAAATGTGGCTCTTGCCTTCGCGCCGCGCACTTTCGTTTTAAAAAATTGCAAGCGTTTCACGGATCGAGGGCGGTTCCTTTTCAAAATGTGGCTCTCGCCTCAGCGCCGCGCACATTCTGGATACAAAATTTGAAGGGTGTCACGGATTCCCATGATCGACGTACAAGAAATTACGTTTCGGAAGGATTCGCGATTTTGAGGGCGCAACAATTAGAATGATTCGCGGAGTTGAGGTCCCAGGGATGGCGTTCCGGCACGATTCAGGATCGTCAACACGCAACAGTCAAGTTCATCCATGGCGTTGGAATACCGAGAATAATTACCTAACAGCAAAGACTGATAGGTTTCTAGTAGGCTCAAAAGAGAGCATCATGACGCCCCAGGGGGGTCTGGGCAGATGCCGGACGGGTGCCGGGGAGAATCCGCGGAAGTCGTTTTAAGCAAACAGTTACACACTTCGTGGTCTTCGAGGTCCCAGAACTCCATTCCCGGGCCACATTCTGAATGCCCGGAGCCAACTGTAGGCCACTTCGTGCTCTTCGAGTTCCCAGAACTCCATTCCCGGGCCACATTTTGGATGCCCGGAGCCAACTGTAGGCCACTTCGTGCTCTTCGATTTCCCAGAACTCCATTCCCGGGCCACATTTTGGATGCCCGGAGCCAAATGTAGGCCACTTCGTGGTCTTCGAGTTCCCAGAACTCCATTCCTGGGCATGATTTTGAATGCCCGGAGCCAACTGTAGGCCACTTCGTGTTCTTCGAGTTCCCAGAACTCCATTCCCGGGCCACATTTTGAATGCTGAGGCAGGCTGATGCTGAGGCTGAGGCAGGCTGAGGCTGAGGCATGCTGAGGCTGAGGCCGAGGCTGAAGGCAGACTGAGGCTGAGGCTGAAGCAGGCTGAGGCTGAGGATGAGGCAGGCTGAGGCTGAGGCTGAGGCAGGCTGATGCTGAGGCAGGCTGAGGCTGAGGCTGAGGCTGATGCAGGCTGAGGCTGAGGCAGGCTGAGGCTGAGGCCGAGGCTGAAGGCAGACTGAGACTGAGGCTGAAGCAGGCTGAGGCTGAGGCTGAGGCAGGCTGAGGCTGAGGCAGGCTGAGGCTGAGGCTGAGGCAGGCTGAGGCTGAGGCTGTGACTGCGACTGCCGTTGCCACTGCGACTGTCATCGCGAATGCGACTACGACTGCGAGAACAGCCGAATTCTACAACTGGATTCTCATCTGAATCTTAAGGGGAATGTTTCCAGATATGCTCCTACACATCGCTGTTAGGTTGTTTTGCCGGGATAATGTTTTGGCATGCTTCAGGGTCTTCAAACGATTGTCTTCCAACGAGGCAGGCCCCTCTGTGGAAATGAACCGTTGTAGGGGCCTATGAAGAGGGAGCTTGGGGGGAGGGTTTATTCCAACATCGTTGGTGACTCTTGGGTTTACACTGGTCCTCCTCCTCCTCCTCCTCCTCCTCCTCCTCCTCGGGCTTCCCGCTGGCTTCCTCCGGCGTGTCAGGGAAGTCGACCCCTCGCCGCCGCGGCGAAGAGGCCTGCTGTGAAGCAGCCCCCCACTCGACAGGATGTGTCGTGGATCTCGCCCGGCCGACGGATCAGGGCAGGATCAATCGGCATCGGATCGGGAGATCGGACAGGTTCGGAATGCGCATCCGAATCGGCCCGCATCGGCACGGAGTCGCAATCGAATCGGATCGGCTGCGTCCGGATACACAGCGGCGCTATGCAGGCATCGGGCCGCATCTCGGGGGGACGGCAAGGTGGGGCAGGGTCAGCAGTGGGGTGCGCAGGAGATCGATCCAAACGGCCCCTGGAAGAAGAAGAAGAAGAAGAAGAAGAAGAACACCAGCCCCAACGTGGGCTGAGGAGGAGGAGGAGGAGGAGGAGGAGGAGGAGGAGGGAGCGTCGGAACGCCGGAGGCGAATCGCCGGCACCGAATGGCGGATCCAGCGCCTCGAGGCGGGCCGACGGATCGGGAAAGGGCCCCGGCCTGCATGTCCAGCAGGCCCTGGGCCCAGGCCGTCGGAGGCCCCGGCGGTGCTGCACCACCTGGGGAGGCGGGCAGACGGCGAGCTGCAGTCGGGGCGTTGACCTAAGGAACCCCAAATAAGGAGCGAGGCCCCTTCCTCCCATAAGTTGAGCTTCGCTTGCCCATGGGAAACCTCAGGAAAACAGAAGGCACACTGCAGAACGATCAAGGAACACCGAGCCCCTCCCCAACGAACAGGGTTCCTTCTTCAGGGCCCCGACCGTATTCCCCCCTACCCCACCGCACACTATTCGAGGGAAGCCAAGGTGCTTTAAAGTCCGTCCTCCTCCTCCCCCTCCCCCGCAGATCCTGGAGAAGGAAGCGCAGGGGATCGCAACGCCTCTGAACCATCAGAAAACGAATCGCGAACGGCACGCTGCATGAGGCAAAACGACGTCGGTAACGACGACCGCTCGACTCTCCTCAACTGCTTGCTAACACAGCTTCTCACCAAACCAGAGCCTTCCATCGTAGCACACACACACAGAGGCCGAGAAGGCCGCAAGTCGAGACGGGAAGATTATAACTGTAAACAATTGACAAGGGCTCGAACAAGCACACAGCCTGCTCGTCCCGACAGGGAGTTTTCGTCAGGTTTCCAAACCAACGGAACCAGTCATAGAGCGCTGAGAAAACCAAACACGAGCGGACCTAACAGCGCATACAAAGGTGACTTGAACTCAGGCGATAAGTAATTAACCAGGGCCCCCGAATGCTCGATACACTGGTTCTGAATGACACGACACGCTGCTGAACGCTCATGCCTTGCGGAGGAGAACTTGAGGGTCGCAGCCCTGGCGCCTCCCTGGTCGGAGCGCTGGCGAGACCACCGCGCTGGCCAACTGCATCGGGGGCGCTGATGGACGTGAACGCCACACACGGGTTCACTGCATCAACCGCCTCGTAGAAAGCCCTGCTCAGCATGGCATCGTCGATGACGTCCCCGGCCACCCAGCAGCCGAGCATCTCCGAAGACTCCATCTTGGTCGCTGCGCCGGAGACGTTACTCCAGATTTCGTAATAAAAGGGAGGGGGTCTGGACCCTCCAAGACAGGCCATTTCAGACCCCCCCCCCGTGGGAGAACCCTCCAAAACGTCGTCCCCAGACCCCCCCAGGCCCTCCAAGATGGCCTGGAAGAGACCCCCCCCCCGAAATGAGACTCCCCTCCCTTTATTACGAAATCTGGAGTATCTGACACGCCGCTCGCCTTCCAGAAAGAGTGGTCTGGCGACCCCGGTAACGCGGGAAACCGACGCCAGCAGCTCGGCGTTGCTCGGTTAACTCGCGGCCCGCACTGGGGCCCGCGAGTTGACCGAGCAACCAACTCCTCCTCCTCCTCCTCCTCCTCCTCTCCTCCTCCTCCTCCTCCTCCTCCTCCTCCTCCTCCTCCCCTTCCTCCTCTCCTCCTCCTCCTCCTCCTCCATCCTCCTCCTCCTCCTCCTCCTCCTCCTCCTCCTCCTCCTCCCTCC
Organism: Prorocentrum cordatum; assembly: GCA_963575745.1. Taxonomy (NCBI): domain Eukaryota; class Dinophyceae; order Prorocentrales; family Prorocentraceae; genus Prorocentrum; species Prorocentrum cordatum. The sequence goes on from CAUYUJ010008381.1 coordinate 33,891, forward strand.
TCCTCCTCCTCCTCCTCCTCCTATTATTATTATATGTTTCCTCCTCCTCCTCCCTCCCTTCCCTTTCCTCCCTTCTCCTCCCTTCTCCCTCCCTCCCTCTTCCTCCTCCTCCTCCTCCTCCTCGTACTCCTCCTCACCTCGCTGCCAAAGGTGACCCTGGCACAAGCTCCCGCCCAAGCTTCTCGCGACATCTCGGAGCCCCCGGGGCCCTCTGGGCCTCGCGATGCTGATCATGGAGACCACCTGGGACGCCCTGGAGAGCACCTCGGGCCAGCCACACCTCTGACAGCAGCCGAAACTCTTTCCCTTGATACGAAGGCGTTGGGGGGAGCCGACAGGTGGGGAGTGGCTTGGGGGGGAGGACAGTGAACTGGAATCGACGACGAATCGGCCATGGGCCCCCGATGGGGAAACCCCACCGTCTCGGGCGGGCTTACACTCGGGCCCCGACTGGTGGAGAGAAGGCAGAATGGACATCGATGCTCCCCTCTCCTGGGCCAGTCCCCTCTGTTGGCGCCCCTGATCTCCTGGACGGCCAAAACCATCCCCACCCACACTGGGTAAGCATTGGCCCCGCAGGCCGACCTACACCCCGCCCCCCCATAGGTGGGGATGGGTGCTGTCTCCCTCGGATTTCGCAGCACCCACCCCCACCCAGAGGGAGCACGCTGGGAGGGCTGACTCACCCTGCCCCGGTCGGGGTGGGAAGGGTTCTGACCATGACGAGCTCTGCCCCTCCGCCTGCCTCTGCGAACGCACATCTGGCGGGCATGGGCACGCAATGCTAGAGATGTTCGAACATTGACGAACGAGAAACACACACCCATACCCATAGGGGGGTCGTTGAGAGGAGGACTGGCTATGGGTATGGGTGCGGGTTGTCGGGCCCTGGGGAACGCTCCCGCTCGAGCGGGGACCCCCACCCGACAACACGCACCCATAGCCCTCTCCGACCCCCCTATGGGTGTGGGTGTGTGTTGTTGGTTCGTCAAACATTGCGAACACGCGGCCAGGTGCCAGCCTGGCCTAGGCAGCGGCCTGTGTGCAGCCGAGCGCTGACCGGTCGATGCCAGCGCGCGCAGAGTGCACGGTGCGCTCAGGGGCGACGCG
>CAUYUJ010008382.1:0-40592 GCA_963575745.1 Prorocentrum cordatum
GGGCTCAAGAAAAATCAAATCCAGCTTTGTGAATTACGTGTCGGCTTTTTTACATTGGGAATTACCTTCGGCTTTTGGGTGGTGATGGTGGTGGCGGTGGTGGTGGTGGTGTGCGTGGTGTGGTAGTGGTGGTGGTGGTGGTGGTGGTGTGTGTGTGGTGTGTTATGGTGGTGGTGGTGGCGGTGGTGGTGGTGGTGGTGGTGGTTGTGGTGGTGGTGGCGGTGGTGTGGTGGTGGTGGTGGTGGTGGTGGTGGTGGTGGTGTGTGTGTGTTGTGTGGTGGTGGTGGTGGTGGTGGTGGGGGTGGTGGTGCGTGTGTGGTGTGTGGTGTGTGGTGTGTGTGGGTGGTCGTGGGTGGTGGTGGTGGTGGTGGTGGTGGCTGCGGCGGTGGTGCGTGTGTGGTGTGGTGGTGGTGGTGGCGACGGCGGTGGCAGAGCGTCTCTTGGTCTCAGCCTGCAAAGTACCCCCCAAGAGGGCCCCACGCTGGCCCCAAGAAGCCTCCAAAACGCTGCCGGAACGACCCACCGGAAAGATTTTGATATCAACTCCGGTCGTCGTCGTCGTCGTCCTCGCCGCCGTCGTCGATCCTCCCTCTCCTATTCCCTCTGCTCCCGCCTCTTCCTCCTCCTCCTCCTCCTCCCCCCCCCCCTTCCTCCTCCTCCTCCTCCTCCTCCTCCTCCTCCTCCTACTCCTCCTCCTCATCCTACTCCTCCTCCTCCTCCTCCTCCTCCTCCTCCCCCTCCTCCTCCTCCTCCTCCTCCTCCTCCTCCTCATCATCATCATCATCATCACCCTCGTCCTCCTAATAGCCGATAGCCTTCATTCGAAGGCATATGCGAGGACGGGTGCGATTCACTGCTGCGCTGGACGTGGCTACGGCGTCGGCGTAGCCACATCCAGCGCCGCAGCCGCTACGCATCCCTGATGCGTAGCCTTGATTCGATCAGGGATGCGTAGCCGCTACGCATCCCTGATCAAGGCAACTCGCCTGGATACTTTTTGGGGATGGGCTGGTGGGGATACGGCGGGATAGGCGAAGCGTGATGAATCTTCTTCGACTCCTGCACCAGGCTCCTGAGGTCGCGCCGAAAGCCACTGTCCGCCTTGTTGTTGCCCGAAGCCTCCTCCAAAGCCCCGTAGCACTTCAAGAGCAGCTCCGCCAACTCGCAATTTTTCCCCCGCTCGCCTGCGTCGGTGGCCGCCTCCTGCTGCAGGAGCTTGGCGGAGCGATCACGGCAGACAGAGCGAACGAGTTCCTCGAGCTCATGCGTTCCCTTGGGGCGGAGTTTCTTGCGCCAATCTGGGATTACAGTCGTGGCCTTCTCCAGCCACTCAGCGACGTCTGACTCCCCGTCGGCGCCCAGCTTGTCCATCAGAGTGTCGTAGTCCGCGGCGACTTTGTCATCGACGGGCGACTGCGACCAGTACTTATCGGCAAGCTTGCCCCACACTTCCGACTCCTTCAGGGTCTCCGCAACGTTAGCGCAGTCGCTGCCCAGGGAGGACTTGAGCTCTGGCGCCAGCATGGTCTTCGCAGCTGCGTACGCTCCGGTAGTGGGCCTTGGCACGCAGAGACCTAGCACGCAAAGGCATACGGTGTGGATATCATTCATGACATGAATCAAGGACTCCTTCCCGTCGGCCAGGCCGGATGAGTGGCGCTGCAAGTCGATGTTGATGGCCCTGGACAGGTTCTCGGCCGCACTGGTGTCAGGGCTCTTGAGCATCCTCTCAAATTCGTCGCAGAAGAAGGTCTTGCCGAGGAGCTCGACAAGCGTTTTCTCGTCCTTCTCTCCACCGTCGGCGCGCAACACCGACAGCGCAAATAATGATGGCTTCTGGTAGTCCAGCTGGTACTCAGACGGGTCCTTCGTGGGCCACGGGCGAATGATGTCCACAAACTGGTCGAAATCCTCGCCTGCCAGGCACTCCCAGGCCTTGAACTTCAACTGGGCGCACCAGAACTCGAGCGGTATCGGCGGGCAGTCTCTGCTGTCCATGACGACCTTGAAATTGTCTGTGTAAGCAACCCCGTCCTTGCATGTCGCGTGGCCCTTGATGAACAGGGCGGCCGACGCAACAGCCATTCTCCTCTTCACCTTGGTGGACTCTACCTCCTCCTTGTTAGCCACCAGCAAGTCGTAGTGGCGCTTTGCCTGCAGGGGGGCCAACGTTGGCTACCTCCTCCTATCCCTCTCCCTCCTCCTCCTCCTCCTCAACGTGCGTCTAATGCCATGCATTGCTGCAACATGTTCTTAACGCAGTAGAACATGTTGGCGTCAGGGGCAACAGTAGTCATGAGCTGCATGGAGTGCAGGAGTGATCAATCCCACAAAGTGGGATAGCGGATGGTTGCACTTCTTCGGCGAAATCTGGGGGATGCCAGCCCATCCTCGGTGCAGTGTTCTTGACCTTTGCTCTGCCATGCTGTGCGGTGCGTGAGGCATAGCACAGCACATTGGCCGAGTCTCCCCAGGTCAGCTGGCTGCTGCCTTGTAAGCGTTGCGGTGAAAAAAATCCTCCTCCTCCTCCTCCTCCTCCGTGGCAGCCGCGCTGCTTCGGAACAGCCGTGCGGCTGTCGCGGAATCGGCGCGCAGCCTCTCTGGAAGTCCCAGCGGCCGACTCGCGGCGGGTAGGCCGGCACGCCAATACTTCCGCCAGCCCCCGCCGAGTTTCCGCCAGCAGCCGCCCTCGTTCCCCTTCGTCCAGTGCGCGCCGAATCGACGCCACAACCCCTCACCCCCTCGGCGGGGGGGGAAGGGGTGAGTGCAGCAGTCGACCACATTGGTTTGGGCATCAACGAATTTGCGCCCTGGCCCCAACGACCCCTGCGATCGCCCGCTTGTCCGAGGAGCCGTCCAGAAAATTGAGGACGTCAAGGGCCGCCGGATCCCACTCATCGGGCCCAACACTGGCTGCCCCAGCGGCCCCGGTGGCCGCAGCACGCTTGCTGCCGCGGCTCATTCCGGACCGCGCCGAAGTGCCTCGACCAACGACTGGAGCGGCGGCCTCCGCACCAACGTCCACGACCATGGAGCCACTCATGGCACCGCGTGCCCGCCTGGCCGGAGGCGCCGCTGGAGCCCCCATTGAACTGGGCGCACGGCGCCTCGCCTGCGACGCTGCGGGCGCCGCCGCCGGCCGGTTCGCCCGGCTCTGCAAGAAGCTCGGCAGCGACCCCCCTCCAGCAGCCTGGGAGGGGCGACCGCGACGACGACGACGACGACGACGACGACGACGACGACGACGACGACGACGACGACGACGGCGACGGCGACGGCGACGGCGACGGCGACGGCGACGGCGACGGCGACGGCGACGGCGACGGCGACGGCGACGGCGACGGCGACGGCGACGGCGGCGGCGGCGGCGGCGGCGACGGCATCGGCGACGGCGCCGGCGACGGCGGCGGCGGCGGCTGCGGCGGCGGCAGCGACGACAACGACGCAGAACCCAGCAAAGGCGGCAGCCCTGAGGTCCCCATGTCCTGACCCGCACCCCAGGCACCTGACATGTCCTTGATCCTTGACCCACAAACCGAATGCGAGCGGTCGCGTTTCGACGAGGATGGGCGGCGGGGAGGGGGGGGGACGATTTGTTAACATGGGGGTCTCCGCTGCGACCCGCCGCGATGGGGGGGGGCGACTTATTAACTTGGGGGGGTTGATTTGTTACCATGGGGGGGCGATTTGTTAACAAGGCAAGGGATGAGGACGACGACGCCGAACGACAAGGGCGAGAATGATGACGACGAGGACGACGAGTGCGAGGACGAGGACGAAAAGTGGCAAGGGTGGAAGAATCGCGCCGCATACGCGGGCGCGCTCTCGGAACGGCCCCGCCCCCCGCAGCCCAGAACAACCTGATAACAATTAGGTTGGCGACAGCTCGGGTGTAGAGTGTCGGGTTTGGGCGACCCGCCGGCCTCTTCCTCGCCGTCGGCAGCCTTGCCAATGCCCTTGTGCTCCCGCACGCTGTCGATGACGCCGTCAGCTGTCCGCTTGGCCACTACAGCCTTGCACTCGCGGTCCACGAAGCTCATCGTCTTGACCTGCATGTGCCCCTCGGGGCGAAGGCACCTGTCTCGCCCACCAGTGTCAAGAGCGAGCAACCATTTGTGAACGTCCTTGTCCTGGTCCTTGCGAATAACCTGGCCGAGCATGTCCTGCTCGTGTTTGGTGCAAGTTGTGGTGAACACGCGTAGCCGGCGAGGCGCCGAGTCGTCCCTGAGCAAGATCACATCTTCCTGCTCGTTCTCCTCATTCACGACCGGGGCGGCCTTGAGGCCGACGTCGGCAGCCTCCACCTGGAAGTGCCGCAGAAACTCCGTTGTGCTGAACACCAAGAACACCGCCTCCATAGTCTGCCCAGAAGTGGTGGAGGAGTTGACGGCCCCTGGGATCGCCACCTCCAGATCCTCACCCTTCTGGAGCACGCCTCTGGCCTTCTCGACGCGCTTCTTCAGCAGCGCCGACTCCTTGTACATCTGCACGAAATTGTGGAACGTCGCGCCCTGCAACGGGAACGCGGCGTGGAGCTTCTGGCACTCCTTGCACGCCGGGCCCTTGGCAACCAGCTCGAGCTTGCCCTCCACGATCTCCTCAACGTAGACCGCCCACTCCTTATCCTCGCGGGCGGCGCCGGCCGAAAAAAAACGCGGGCAATCAAGCGGGGGTGCGGGAGGGGTGAGGAGACCGGAGGGGCGAATCCATCACGATATCTGTCGGTAAACACGATGACGAAGGTGCTACGATGAAGGTGGGACCCGTGGGACCTGTGGAACCTGGGGATCCTGTGGGACCCGCGGGACCTGCGAGACATGTGGGCGACACCTGTGGGATCTGAAAGACCTGTTGGACTTGTGGGTCCTGTGGGACCCGCGGGGCCTGTGGGACATGTGGAACCTGTGGGGCCCGTGAGACCTGTGGGACCTGCAAAACCTGCGACACCTGCGAGACTGGTGGGACCTGTGGGACCTGTGGGCCCTTTGGGACCTGCGGGACCTCTGGGACATGCGACATTTGTGGGACATGTGGCACCTGTAGAACAAATAGAAACACACATCAACTTGAATATCCAATCGGTCAACCACCGTGAAAAATCACATCCGTTTCCGGCAGGCCGCACACTGCCGACTCGCCGGCCCAACGGCCAAGGGGCGTCTTCAAATCCCCGGTATGAGGTGCAAGAACGTGTGTATTTTGCGAACGCACGGCGGCCCCCACAAAGCGGTCCAGGAAAGCTCCAGAGGGCCCCCAAACAAAGGCCCATATGGTCCGAGACGGCCCGGGGGCGGTCAGACACGCCCAAGATAATCCCTGGACGGCCCGAGGAACCTCGAAACGCGTCAGGACAATCCCAAGAGGACACCCAAGGGGCCCCGACGGGCTGTTGCCCTGAGGTTTCTGACAGATTTTCGCGCTATCGCCTTTCGTGCTTCCGACCGCCAAGGACGGCAGGGGGGCCCCATATATCGCCCCAAAACATCCCTGGAGGGCATCCGAAGGGCCACAAGAAAGATGGCCCAAAACGGCCCCAATACGACCCAAAATGCCCCCCGAAGAGGCTCAAAATGCCCCCAAGAGGAATCCAAGCGGGGAGCCCGACCTGCCATTCGGAGCCTTTTCCTCCGAACACGGCCCCCGATTTCACCGGCAAACACCGAAGAAGCCCCAAAGAGGCCACCGAAGGCCCCCAAGACACCCCCAAGAGGCCCCCAAAAAAACCTACGAGGCCCTAACCTAAACATGCCGCCACGAGGCCCCTGAGAAGCCTCCCCGATGTCCCCAGAAGCTTCCCAAAAAAGCCTTTTGTCCAAACCCCAGTCTGGCCAAAAGCCATTACACACTACAGGCCCTACAGGCCAAACCGGTGGAATGAGCGAACAGATAGAATTAAATCGCTAGCTGGCAACAAAGGCCATACATGTACAATCAGATTGTCCGGCACCACTTCGGTCCCGAGCTTTGCACAAGCACAACATGCACTCGAGAATGTCCTGCGCGTCGCTGGCCTCGCCGTCGACGTCGTCCGGCTCCTCCTGCTCTTCCTCCTCCTCCTCCTCCTCCTCGCCCTCTTCCTCGTCGCCGGCCATTACAACGGCGAGCGCATCCTCGACCTCGTCACCCCTCTGGCGCTTGGCGGTCGACGGCGGCGCGCGGCACCGACCTCCAACGGCAGGCGGCACAATACGTAGGAGGCTCGCGCGCCTCCAAGCGAACCCCCCCGCGCTAAACCGACTGTGGGCGTGTATGGGCGCGAATGAATCTGAGTGCGAATGGGTCTGAGTGGGATTGGGTTTGGGTATGAATTGCCACGAGTGCGAATGGCATGAGTATGAATGAGTCCGAGTATGAGTGGACATATATGTAAAGTTTGGGTGTGAGTACTACGAATGTGAGTGGGCCTGAGTGTGAACGGATTCGAGCGTGAAAATGATAACGGAAAGGGAGGAGAGAGGCGGGTGAGTGATGAAAGCGGAGGCGCAATTCGAATAATCATCCGCCACCGTGCCTCGAGGTACAAGGTGGGGCTACCCTACCCCCAGGTGTTCAAGAGATTCCTGTTCTCTGTGCTTAAGAGTGGTGGATTCTAGTATTCTAGGTTCTAGGGGCTGGGGCCCCAGATATCAAATTTCCCGGGGCGCTCTGGGGTGCTGCCGGGCTGCACCACGTGTTCTTTCCAGGGCCAGAGGGTTCCAAAACCGGCCAAGAGGGCCGCAAGAAACGCCCAAGAGAGTCCAGGAGGCCTCCAAGACGCCCAGGATGGCCTCAATACGGCTCAAGAGGCCTCAAAGAAGCCCTACGTAGGACGTAGGAGTGGTCTGAGAGGACCCCCAGGAGGGCCCCAAGATGCATAGATTTTCTGTGTGTTTTCAAATTATCGGGCTTCCGAAGCTCCAAGATGGCCCCAGACGCCCCCAAGACCAGCCCAGACGGCCCAAGAGGCGCCTAAGACGGCCCCAAGAGTGGCCCCAAGAGGGGGAACACGAACCGACAATTTGAACCTTCCGCCCCGAAAAGGCCCCAGGAGGCCCCAAGAGGCCACTAACAGGCCCCAGGAGGCGCCCAAGAGGCCCCACGAGGCTCCCAAGAAGCCCAAAAGAGGCCTCCAATCAACCCTCAGGAGGCCTCAAAACTACCTCCAAGAGACCCCCGAGAGGCCTCCATCGATATCCCAACGAACATCCAAGGGGCCTCTAATCCACAACCAAGAAGGCACGGTGGCGGGATTGGCCGAAGGCCACCAGATCCGCCGCCCACTGTTGATTTATGTCAGGGGGGCCTGGCGTGTTAAATTTCTTACGGGTTGGTATTGGTTCCTTTTCCAGAAGCACTCCCCCTGGGGTTTCGGCCCAAGCCGCCTGCCACCCGGAACGTCGCCGAAAAATCACCCCTCGTGGCCCAGATCGCCTCCAAGACGACCAAGGTTGCCTTCAAGACGGCCCTGATGGCCTCCAAGTTCGCCCAAGATCGTCCGAGATGGCCTCGAAGACGGCCCGAGAGGGTCCACGATGTCTCCAAGCGCGCCCAACAAGCCCCCAAGAAAGCCCAAGACGGCCCAAGAGGCGCCCAAGAGGCCTCCAAGACGGCCCAAGAAGCTTCCAAGAGGTCATCCATCAGACGGGCCAGGAACGCCCTATGACTGCCAAATAAGCCCGCAAGAAGCCCCTGAAGGCACCCAAGAGGCCCAAGGAGGCTCCGAGAGGCCTCCAAGAAGCCCCCAGGACCCCCCCAGGAGGCCCTGAGAGTGCCCCTAGAGGCCCCCAAGAGGCCTCATCCTTCTACTCCTCCTCTTCTCCGTCCTCCTCCACCTGCTGCTGCTCCTCCTCCTCCTCCTCCTCCTCCTCCTCCTCCTCCTCGTCCTCTTCTTCCTCCTCCTCCTCCTCCTCCTCCTCCTTCCCCAGCTCAAAATGTGGGAAACAACTGCCAAATAACAGAAACGGCCCTGGCGCCCTGGCACGCCCACAAAGATTTTACTAGCATGACCTATTAACACGCCCTGGGACCTGGATCAGCAGCACTCGCGCCCCGGCCCCTCGCGCGGCCGCGGCCGCGGCTGCGGCCGCGGCCGCCCGGGCTGCGGCCGCGGCCGCTGTCGTGCCCTCCGCGGCCGCCAGCCGGTTGCCGGCCTCGCCCGCCCTCGCCGCGGCCGCCGCCGCGGCCCCTTTGTTTCGGCATCGTCGAATAGCAGGCGGATCTGCCCAGGGGCCCAGGGGTGAGCTGCAGCTGCTCGCACTTGATCCCGGTGGCTCCCCCACCCCTGCCCTGCGGCAGGGCCCCTGCCATAGTATGGCAGGCCATCTCATCATAGCGTGTCATAGCGGAGGCAGATGGTATGGCAGCCATACCTTCGCTCGACAGATCCCTCGTTTCGCATCGGAGTCTCGACAGGTCCCTGGAGGCTCGGGCAAGATCCTTGGGAACACTCAACCTTGAACGCCCGGGCCGGCGGCGCCGCCGCCCTGATGCATGTCGAGCCTGCCCCAGGATGAGGATGAGGGAGTGCGAGGACGAGCGAAGAGCTGATAGAGGCCACAAAGACGCTTCCTAGTTCGAGGCGCCATCGACCTCTCGAGGAACTTTTGGGGCTTTCGGACAAACCCAAACTGTTAGCAGGAGCCCCCCGAGTGCCCCCTTCGCCCTCACCCTCATTCCTCCTCCTCCTCCTCCTCCTCCTCCTCCTCCTCCTCCTCCTCCTCTCCTCCTCCTCATCCGCCTTTTTGTCCTTTTCCTCTTCCTCCTCCTCCTCCCTCCTCCCTCCTCCCTCCTCCCTCCTCCCTCCTCCTCCTCCTCCTCCTCCTCCTCCTCCTCCTCCTCCTCCTCCTCGTCCTCCTCCTCCTCCTCCTCCTCCTCCTCCTCCTCCTGCAAACCTTTGAGAAGGATTGGCAAACAAAAAAAACTGGCCGAAATGTGGCAAGCCGCCCTACTACATATACCTCTGCAGGCGTGGGGGGGGGCTACATGTTCGCACTTCCTCCTCCTCGTCCTCGTCCTCGTCCTCCTCCTCCCCTTCCTCCCCCTCATCCCGTTCCCCATTCTCTCTGAAAAAGACGCAACAAATGCCCGAGGTGCACCCTCCTGAATGTAGTAGCATCCCTCTTCTTCCCTGCATCCCCTCCTCTACCTCCCCCTCTCCCTTTCCCTCCTCTTGCGCAAGGGTCCCCCCATAATAAAATCGGAGAGAAGGAGAAGGGCTCCGCTTTTCCCACGAAGACCCCTGGAGCGAAAGCCTTCTCGCCCGCCCGACCAGGAGGGAGGGGCCGGGGGGGGAAGGCGGCAACGGGCAACGGCGCCTCCAGGGCAAGTTGCGGAGCGTTTTGTGGGCGCGAGGTCCAACGAGCTGTCATGGCCAATCTGCCGAGTCAGGGCAGGCAAGGGGGGCCGAGCAAGAGCACACTTCAGTTTTGCAGCACCAGGCCCGGGCGCCTGCTGAAAGGGGCTGGCCCCGCGCTGCACATGGAAAGCTCGCGGCGTGAGCACGACCGAAACTAGTAACTAGATGAGCTGCCGACCTTCAAAGTCCCACCTGCCCTTTAGGGCGTAGGTGGTTTAGGGCGTTTCCTCTTCCAACCCCCTTATTTCTTCCCCCTCGGGGAGCGGTTTGCCCCTCCCCCTACCCAATCCCCTGGACTTGGACGGGGGGCGCCGAGGTGTCAGAGGGTACTGTTTCGCCCAAGACGGCTACAAGAGGGCTTCGGAGAGCCTAAGATGACCTCCGAGATGATTCAAGGTAGCCCCAGATGCCTCAAGATGGCTCCCAAGATGCTCCAAGGGGCTTCAAGAACGCTCCAAGACGGCTCCAAGTGGCCCGAGAGCTCTCCAAGGAGGCCCCGAAGAGGCCCAAACCCATCAAACACCTAAAGAGTACCAGTGTTGTTTTGATTCCGATGGCCTTCCGAGGCCTCAAGATGGCTCCAGGATGGCCCCAGAAGGCCCCAAGAGAGATACCCAAAACAGCCACAAGGTGGCCCCAAGAGCGCCCAAGAGCGCTCCAAGAGCGCCCCAAGAGAGGTCCAAGACACGATTTTCGGTGCTCCCGAAGAGGAGCGCGAATTAAGGACCCCCCCTTCTTTGATCGATCTCCTCCAAGATTGCCCCAAGAGGCGCCCAGGCCCCAAGAGGCCCCCAAGATGGCCCCAGGAGGCCCCCAAGGGGCCCCCAAGAGGCCCCCAAGAAGACCCCAAGAGCTCCCCAAGAGAACCCCAAGCGGCCCCAAGAGGCCCCCCCGACGCACCCAAGACGCCCAAGAGCCTCCCTGGACCGCCAAGAGACCCTCAAGACGCTCCAAGAGGCTTCCAAACGGCTCCCAAGAGACATCCGAGGAGACTCTGAGAGGCATTCAAGATGTTTCTGGCTATTCTGCTCGCCCTTTTCCTCCTCATCGTCCTCCTGCTCCTTTCTCTCCTCCTCCTTCTCCTCCTACTCCTCCTCCTCCTTCTCCCTCCTCCTCCTCCTCATCCTCCTCCTCCTCGTCGTCGTCGTCGTCGTCCTTCTCCTCCTCCTCCTCCTCCTCCTCCTCCTCCTCCTCCTCCGACCTCCTCCTTCTCATGTTCATCATCCCCCCCCCCCCCCACTCCCTCATCCATCCATCCATCCATCCAGCCTCCTCCTTCTCCTCATCATCCCTCCTTCGCTTTGTGCGGCTGTCCCCCGCTTTGCTCCCACGTTGCGCCGGTCGCATCAACTCGCCTGGGCGTCGTTTCTGGATGGGCTGGTGGGGATACGCGAAGCGTCAAGAATTCATATTCCTCGCCCCCCTCCCCCCTGGGCCCCACCATTCCCTCCGCCCTGACCCCTCCGCCCTGCAGGAACGCCTGCCCGCCGCCCGCGGCTGCCGACGCGGGCCGGCTGGAAGCACGCAGCCAAAACACGAACGCCCATAGCCGCAAGCCCACCTGTGGGACCCCCAGGCCGTGAGCAGCCGGGCTGCATTGGCTTGAGCGTTGCCGCGGTGGTGGCGTCGCGGGCGGGTGATTATGCCCCCGAAAATAATATTGATAATGATAATAATGAGATAACAATGATGATACTAATACTAATAATTAGACTACTACTAATAATAATGATAATAATAATTTAAAAAATAATAATAATAAAAATAATAATAATAATAATAATAATAGTAGTAGTAGTAGTAGTAATAATAATAATAATAATAATAATAATAACGACACGTAAAATAATGATGCGGGCCCGCGCCCCCCGTGCCATGACCTGCCGTAAATTGCGAAGGGACCGCGCCCCCGCGGCCACGGGCCCTCTTGAATTACATGGGATCCGCGCCACCAAGGCCGCAAGCTACCATGAACGGGGCTGTGCCCGCAGCCCCCAGGCGGCGCCCACTGTAAATCGCAGGAGGCCCGCGATCCCAAGGCCAAGGACCATGGACTCTCGCAAACCACGCGGGGCCCGGACAGTGGCAAGGCCACGACCCATCGTAAATTGCACGGGGCCTACGCCCCCAAGGCCGCGGCCCCTGCACGAACGGCGCGCGCCTTCAACGCAGCGACGGGCCCGTGCCCCGAAGGCCACGATCCGTTGTGAAGCACGCTGGGCCCTCGATCCCAAGGCAGCTGTCAAAGGGAGCTCTTAACGGTGAATTGACACTGCGCTGTTGACACTGCGTTAAATGAGTGAATTGACACTGCGCTGTTGACACTGCGCTGTTGACACTGCGCTGCGCTGTTGACACTGCGCTGTGCTGTTCGACACTGCGCTGTTGACACTGCACTGCGCTGTTGACACTGCGCTGTGCTGTTCGACACTGCGCTGTTGACACTGCGCTGTGCTGTTCGACACTGCGCTGTTGACACTGCGCTGTGCTGTTCGACACTGCGCTGACGCTGCGCTGTGCTGTTCGACACTGCGCGCTGCGCTGTGTCGACACTGCGCTGTTGACACTGCGCTGTGCTGTGTTGACACTGCGCTGCTGCCTGTGCTGTTCGACACTGCGCTGTTGGACGACTGCGCTGTGCTGTTCGACACTGCGCTGTTGACACTGCGCCTGTGCTGTTCGACACTGCGCTGTGACACTGCGCTGTGACGACACTGCGCTGTTGGACACGCTGCGCTGTTGACACTGCGCTGTCGACACTGCGCTGTTGGACACTGGGCTGTGGGGGGGGCCTGTGCTTTTGCGACACTGCGCTGTTGACACTGGCGGCCGTGCTGTCGGCACTGCGCCGTTGCCGCGTGCGCTGTGCTGGTTCGACACTGCGCTGTTTGGACCACTGCGCTGTGCTGTTTCGACACTGCGGCTGTTGACACTGCGCTGTGCTGTTCGACACTGCGCCGTTGACACTGCGCTGAGCTGTTCGACACTGCGCTGTTGGACACTGCGCTGTGCTGTTCGACTCTGCGCTGTTGACACTGCGCTGTGCTGTTCGACACTGCGCTGTTGACACTGCGCTGTGCTGTTCGACACTGCGCCGTTGACACTGCGCTGTGCTGTTCGACACTGCGCCGTTGGACACTGCGCTGTGCTGTTCGACACTGCGCTGTTGACACTGCGCTGCGCTGTTCGACACTGCGCTGTTGACACTGCGCTGTGCTGTTCGAGACTGCGCCGTTGGACACTGCGCTGTGCTGTTCGACACTGCGCTGTTGACACTGCGCTGTGCTGTTCGACACTGCGCTGTTGACACTGCGCTGTGTTCGACACTGCGCTGTTGGACACTGCGCTGTGCTGTTCGACACTGCGCTGTTGACACTGCGCTGTGCTGTTCGACACTGCGCTGTGCTATCAGGCTAAGGGGTATTGGGCTCTAGAACTACTGCAAATTGTCTACAAGGCCATGGTGCTATCAGGCTAAGGGGTTACAGGGCTAAAGGCATATCGCGAAAACGCTGCAGGGCGATACTCAGGCAAATTTTTGAAATTTGCCCGAGCATCGCCCCTCAGTGTTTGACGCCCTCACCCTTTTGCAGCCCTCAGGTACGCCGGCACCAGGACTGCGCCGACCTACGGGACAATAAAGCAATAGTCTACATAGCGATGGTGCTATAAGGCTAAGAGGTTACAAGGCTAAAGGCATATCGCGAAAACGCTGCAGGGCGATACTCAGGCAAATTTTTGAAATTTGCCTGAGCATCGCCTCTCAGTGTTTTTCGCCCTCACCCTTTTCCAGCCCTGAGGGATGCTGGCACCAGGACTGCGCCGACCTCTAGGACAATAAGGCAATAGGCGATGGTGCTATAAGGCTAAGGGGTTACAGGGCTAAAGGCATGTCGCGAAAACGCTACAGGGCGATACTCAGGCAAATTTTTGAAATTTGCCTGAGCAACGCCCCTCAGTGTTTTTCGCCCTCACCCCTTTGCAGGCCTAAGGGACGCCTGCACCAGGACTGCGCCGACCTATGGGCAATATGGCAATAGTCTACAAGGCGATGGTGTTATAAGGCTAAGGGGTTACAGGGCGAAAGGCATATCGCGAAAACGCTGCAGGGCGATACTCAGGCAAATGTTTGAAATTTGCCTGAGCATCGCCCCTCAGTGTTTTTCGCCCTCACCCTTTTCCAGCCCTGAGGGATGCTGGCACCAGGACTGCGCCGACCTCTAGGACAATAAAGCAATAGTCTACAAGGCGATGGTGCTATAAGGCTAAGGGGTTACAGAGCTAAAGGCATATCGCGAAAACGCTGCAGGGCGATACTCAGGCAAATTTTTGAATTTTGCCTGAGCATCGCCCCTCAGTGTTTTTCGCCCTCACCCTTTCGCAGCCCTCAGGGACGCCTGCACCGGGACTGCGCCGACCGATGGGCAATAAGACGATAGTCTACAAGGCGATGGTGACAGCGTCGAACAGCGCAGTGTCGAACAGCGCAGTGTCGAACAGCGCAGTGTCGAAGAGCGCAGTGTCGAACAGCGCAGTGTCGAACAGCGCAGCGTCGAACAGCGCAGCGTCGAAGAGCGCAGCGTCGAACAGCGCAATGTCGAACAGCGCAGCGTCGAGCAGCGCAGTGCCCAACAGCGCAGCGTCGAACAGCGCAGTGTCAACAGCGCAGCGTCGAACAGCGCAGTGTCAACAGCGCAGCGTCGAACAGCGCAGCGTCGAACAGCGCAGTGTCGAACAGCGCAGCGTCGAACAGCGCAGCGTCGAACAGCGCAGTGTCCAACGCGCATCACTGACCGACCACGCACATTTCGGCACACCCCTCACGCGCTTCGTGGCCCCATAAGGAGCTCCACCGACGGCCCCAGTGAGCGCGGGCGCTTTACTGACCACGCCCATGTCGGCACACCCCTCACATGTCTGGTGGCCCCATGAGGAGCTCCACCCAAGGGCCCCAGTGGGCGCGGGCGCATTACTGACAACGCCCATTTCGGCACACCCTCATGCCTTCGTGTCCCCAAAGGGAGCCCCACTGGCTGCCCCAGCGGGCGCGGGCGTATTACGGACCACGCCCATGTGAGCACACCCCTCGCGCGTTTCGTGGCCCCGTATGGGGGCTCCACCGAATCCTCTAGTGGCCGCGGGCGTATTACTGGCCACGCCCATTTCGGCACACCCCGCACGCGCTTCGTGGCCCCATGGGGAGCTCCACCGACGGCCCCAATGGGCGCGGGCGGATTACTGACCACGCCAATTCGGGCACACCCCTCACGCGTTCTGCGGCCCCATAAGGAGCTCCACCGACGGCCCCAGTGGGCGCGGGCGCATTACTGACCACGCCCATTTCGGCACACCACCCACACGTCTGGCGGCCCCATAAGGAGCTCCACCCAAGGGCCCAGTGGCCGCGGGCGCATTACTGACCACGCCCATTTCGGCGCCCCCCTCACGCGCGTCGTGGCCCAATAAGGAGCTCCACACAAGGCCCCAGTGAGCGCGTGCGAATTACTGACCACGCTCATTTCGGCACACCCCTCACGCGCTTCGTGGCCCCATATGGGGGCTCCACCGAATCCTCTAGTGGCCGCGGGCGCAGTACTGACCACGCCCATGTCGGCACACCCCTCACGCGCTTCGTGGCCCCATGGGGAGCTCCACCGACGGCCCCAGTGGGCGCGGGCGCATTACTGGCCACGCCCCATTTCGGCACACCCCCCACGCGCTTCGTGGCCCCATAAGGAGCTCCACCGACGGCCCCAGCGGGCGCGGGCGCATTACTGACCTCGCAAATTTCGGCAATCCCTTCACGCGTGTCGTGGCCCCATAAGGAGCTCCACCCAAGGCCCCAGTGGGCGCGGCGGCATTACTGACCACGCCAATTTTCGCTACACCCCTCACGCGTTTCGTGCCCCGATAGAAGGGACTCCACCCAATGGCCAGTGAGCGCGGGCGGCAAATTACTGACTCACGCCCATTTCGGCACACCCCTCACCGTTGTTCGTGCACCCCCTATGGGGAATGGGGCTCCACCCGAATCCAAATTAGATCTCGCGTATTACTGACCCACGGCCCATTTCGGCACGCCCCTCACGCTTTTCGTGGCCCCATGGGGGAGCTCCCCCGAAAGATGGCCCCTAGTGGGCGCCGGCGCATTTACTGACCACGCCCATTTCGGCACACCCCTCACCCGCTTCGCGGCCATCCAAATAAGGAGCTCCACCGACGGCCCCAGTGGTCGCGGGCGCATTACTGACCACGCCCATTTCGGCACACCCCTCACAGGTCTGATGCCCCCAAAAGGAGCTTCACCCATGGGCCCAGTGACTGCGGGCGTATTACTGACCACGCCCATTTCGGCACACCCCCATGCGCTTCGTGGCCCCAATGGGAGCTCCACGGCTGCCTCAGTGGGGCGCGGGCGTATTGCTGGAACCACGCCCAACTTGCGCACACCCCTCACGCGTTTCGGCGTTCCCATATGGAGCTCCACCCAAGCCCCGAGTGGGCGCGGGTCGCATTACTGACCACGCCAATTTTCGCACACCCCTTCATGCGCTTAGTGGCCCCATGGGGAGCTCCACCGACGGCCCCAACGGGCGCGGGCGGATTACTGACCACGCCAATTCGGGCACACCCCTCACGCGGTCTGCGGCCCCATAAGGAGCTCCACCGACGGCCCCAGTGGGCGCGGGCGCATTACTGACCACGCCAATTTCGGCACACCCCTCACGCGCTTCGTGGCCCCATAGGGAACTCCACCGAAGGCTCCAGTGGCCGCAGGCGCATTACTGACCACGCCCATGTCGGCACACCCCTCACGCGGTTCGCGGCCGCACATGGAGCTCCAACGAAGGTCCTAGTGGCCGCGTTCGCATAGCTGACCACGCCCACTTCGGCACACACCCCTCACGCGCTTCGTGGCCCCATGGTGGGCTCAACCTCGGGTCCCATGGCCGCTTCGCATAGCTGACCACGCCAACGTCGGCGACACCCCTCGCGCAGCCAATTAGTGCCCCCGCCCCCCCGACCCCCCCCCCCCCCCCAGGGAGCTCCACCCAAGGCTTCAATGTTGGGGATTACGTGTCGGCTTTTGTATTGTGAACAATGCAGAACTGCGCCGCCGCGCGCGCGCGGCGGGAGACCCACCGCCCTTCGGCCCCCTTAAAGGGCTCCAGAAAAAAATCAAATCCAGTTTTTGGTGATGACATGTCGGCTTCTGTAGTGTGAACAATGCAGAACTGCGCCGCCGCGCGCGCGCGGCGGGTGACCCACCGTCCAGTTTTGTGAATTACATGTCGGCTTTTGTATTGTGGACACTGCAGAACTGCGCCGCCGCGCGCGCGCGCGGCGGGTGACCCACCGTCCTTCGGCCTCCTTAAAGGGCTCCAGAAAAATTCAAATCCAGTTTTGGAAATTACATGTTGGCTTTTGTATTGTGAACAATGCAGAACTGCGCCGCATCGCGCGCGCGCGGCGGGTGACCCACCGCCCTTGGGCTCCAGAAAAACCCAAATCCAATCTGGGGAACTACATGTCGGCTTTTGTAGTGTGAACAATGCAGAACTGCGCCGCCGCGCGCGCGCGCGGCGGGAGACCCACCGTCTTCGGCCTCCTTAAAAGCTTCGCAGAAAAATTCAAATCAGTTTTTGGATGAATTCAGTTTTGTAATTACATGTCGGCTTCTGTTTTGTGAACAATGCAGAACTGCGCCGCCCGCGCGCCGCGCGCGGGTGACCCACTGTCCTTCGGCCCCTTAAAGGGCTCCAGAAAAATTTCAAATCCAGTTTTGGGAATTACATGTCGGCTTTTTGTATTGTGAACAATGCAGACTGCGCCGACCGCCGCGCGGCACGAGGTTACCAACCTTTTTTCGGCCTCCTTAAAGGGCTCCAGAAAAAAGACTCAAATCCAGTTTTGGAATCACATGTCGGCCTTTATATTTGTGAACAATGCAGAACTGCGCCGGCATCGCGCGCGCGCGGCGGGTGACCCACCGCCCTTTCGGCCTCCTTAAAGGGCTCCAGAAAAAATCAAATCTAGTTTGGGGAACTACATGTCGGCTTTTGGATTGTGAGCAATGCAGAACTGCGCCGCCGCGCGCGCGCGGCGGGTGACCCACCGTCCTTCGGCCTCCTTAAAGGGCTCCAGAAACATGCAAATCTAGTTTGGGGAACTACATGTCGGCTTTGGGATTGTGAGCAATGCAGAACTGCGCCACGCGCGCGCGCGGCGGGTGACCCACCGCCCTTCGGCCCCCTTAAAGAACTCCAGAAAAATGCAAATCCAGTTTTGGGAATTACATGTCGGCCTGCGCCGCCGCGCGCGCGCGGCGGGTGACCCACCGTCCTTCGGCCTCCTTAAAGGGCTCCAGAAAAACCCAAATCCAGTTTTGGGAATTACATGTCAGCTTTTGCATTGTGAACAATGCAGAACTGCGCCGCCGCGCGCGCGCGCGGCGGGTGACCCACCGCCCTTCGGCCTCCTTAAAGGGCTCGAGAAAACAGCAAATCCAGTTTGGGGAATTACATGTCGGCTTTTGTATTGTGAACAATGCAGAACTGCGCCGCCGCGCGCGCGCGGCGGGTGACCCACCGTCCTTCGGCCTCCGTAAAGGGCTCAAAAAAATTCAAGTTCAGTTTTGGGAATTACATGTCGGCTTTTGTATTGTGAACAATGCAAAACTGCGCCGCCGCGCACGCGCGGGGCGGGTGACCCACCGCCCTTCTGCCTCCTCAAAGGGCTCAAGAAAAATCAAATCCAGCTTTGTGAATTACGTGTCGGCTTTTTTACATTGGGAATTACCTTCGGCTTTTGGGTGGTGATGGTGGTGGCGGTGGTGGTGGTGGTGTGCGTGGTGTGGTAGTGGTGGTGGTGGTGGTGTGTGTGTGTGGTGTGTTATGGTGGTGGTGGTGGCGGTGGTGGTGGTGGTGGTGGTGGTTGTGGTGGTGGTGGCGGTGGTGTGGTGGTGGTGGTGGTGGTGGTGGTGGTGGTGGTGTGTGTGTGTTGTGTGGTGGTGGTGGTGGTGGTGGTGGTGGGGGTGGTGGTGCGTGTGTGGTGTGTGGTGTGTGGTGTGTGTGGGTGGTCGTGGGTGGTGGTGGTGGTGGTGGTGGTGGCTGCGGCGGTGGTGCGTGTGTGGTGTGGTGGTGGTGGTGGCGACGGCGGTGCAGAGCGTACTCTTGTCTCAGCCTGCAAAGTAAACCCCCCAGAGGGCCCCACGCTGGCCCCAATAAGCTCCAAACGTGCTGAAGACTCCCCGGAAAGATTTTGGCAGGCTCTCGGTGGACCTACGTCGGTCGTCGTCCTCGCCGCCGTCGTCGAATCCTCCGCTCTCCCATATTCCTCTGCTCCCGACGCCGCGCCCGGCCTCTTCCTCCTCCCTCACTCCTCCTCCCCCCCCCCCCTTCCTCCTCCTCCTCCCCTCCTGCCTCCTCTCCTCCCTCCTAGCTCCTCCTCCTCCTCCTCCTACTCCTCCTCCTCCTCCTCCTCCTCCTCCTCCTCCTCCCTCCTCCTCCTCCTCCTCCTCCTCCGCCTCATCATCATCATCATCATCATCATCATCATCATCATCATCACCTCACCAGGACTGCGCCGACCTCTAGGACAATAAGGCAATAGTCTACAAGGCGATGGTGCTATAAGGCTAAGGGGCTACAGGGCTAAAGGCATATCGCGAAAACGCTGCAGGGCGATACTCAGGCAAATTTTTGAAATTTGCCTGGGCATCGCCCCTCAGTGTTTTTCGCCCTCACCCTTTTGCAGCCCTCAGGGACGCCTGCACCAGGACTGCGCCGACCTATGGGCAATAAGGCAATAGTCTACAAGGCGATGGTGACAGTGTCGAACAGCGCAGTGTCGAACAGCGCAGTGTCGAACAGCGCAGTGTCGAAGAGCGCAGCGTCGAACAGCGCAGTGTCGAACAGCGAAGTGTCGAAGAGCGCAGTGTCGAAGAGCGCAGTGTCGAACAGCGCAGCGTCGAACAGCGCAGTGTCCAACAGCGTAGTGTCGAACAGCGCAGTGTCAACAGCGCAGTGTCGAACAGCGCAGCGTCAACAGCGCAGTGTCGAACAGCGCAGCGTCGAACAGCGCAGTGTCGAACAGCGCAGTGTCGAACGGCGCAGCGTCGAACAACGCAGCGTCCAACAGCGCAGCGTCGAACAGCGCAGCGTCAACAGCGCAGTGTCGAACAGCGCAGTGTCAACAGCGCAGTGTCGAACAGCGCAGTGTCCAACAGCGCAGTGTCGAACAGCGCAATGTCGACAGCGCAGTGTCGAACAGCACAGCGCAGCGCCCAACGGCGCAGTGTCGAACAGCACAGCGCAGTGTCAACAGCGCAGTGTCGAACAGCACAGCGCAGCGTCAACAGCGCAGTGTCGAACAGCACAGCGCAGTGTCAACAGCGCAGCGTCGAACAGCACAGCGCAGTGTCCAACAGCGCAGTGTCGAACAGCACAGCGCAGCGTCAACAGCGCAGCGTCGAACAGCACAGCGCAGTGTCAACAGCGCAGTGTCGAACAGCACAGCGCAGTGTCCAACAGCGCAGTGTCGAACAGCACAGCGCAGCGTCAACGGCGCAGTGTCGAACAGCACGGCGCAGCGTCAACAACGCAGTGTCGAACAGCACAGCGCAGTGTCAACAGCGCAGTGTCGAACAGCACAGCGCAGTGTCAACAGCGCAGTGTCGAACAGCACAGCGCAGTGTCAACAGCGCAGTGTCGAACAGCACAGCGCAGTGTCAAACAGTCAACGCGCAGTGTTTTCGAAACAGCACAGCGCAGTGTCCACAGGGATCCAGTGTCGCAACAGCCCAGCGCATAAAGCGTCATAACAGGGCTAGTGTCGAACAGCACAGACGCAGGTCAACGGCGCAGTGGTCGAACAGCACAGGCAAGTGTCCACAGCGCAGTGTCAACAGACAGCGGATTTTATTTGGCGCAGTGTCGAACAGCAAAGTCGCAGCGTCAAACAGCGCAGTGTCGAACAGCCACAGCGCAGCTGTCCAATCAGCGCAGTGTTCCGAACAGCACAGCGCAGTGTCAACAGCGCAGTGTCGAACAGCACAGCGCAGTGTCAACAGCGCAGTGTCGAACAGCACAGCGAAGCGTCAACAGCGCAGTGTCGAACAGCACAGCGCAGCGTCAACAGCGCAGCGTCGAACAGCACAGCGCAGTGTCAACAGCGCAGCGTCGAACAGCACAGCGCAGTGTCAACAGCGCAGCGCAGTGTCAACAGCGCAGTGTCGAACAGCACAGCGCAGTGTCAACAGCGCAGTGTCAACAGCGCAGTGTCAATTCACTCATTTAACGCAGTGTCAACAGCGCAGTGTCAATTCACCGTTAAGAGCTCCCTTTGAGATGCGCCCCGCGGCACCCTGAGAAGGCCCCGAAGACTCCCAACACACCTGGCGAAGTGACCTGCAAAGACCCCGAAATCAACGCAATGGGGCGGCAACAAGCCCACGAGGGCCAACATAAAGAGATGCCCTCGAAAGGGCCCGAAAAGTCCCCCCTAAAGACCTGGGTGCCCCAGGATGGGAAAAGCCGGGGGGGAGGACGACGACGGCGATGAAGACGCCGTCGATTCCTGGGGCGGGAGTGGCCGGCGGTAATGCCCGAAGGCTTTCACATTATATAACAATTTGCCTGGTTAGTCTGTCTCCGGCGGCCACTCGCTCCTCTGCCTCCCCCTTTCGCACCCTCCCCTTCCTCCCACTCTGCCCCTCCCCCGCCCTCGCTTCAGGCCCCCGCCCACCCTCGCCGCCGCACGGCGGCCGAAGGTTGAGCCGAAGGGCTACGCGGCGGTTTCGCCCGCGCCCGTGCCCTGGACAGGCCCCTCCTTCCACCACGGAGCGCGGGGGTTCAGAAAATATCCGAGGAGAACCGACCCGATTGAAGGCAAGAACATACCTTCACCAGCCCATGTGTTCACGCCTGTGTCGAAGCCCAGGAAGTCCATCTCGTTCACGGGATACCCGTGCAGCAACAGCTTGTCATACTTTTTCAGAAAGCGTGCGTTGTGGAAGTCCCATTTGGTCGACGACCTCGTGAAAGTTTTTATGTCAGTCGACCACGGCATTCGCCGGATGTCCTGCGACGGATCGCTGTAGAAACCCTCGGCGGGGAAGCCGTTCTTGAGCCTCCAGGCCCACGCAACGTCCAAGACATCCCGCATGCGAGGCGCTAGGTGGGCAAGCTTAGCGGGTTCAACCTGGCTGCTGTACCGGTGGTCGTCGGGGGCGATCTTCAATTTGCTGCGGATCTGCAGAGTGTAAGTCTCCCACAAATGTGCCCACGGCGGCTCGGCGGCAGCGCTGGCCCACGAAGGGGCGGGTGCGTCCTGAAGGCTGCCACCTCAAGACAACGCAATAGGTTTCTGGCCCACGCGGGGCCGCGGTCCCGGCGCACCAGAATTCCAAATTCCGGATGCCAGAAAGCCCAGGGGAGATGTCTTGTGAACCTCTCAGGACTCCCTCTGGGGCCATCTTGGGAGGATGGGGGACGAGGAGGAGGCGGGAGGAGGAACAGGAGGGAATGACACAAGAGGGAGAAGAGGAGGAGGAGGAGGAGGAGGAGGAGGAGGAGGATAATGATGCAGGGGCCGGGAAGAAAGCAAAGGATCGGTAAAAGGAAAGAGTGGAAGCCCGCATGATACCATGCTGGTTTTGTCTGGCCCTTCTGGGGGCGTCTTGGGGCCACCATCGCGCTCTCCTTGCGTTGCCTCGGGGTCTCTTTTACGCCATCTTGCGAGCCATGCTGTGTTAGCTATCTAGAACACTCTTCTTGAGGCCATCTTCATCTCGGGGCCCTCTTGGCGGTCTCTGCGGGTCCTCTTGGAAGCCACGGGGGGGCTCTAGGGGCCACTTTTGAGGACGTAAATTAAGAAGGGGGGCCTAACAGCGCTGCCCCTCCGCAGCCCGCAACGTCGCCTCTTGAGGCCCTCTTGGGGCGCTTCGGGGGCCGTATTGGGGCCTTCCTGGTAACTGGCCTCTGGCCTAGAGCCGAGAAGCTGGACCTGGGGCCGCGGGCCCGAGGCATGGGGCTTCGGAGTCTTGGGCCGAGGGCCAAGCGCCTAGGGCGCATGGCGCATGGCCGAGGCCTGTGGCGAATGGCTTACGGGCCTATCGCTTAGGGCCTGAAGTCGAGAGCCGAGGTTCTCGGCCACAGGCCCATGGCGCTAGCCGCTAGAGCCTGGGTCTGAGCCCTAGAACCCAGACCGCTAAATCCTGAGCCTAAGCCACAGGCCTGAGGCCCTGGGCCCATTGGCCCCAGACCTCCGACCCTCGGCCCGAGGACCTGCGTCGCGGACCTTGCGCTTCAAGCGGTAAGCCCTAAGCCCTTGACCTCTTACCCTACATGTCAAGCGTTGCATTTCTAAGCCCTCGGCCCGAAACCCTACACTGCAGACCCTGGGCCCCAGGCCCTACACTAAGCCTCAAGGCCTAGTGCCGAGGCCCTTGGGCGCAAGCCCGACGGCGTAAACCTGAGCCGCGACACCTGAAGCCCGAGGCAGCAGGGCCGAGTCCCTGAAGCCCAAACCACACCCAAGGCCCCAAGCCGCTGAACCGTGGACGCCGCGCCTCAGCCCCCAGACCCTAGACCCTGGGCCCACGGCGCGGAGCCTCCGGGCCCATGGCCTAGGTCCATGGGCCAAGCCCCAAATTCCTTGGCCGTGGCATCGATGCCTTACGCCAGAGGCTGTAGGCCTAGGGCCTAGGGTCCTGGGGCCCAAACAAAACCTGAGACCCCCTGGCCCCTGGGCCCTAGGCGCCGCGCCCCAGACCCTATGCCTGTGCCCACGCCCCAATGTAAGGTGCGCGGCACAGTGCCGGGGCCCTGCGGCACGCCGCGGGAATCACACTCCCCCGCGGGACCCCGCCCCCCAAAAAAGCAACCGCGAAGGGCCCCCCGCCGGCGGGGCTTGGAAATTCCGCGGCGGCATCCGGGAGACCCCCCGGGGACCAGTCAAGCTGTCCACAGCTGTTCAAATGATGTTCCAAAAAAGTTCCAAAAAAGTTCCAAAAAAGTTCAAATAAAGTTCAAAAAAAGTGCAAAAAAAGTTCAAAGTTCAAAAAAAGTTCCAAAAAAGTTCAAAAAAAGTTCAAAGTTCAAAAAAAGTTCCAAAAAAGTTCAAAAAAAGTTCAAACAAAGTTCAAACCCATGAAAATTAAAAATTGAAGAAAAAGTTAAAGTTCAAAAAAAGTTCCAAAAATGTTCAAAAAAAAGTTCAAATAAAAATCGAAAAAAGTTCCAAAAAAATGCGCCGTTTCCGGGAAGGCCAAAAAAACACCTAAGGCAGATTCGCCGTACCCGGGAGGGTTCTCGCTGGGCGCTCTCATTGCCCGGGGAGTCCCCGGGCGCCAGGGTCTCTGGCGGCCCCTCGCAGGGCGCCTTCCGGAAATGCCAATGTAAGTTCCAATGTCTGGGGCAGCGGGTCTAGGGTCTACGGCATCGGGTTCAAGGTTTGGTCCCTAGGGTTTACAGCCTCGGGTCTAGGGCCCAGGGTCCTATGGCCTGGGGTCTAGGGTATATGGTCTAGGGTCTGAAGAATCTGGTCTAAGATCTAGAAGGTCTCGGGTCCAGGGTCTAAGGCTTTAGGGCCTGGGGCCTCGAAGCTAAGTCCGAAGGTCTGGGGTCTCGGGTATCGAATCTAGGGCCGATGGGCCTCGGGACTAGGGTCAGGGGCCTCGGGTCTAAGGTCTAGGATCTACGGTCGCGGTTCAAGGGATTAGGGTCTGTGGGACATGTAAAACCTGCGGGGCCTGCGACACCAGTGGGACCTGCGGGGCCTGTGGGTCCTGTGGGAACTGCCACACCTGCGGAACCTGCGACACCTGTGGGGCGTTTGAAATCTGGGGACCCTGCGACACGTGTGTGACCAGTGGGACGCGCGACGCCTCTGGGGCCTGCGGGGCCTGTGGGAAATGCGGACCATGCAAGACCAGCGGAACCTGGGTGAATTGCGGGACCTGCGGGACCTGTTGAGCCCGGGGGGGGATCTGTGACCTGTGGGACCTGTGGAAAACTGCGGGGCCTGTGGGGCCTGTAGGACCTACGGGGTCTCTGGGGCCTTTGGCACCTGTGAGACCTACGACACCTCTGGAACCTGTGAGACCTGTGGGGCCTACGAGGCCCGCGAGACCTGTGGGACCTGTGGGACCTGCGGGCCCTGTGGGGCCTGCGGGACCTGCGGCCCTGCGGGGCCGTGCCCACTTGGGCCGCCGGTGGGGCTCCCTATGGGACAACGAAACGGGACAAGGGTGTGCCGAAATGGGCGTGGTCAGTAATGTGTCCGCGCCAACTGATGCGGTCGGTGGAGCTCCCTTAACTTAAGGCCACGAAACGCGCGAGGGGTGTGCCGAAATTGGGCGTGGTCAATAATACGCCCGCGCCCACTGGGGCAGTCGGTGGAGCTCACTGCGGGGCCACGAAATGAGTGAGGGGTGTGCCGAAATGTGCGTGATCAGTAATACGGCCGCGCCCACTTTGGCCTTCGGTGGAGCTCCATATGGGGCCACGAAACGCGTGAGGGGTGCGCCGAAATGGGCGTGGTCAATAACACGCCCGCGCCCGCTGTGGCCGTCGGTGGAGCCCCTTATGGGGCCACGAAACGTGTGAAAGGTGTGCCGAGATGGGCGTGGTCAGTAATACGCCCGCGCCCACGTTGGCCGTCGGTGGAGCTCCCTATGGGGCCACGAAACGCGTGAGGGGTGTGTTGCAATGTGCGTGGTCAATAATACGCCCCCGCACACTGAAACCGTCGGTGGATCTCCCTATGGCCCTATGGGGCCACGAAACGCGAGAAGGGTGTGCCGAAATGTGCGTGGTCAGTATACGCCCGCGCCCACTGGGGCCGTCGGTGGAGCCCCCATATGGGGCCACGAAGCGCGTGAGGGGTGTGCCGAAATGGGCGTGATCAGTAATGCGCCTGCGCCCACTTTGGCCTTCGGTGGAGCTCCCTATTGGGCCACGAAACGCGTGAGGGGTGTGCCGAAATGTGCGTGGTCAATAACACGCCCACGCCCACTTGGGCCGTCGGTGGAGCTCCCTATGGAGCCACGAAGCGCGTGAGGGGTGTGCCGAGATGGGCGTGGTCAGTAATGCGCCCGCGCCCACTGGGGCCGTCGGTGGAGCTCATTATGATGCCACGAACGCGCGAGTGGTGCGCCGAAATGGGCGTGGTCACCAGCGCGACGCGGGGGAGGAGGGAGGAGGGGGAGGAGGAGGAGGAGGAAGAGGAGAAGTGACGCTGGGCGCCGTCTCTTCAAAACGAGGACCCAGCACCACAGGATGGTTTGGTAAAAAACATCGGGTGTCCATGTTTGTCCAGATGTATGCTACTACATTCCCCTGGCCACAGCAACTCGCCTGCGCATCGTCCCTGCAACAGTAACGCTGCACTGGCACGGAACAACCTGACGCCGAATGTGGGCACATGCGTGACAGTGCGCACAAGCGAACAATATGGAGCAATAGGTGGCAGAATGCCTCCTATTACCTACGACGGTCTACAGCTGATTTGGAATGGGAACGATTCAGACGCACTGTGGACACATAGGCGGCAGATCGAACGATCAAGCAATGTGGACACATAGGCGGCAGAGCGTATCCCTTTATCTACGGCTACGGTCTGAAACTTACTGGGAATGAGGGGCGATTCATCAGACACCCCAACGGCCCGGCACACCAGGGCGCCGAATGTGGACACATAGGTGGCAGAGCGTACGGGCGAACAATGTGAACACATAGGTGGCAGAGCGTCTCCTATTACTTACTACGGTCTGCGGCGGCCTGGCCTCCAAAGTGCCCCCCAAGAGGGCCCCACGCTGGCCCCAAGAGGCCTCCAAGACGCTGCCAGAGCGACCCATCGGAAACATCCTGAAATTAACTCCTGTCGTCGACGTCGTCGCCGTCGTCGTCCTCCTCCTCCTCGCCGCCGTCGTCGATCCTCCCTCTCCTTTCCCCTCTGGTTCAGCCTCTTCCTCCTCCTCCTCCTCCTCCTCCTCCTCCTCTTCCTCATCCTCGTCCTCCTAATATCCATCATTCGAAAACATATGCGAGGACGGGTGCGATTCACTGCTGCGCTGGATGCGGCTACGCATCCCTGATCAGGGCATCTCGCCTGGTGACTGTTTTGGGTTGGGCTGGTGGGGATACGCGAAGCGTGATGAATGCCCCTGGGGCTTCGGCCCATGCCGCCGACCACTCGGAATGTCGCCGAACAAACCACCCTTCGTGGCTCAACAGATGGCCTCCAAGACGGCCAAAATTGCCTCCAAGTTCGCCCAAGATGGACTCAAGGACGGCCCGAGAAGGTCCAAGATGCCTCCAAGTCCGCCCAAGATGCCTCCAAGACGGCCCAAGAGGCCCCCAAGAGGCCTCCATGACGGCCCAAAGGGCCTCCAAGACAAGAGGTTCGCCAGGAAGGCCCGAACAGGCCCAAATCACCTGTTTTCCTTCAGTAATTGAAAGGTTTGGGTATATGCTTCTTTTCGGTGATTCGCCGTAGGCCCTCCGTAGGCGTCTGCGATAGATTCTTCTAGCGAAACCCTTTTCGGGAACAAGTGTTCTGGGTTCGCCGGGTGTTCTGGAAGTGACCCTGCGGACATTCGGGGTTTGCCACCGGTGGATTTCTGGGTTTGTCTCTCCATGACTTCTGGGGTTGCCCAGCGACCCCGTCTGCCGACCACCCCTCGAGGCCCCCTCGCCTACCGCCTTTCACCATTCTCCCTCCTCGATCCTCTTCGCGGGCTGCCATGGTCTGGAGAAGCGCGTTCGCTTCTGTCGGCTTGCCTGCGAGCCACCCGGGGGCATCCTCCAAATCCAACTCTGCCGCGCTATTGCCCAGGGGCCCTGGGGAAGCGCACATAGGCATGCCCCCCCCCCCCCACGGGGGGAGGGGATGCGACCGCATCCACAGCTCCTGGGGGCCCCTGGGCTCGACCGCAGCCAAGCCAGATTTGGGTTGCTTCGGCAGCGGGGCCTATCTTGCGATACCTGGCGATGGCCAGGACGATGGCCTGCACATGGTCGGCCCCTGCCTGGCCGCCCAGCTCCTCGCTGGTGAAGACAACGTACAACCTGTCCGGGCACGGCTGGCATGGACGAGGCCGAATCCTAAGGGGCGCGGCCCAGACCGCCGAGCCCGAAAACGCCGAGACGGGACCCGCCGGCCATGGAACCGCGACAGACCCTGAGCACGGAACAATAAGGCCGCGGCGCCCAAATCTACAAATTTCGGGCCGACGGGGCCACGGGTCCGCGTCGGGCCGTAACCCGCGACGCCACAACCCGCAGGGTTTCGACTCGAGAAGCGCGAGGCACGGGCCACCGATGCGGTGCGAGAACCGCGCGCCCTCTAACTGCGAACTACCGGCGGCAGAGGCAGAAAGGGCAGGGGGGTTGAATCCCGACGGCAAGACCTCGGCCTGGCCACAGTAAGCCAGTGCGCGGCGTCAAGGCGCAAGACGACCACGCCCGTGAAAAGTTGAGCGCCGTCGCCCTTCGAAGGCGGCGCGCGAAAAGGGGGCGGGGGAAGGGGGGCAACCATCAAAGAAGCTGGCGGGCTTCTTCGAAGGGCCCTGGGGCGTTTCCGGGCGGGGCTTTCTGACAAAGGACAAAGCCACGCCATTCGCCCAGCCCTCTTTGCGCGCGCTGCCGACCTTCTTTATATTCTTGAGGCGCTCGATGAACAGTTCGAGCGGGCTGCACCCCAAATCCTCTGAGAAGGTTGCGAACCTCGGCACTTGCTCCAGAACTCCGCCCCTAGGTTGCTGAACCGCCAGCGACCTCAGCAAAGAGTCCTCATTGCCGAAGGTCACGGGGAACTCTGGGTGCTGGCTTACACTCTGGGTGGCCTTGTTCGCCCTCTGCGCGCTGAATGGCGGGCAGGGCGTGCCCCCGATCATGCCGTCGATGTCGCCGACGACCAGCGCGGGCGCGAGCTCGCAGAACCCGCCGTCGTGAACCTCGCACCGCCCAGAGATGCTTGAGCGGCAGAAGGACGATATCCGCCCCGTAGCTCCAGGCACGCTGGGGCGCTGTAGAAAGCAAAGAACTTGGGCCAAATATAACGCCTATGTCTCTTAAAGGGCCCGCGCTTCCGAGGGCCCCTGGGCGCCCCGACGACCCCTGTTGTTCTCGTGCCCAGGATGGCTTTCAGGATGCCCGAAGCAGGGAGCCAAGACCACCAAGATGTGCCCACATGCCTCCCACACACCCCTAGATTCGCACCAGCCGAAGATGCCACCCGAACGGCGCCAAATGGTTTCAAGATGGCCCGCAGCGGGGCGAAAAAATGCCAAAACCCATGGCGGCCCCAACAGCGTGGAAAGATCTTCGCGTCCTCACCGCTTCCGACTTCTGCCAGATCAAAGCCCGTGGCCCATGAGCCGCTCAAGAGAACACCATGACATGACGGCCCAAGAGGGCCCCCCCAAGAGGACTTCAACACATGGGTCCAAGGTGGCCCGAGGGCCCCCCACGACGGCCCTAAGCCTTCAAGAGACCCACGACGGCCCAGCGAAGCCTCCAAGACAGACTCCAAATACGCCAGACGGCCCCAAAGTGCTTAACACTGCCATGAGGCCCCCCGACAGGCCCCAAGACGCCGACGACGACACTAGGAAGACGACAACGACGACGGGGACTGACACCACGTCACGACGCGGAGGAGCGCGTCGCACCCGAGGGTATTTTTGTTTTTTTTTCAAATCTGGGGGCACGGAGCCCCCCGAGGAGTAGGGCGTTGGGCTGGCGCAGCGGCGGGGCTGGCCGTAGGCAGCTGGATATCGGGGAAAACGTGTGATGCGAACTGGTCGGTGTGAAAATGCGTGATGGCCTGTCGGCTGAGCCTCCTCTTCTCTGCCAACACTGCGCCCTTGATGGGAATCCCAAGGGCTCGGGCAGCCCACCCTTCTGCCCAGAAGCCAGCACAGTAAGACCCCAAGAGCAAAGGTCTCGAAAGGCCCACCCGGGCGCGCTCGTCGATGTAGTTCTGGACAGATGTAACAAGTGGGCCAGCCCACCACTTCGTGCCTGCCCACGGCGATTGCAACAACAGGGGAGGCACCGGGTCCGAACTGTGTCGGATAAGGTTGAAGCGGGGTTCTGCGGGCATCCGGAAGCGCGCGCGCTTCTCTGGAGGGGACGCAGCGGACTCCGATTCAGCATGGTCACGAGTCTCCACTTCCCCCATTGTGCTTCGGCATTCGGCGCTTCCCTGGCGCGCCCTGTCGGCCTCATCGTCTCCTATGGCACTTGGGCTTGGGCCTGGGCTTCCGTCACCACCCTGCTGCTCCTCATCGTCATCAGCCCCGCCTCCATCGCCCCAACTTGCCGGGCCCAGGTCGTCGTCTGCAGGCGCGGTAGCAGAGTCACCCGGCGAAGCTGGGTCCTCGGCGGGCAACTGCGACACCAGCCTCTGGTGCTGAGCTTTGCGGTACCGGCTTAAAAGCATGATCCTGTTTAGCGATCTCGGGCCAAGACTTCAGCTTCCAAGCCGCTCCCCCTCTCCGCGCCCTCCTCCCCAGGACTCCCAGGCGGCAAGAGGCGGCTTCAGGCTCCAAGAGGGCTCCAAAACGGCCCCAATCCCACCCCAAGAGGCCCCAAGGGGCGACTTCCGGGGGCCCAAAAGGCGCCAAGATGTCCTCGAAGATGGTCTCCGAAAACGATGTCCTCCAATATGGCCCCAAAGATCTGAGCCAATTCCTCCAACCTTGTCCCGAACACTCGGCCCTGGGAGGCCCCGATGGGGCACCCAAGATGACCCCAAGTTGGCCCCAAGAGGGTTCCAAGATTGCGCGAACAGGTGGGTGGCCCCAGTGAAGCAACAACCAGAAGCCCCCCCAAAGCGAAACGCCCGAACCCCACTGGCAGCGCCATCCCTGGGGCCGTCCCATCCTCCATTCCACTCCCCATCCTATGCCCCCCATTCTCACCGCCGCACCCCTGATCCCGAACCCCACCTCGAATACTTTTTTCAGCGCGATACTTTGGGAGAAGAAGGAGGGGCAAGCAGGAGGGGACGACCGCACCAGCTTTCGAGTCACCTGTGGAATCTGTGGCGACACGCGGCAAAAATTGACCAGCGGCTTTATTTACAGCAACATCCAGAAGTAAAACAGATACTGCAGAAGTAAAAACACTGCAGGAGTAAAAAAGCACTGGAGAAATAAAAAGCACTGCGGAAGTAAAAAAGCATTGCAGGAGTAAAAAAGCACTGCGGAAGTAACAAAAACACTGAACCCCACCTCGGAGACTGCTGACGCCACTCGGCCACCTGCCCCCCTGGCCCAGAAATTCGAGCTTCAAAGAAGACATCCTCCCCTTCATCTATCCCCTCCCGATAGCACGCGCCCATCCCCCCCCCCCCCACATGGACCCAAAGGGGAGGGGTGATACTATCCCATCCCGGGTACTGCAAGAAATCCTGGAAGCCTCCTCGATTGCTGTGGGGGACGGGAGCCCCGACGAACTAACATGCAACGAAGGCGTCGCCCCCTGCGATTGCATCGCCAAGGGGAACGCTCGAAACAATAAATGCCCAGTGCTTATGAGGACACCGTTCGCGTCAGGGCCCATACTCCTCCGCCACTGGTAACTCGTGCGTGTCCTGGAGCACAAACACACACACACACACACACACACACACTGTTACTGGTAACTCGTATGTGCCCTGTGACGCGCACGCACACACACACCGCTACTGGTAACTCGTACGTGTCCTGGAACACACACACACACACACACATCGTCACTGGTAAATCGTACGTGTCCTGGGTCCTGGAACACACACACACACACACACGCGCACACACACGCACACACGCACCGTTACTGGTAACTCGTACGTGTCCTGGAACACACACACACACACACACACACACACACACGCACACACACACACACACACACACGCACACCGTTACTGGTAATTCGTGCGTGTCCTGGAACACACACACACACACACACCCGTACTGGTGACTCGTATGTGTCGTGGAACACGCACATGCACCGTTACTGGTACCTCGTACGTGTCCTGGAACACACACACACACACACGCACACACACACACACACCGTCACTGGTAACTCGCACGTGTCCTCGAACACACAACAACACACATCGTTACTGGCAACCTTAAAGGGCTCCAGAAAAGTTCAAATCCAGTTTTGGGAAGTACATGTCGGCTTTTGTTTGTATTGTGAACAATGCAGATCTGCGCCGCCGCGCGCGCGCGGCGGGTGACCCACCGCCCTTCGGCCTCCTGAAAGGGCTCCAGAAAAATTGAAATCCAGTTTTGGGAATTACATGTCGGCTTTTTGTATTGTGGACAATGCAGAACTGCGCCGCCGAGCGCGCGCGCGGCGGGTGACCCACCGCCCTTCGGCCTCCTGAAAGGGCTCCAGAAAAATTGAAATCCAGTTTTGGGAATTACATGTCGGCTTTTGCATTGTGAACACTGCAGAACTGCGCCGCATCGCGCGCGCGCGGCGGGTGACCCACCGTCCTTCGGCCTGTAAAGAGCTCCAGAAAAATTGAAATCCAGTTTTGGGAATTACATGTCGGCTTTTCTATTGTGAACAATGCAGAACTGCGCGCGCGCGCGCGCGCGGCGGGTGACCCTCCGCCCTTCGGCCTCCTGAAAGGGCTCCAGAAAAATTCAAATGCAGTTTTGGGAATTACATGTCAGCTTTTGTATTGTGAGCAATGCAGCAGAACTGCGCCGCCGCGCGCGCGCGGCGGGTGACCCACCGTCCTTCGGCCTCCTTAAAGGACTCCAGAAAAAATCACATCCAGTTTGCGCCGCTGCACGCGCGCGCGGCGGGTGACCCACCGTCTTTCGGCCTCCTTAAAAGGCTTCAAAAAAAATCCAGTTTTGGGAATTACATGTCGGCTTTTGTATTGTTAACAATGCAGAACTGCGCCGCATCGCGCGCGCGCGGCGGGTGACCCACCGTCCTTCGGCCTCCTTAAAGGGCTCCAGAAAAATTGAAATCCAGTTTTGGGAATTACATGTCGGCTTTTGTATTGTGGACAATGCAGAACTGCGCGCGCGCGCGCGCGCGCGCCCGCGCGCGCGGCGGGTGACCCACCGTCCTTCGGCCTCCTTAAAGAGCTCCAGAAAAATTGAAATCCAGTTTTGGGAATTACATGTCGGCTTTTCTATTGTGAACAATGCAGAACTGCGCGCGCGAGCGCGCGCGCGGCGGGTGACCCACCGTCCTTCGGCCTCCTTAAAGGGCTCCAGAAAATTTCAAATCCAATTTTTGGAATTACATGTCGGCTTTTGTATTGTGGACAATGCAGAACTGCGCGCGCGCGCGCGCCCGCGCGCGCGCGCCCGCGCGCGCGGCGGGTGACCCACCCTCCTTCGGCCTCCTTAAAGGGCTCCAGAAAAATTGAAATCCAGTTTTGGGAATTACATGTCGGCTTTTGTATTGTGGACAATGCAGAACTGCGCGCGCGCGCGCGCGCGCCCGCGCGCGCGGCGGGTGACCACCGTCTTGGCCTCTCCTACTTTAAAGAGCTCTCAGGAAGAAAAAAACTCAAATCCAGTTTTGGGAATCACATGTCGGCTTTTGTATTGTGAACAATGCAGAACTGCGCCGCGTCGCGCGCGCGCGGCGGGTGACCCACCGCCCTTTCGGCCTCCTTAAAGGGCTCCAGAAAAAATCAAATCTAGTTTGGGGAACTACATGTCGGCTTTTGGATTGTGAGCGATGCAGAACTGCGCCGCCGCGCGCGCGCGGCGGGTGACCCACCGTCCTTCGGCCTCCTTAAAGGGCTCCAGAAACATGCTAATCTAGTTTGGGGAACTACATGTCGGCTTTTGGATTGTGAGCAATGCAGAACTGCGCGCTGCGCCGCACGCAGCGCGCCCGCGCGCGCGGAGGGGGACCCACCGTCCTTCGGCTCCCTTAAAGGCTCCAGAAAAAAATTGAAATTCTGGAGGTCGGAATTACATGGTCGGCGTTTCTATTGTGAACAATGCATAACTGCGCGCGCGCGCGCGCGCGGCGGGTGACCCACCGTCCTTCGGCCTCCTTAAAGAGCTACAGAAAAATTGAAATCCAGTTTTGGGAATTACATGTCGGCTTTTCTATTGTGAACAATGCAGAACTGCGCGCGCGCGCGCGCGGCGGGTGACCCACCGTCCTTCGGCCTCCTTAAAGGGCTCCAGAAAATGTCAAATCCAATTTGGGGAACTACATGTCGGCTTTTGTATTGTGAACAATGCAGAACTGCGCGCGCGCGCGCGGCGGGTGACCCACCGACCTTCGGCCTCCTCAAAGGGCTCCAGGAAAATTCAAGTTCAGTTTGGGGAATCACATGTCGGCTTTTGTATTGTTAACAAGGCAGAACTGCGCAGCCGCGCGCGCGCGGGGCGGGTGACCCACCGTCCTCCGGCCTCTGTAAATGGGCTCCAGAACAAAATTCAAAGCCAGTTTTGGGAATTACATGTCGGCTTTTTACATGGGAAATTACTTACGGCTTTTGGGTGGTGGTGGTGGTGGTGGTGGTGTGCGTGGTGTGGTGGTGGTGGTGGTGGTGGTGTGTGTGTGTGTGTGTGGTGTGTGGTGTGGGTGGTGGTGGTGGTGGTGGTGGTGGTGGTGGTTGTGGTGGTGGTGTGTGTGGTGGTGGTGGTGGTGGTGGTGGTGGTGGTGGTGGTGTGTGTGTGTGGTGGTGTGGTGGTGGTGGTGGTGGTGGTGGTGGTGCGTGTGTGGTGTGTGGTGTGTAGTGTGTGTGTGCGTGGGTGGTCGTGGGTGGTGGTGGTGGTGGTGGTGGTGGCGGCGGCGGTGGTGTGTGTGTGTGGTGTGGTGGTGGTGATGGTGGTGGTGGTGTGGTGTGTGGTGTGCGGTGCGAGGTGCGTGGTAGGCGGGAGAAACGTCGCCGCGCCTGGGGGAAACGCCGCCGCCCCCCAATCCCTCTCCCCGCGCCCGTGCATCGCTCTGTGAACGTCGGCGCTGGGTCGGCGTCGGCGCGGCCGTCTCGGCCGCTGGAGGACAGCCCCGCGCGCCGCTCGCGAGCTCCCCCCCCCCGCGTGCGTTTGCAGTCTCCGCCTCGTCCTCGCCACGCGCTCGCATCCCTCGTCGCATTCATTGCCATCGGCCTTGCATGGGCGGGACGTGCCTCCCACGATGTCTCTCTCCCCATCCCCCCGCGGGCTGAGCAGTGCTGTCGGAGTGATTGCGGAGCTGCGCGAGAGCGAGGGCGAGCCCGCTATCGGGGGCTCGATGGGGCGGGCGCTGGAATTGTCGTCGCGGGGAGTGGGGGAATGGCGGTTATCATCAGGGCGAGGGCTGGGGCTGGGGAGGGCGATAGCGAAGCTGGTAGCTCATTGGATATTCTGAGTTTCTGGAGCAGATCCACAGCCGTGCCGCCCGAATCGAACTCTCGGCCCGATGCGACGGTGAAAGCCTCGCTGCCCTGTCAACGGCGCGACGGTCGCCACTCAGAGTATGCACATCTTTCGGTGAGTTGACGGTTGCCTGGGCGCCCGCCCCTTTCCGTCTCCATGCCCCTTTTGCGCGATATTGCCATTTATGCTCAAGCAAGGTTCGAACACCGAGCTTTAACGACACCTTGTTGTACCACGGCACAGTGCCAACACGACCGCCCGATTTCAACGCCGCTCTCTCGACATGGGCAAGCGCGGTGGCCACACTGCGAAGCCCCCGCAGAAGGCCCCCTGTGGTGCCGCAAGCGTCGTGGTTCTCAAGATGCCTCTGCCTCTGCTGCCCCCCTCGGCCGCGTCGGCGCTGGCGAGATTGGCTGCGCCTGACTCCTTCCAGTGCGGCACGTGCGATGTCACCGATGTCAGCATGGCGGTGCAAGATGCAACGGCGCCAACCTGCACTACGTGTTTCGATCGGTACTGCAAGGGCTTCACCCAGTTCGGCAGCTTGGAGAAGGTCCAGGAGGGCGTCAACGAGGAGGGCTCGCACATACACGGATGCTGGGAGGAGTCCAAGCGCATCGAGAAGGGCGAGGCCGCGAAGTCCTTCTTCCCGACGGCCGTCAACGAGGGTAGCCAGTTCATCATCGCGGTCGTGAAGCCGATGGTCGGCATAACCCGCGGGCAGCTCGTCTCAGACGTGCTGCACGAGGAGCCCGAGGCGCTGGGCATCAAGCTCCAGGACTTGCCCGACCACGAGGGGAACACCTACAAGGGCATCTTGGTCCCCAACCCGCAGCGGCCGTACTTGGAGTACAACGTGACGAACGAGATCTACGCCAATATGATTGCGCACAAGATGACGCCAGACCAGCAGATTTTCGATGCGCAGCCTTTGGGCACGTACGATCACGCGCGCAAGGATCGGGCAGCGTTAAGACGTACGCCTCACGCTCGGATGCTTGATCACGGGGCTTTGTTTCCTTATGTTTTCTGGCACGACCCCCCCCTCCACGCGAAACTTGGAGGTGGCGTCGGGGCTTCCCCGACGCTTGCGCTTCGTCGCCCCCGCCCTCTATCGCCAGCTTGCCCCCCTGGATTGTTCCTGGCCGCATGTGCGCCCCTTTGCCCTCTCCCCCTCCCCCCCCCCCCCCCCCCCCCCCCCCCCCCCCCCCCCCCCCCCCCCCCACCCCCCCCCCCCCCCCCCCCCCCCCCCCCCCCCCCCCCCCCCCCCCCCCCCCCCCCCCCACCCCCCCCCCTCCCCTGCCTGATCCGCGGCATGGCCGAAGGAATGCCGTGAACAGGGGAGGAGGGGGCGGCGATTGAGATCACATGACGGCGTTAGCTCGTCGCCGAGACGTTCACAAGCATCTGAGCGCGAGCGTGCGGGGCGCAGTTGCCGCAGGGCCTTTCCACCACTGGCAAGTTCAAGCCCATCTGCGTGAAGGCGCGCACAGAGGCCTACACCATCGATTCCCTGATTGCGAGGGCGGAGAACTACAGGAAGACGCAAGCGGAGATCGAGCGGAGGGCCAAAGAGGCCGAGGATGCGGCTGTTGCTGCCAGTGGCGAGAGCCCGTTCGGCGGCAGCCCTTCGCCCGCGGCTCCGCAGCAGGGCGCGCTTGCAGCGGGGTCTGGGCCGCAGCTCAATCCTGCGGCGATGGCTTGCTCGCGGTCCGTCGCCGCCCCCTCCGAGTGCAGGCCGCCGAGGACGCGTGGCGCGAGGCCTCGCGGAAACGCCAGATCCGCCATGTCCGAGGCCAAGAAGTCCAAGGTGGAGGAGCTCGTGGATAGGCTTGGACACGAGCAGGTGCTGGGCAGGCGCGGCCATGGGCCGCGAGCTTCGCCAGCTTCGCTGAGCCAGGGGGTCGCACGAGGGCATCGTGGAGGCCATCCCCACCCCAGAGGGCTCGGAGACCGCTGACAAGCTGAAGGAGCACACCTCGGCGCGCGATGCCATCTGCGGGATCGTCGAGAAGCCCATTCGGGAGATCCCGAAGAGCACGCTCGACAACTTCCTGAATACCCTGGAGAAGTACAACGGGGACATGCCGAGCAAGAAGTGGTGGACGTTGGATAACTTGAAGGTTAAGGTCCTAGGGGTATCGCTGGGGCACCCAACCAGAGGTCGCAAGACTGCGCGCGCGGGTCGGGGTATGGGGGGAGGGGGCGACCCGCGCGCGCAACCACTGGCCTGTGTTTGCAAACCCTGGCCGTGCCCCGAAGGTGGGCGACCCCTTGAAGAAGCCTGACATGAGCATGCAGGATTTCTTCTATATGATTGCGCCGTGGGAGGTCCAGCACGCCGAGGGCAATGGGAGCCTCACGTACAAGCCGACGTGCCCCGATGTACACGAACCCAAACACACCGTTACTGGTAACTCGTACGTGCCCTGGAACACACACACACCGTTACTGGTAACACGTACATGTCCTGGAACACACACGCACACACCGTTACTGGTAACTCGTACGTGTCCTGGAACACACACACCGTTATTGGTAACTCGCACATGTCCTGGAACACACACAAGCACACACACCGCTACTGGTAACTCAGTAACTCGTACGTGTCCTGGAACACACACACACACCGTTATTGGCGACTCGCGCGTGTCCTGCAACGAGCACACACACCGTTATTGGTAACTCGTACGTTTCTTGGAACACGCACGCGCCGTCTCTGGTAACTCGTGGGAGTCCTGGAACACGCACACACACACTCACGCACACACACACACGCACGCACCCACACCGCCACGGGTACCTCGTACGTGTCCTGGAACACACACACACACACGCACACACACACGCCGTTACTGGTAACTTGTACGTGTTCTGGAACACACATACACACACCATTACTGGTAATTCGTACGTGTCCTGGAACACACACACACAATGTTACTGGTAACTCGTACGTGTCGTGGAACACACGCACACACAACTTTGCTGGTAACTTGTACATGCCCTGGAACACACACGCACACGCCGTTACTGGTAACTCGTACGCGCCCTGGAACACCCACCCACCCACACACACACCGTTACTGGTAACTCATACGTGTCCTGACAGACACACACACATTGTTACTGGCAACTCGTATGTGTCCTGGAACACACACACACACACACACTGTTACTGGTAACTCGTACGTGTCCTGGAACACACACACACACACACGCACACACTGTTACTGGTAAACACACGCACACACAACTTTGCTGGTAACTCGTACGTGTCCTGGAACACACACACACCGTTATTTGTAATTCGTGCGCGTCCTGGAACACACACAGACACAGACACATACACACACACACGCACGCACGCACACACACACACACACCCAACACACACACGCACACGCACCGCTACTGGTAACTAGTACGCGTCCTGGAACACACCCACACACAAACACACACACACACCGTTACTGGTAACTCGTAAGTGCCCTTGACACACTCACACACACTGTGACTGGTAACTTGTAAGTGTCCTGGAACACACACATGCACACACACACACCGTTACTGGTAACTCGTACGTGTGCTAGAATGCTAGATCACTCACACACACACACACACCGTCAGGGCCCTTGGGGACGGGGGTCGAACGCAGACGGAGGCCCCCCGAAAGGGGAGGGGCGGGATTGAAAATGAAGGAGGGGGGCTTGCTACTTTGAATCTCCGTGCCCCTGTCCCTGCCCTCTTGTTTTTTTTTCCCCCCCGACTTCCCCTCCCTGCCCTCTTCTGCCCTGGCGGTTGTTCTCTATGTTGGGTTATTGTGTGCTTGTGTGTCTGCGCTCGTGCATGCACAGGCGCCCGCGCGTTGGTGCTGCTGTCGTCTTGGGGCGCCGACCTCAAGGCAAGTTGGCAATTCAATTCACTGTTTCGCTTTCCATCTCGGTGGCCCTCGAGGACAGCGGTGCGCTGTGCATCACCACGCACGCGACCACAGGAGGAGGAGGAGGAGGAGAAGGATGAGGTGGGAGGAGGGGAAGGAGGAGGGGAATGTTGATGATGAGGAGGGGCGACGATGATGATGATGATGATGATGATGATGATGATGATGATGATGATATCGCTGACAATCAACGGATTGCAACAGGCTCGCCAGCGAAGCCGCCCTCCTCCCGTTCCATGTCAATTAGCTGCTTGGCCAGACGGCCGTTCTCGCTGTCCTCTAATGATATTGCCTCGAGGTCATTCCGGCCACTGATGCGCTCGGCACGATGGGCGGCCTTGCCGAGCTCGGCCTTCAACGCATCATGCGCCGGCTTGTCGCCGCACGGCCTGGCAAGCCACGCCACGAGGTGCCCGAGACAGAACCGGCGCCGGCCGTCCTCTAGTTTGAGGCGGCGGTCCATCTTGCACCGCGCAGAGCCAACCTGATGGCCTCTCTTGCAGTGTGCATTGCACTGCTTCAGCCTGACGGAGAACTGCAGCTCGCCCCCAGGCACTTGCACTGTCCTCCAATCACCGGCGGGGCCGGGTGGCGGCGGGGGGCCATGCGGGGCAGCTGCAGCTCCCGGCGGTGCTGGCGGCGCAGCTCCCGGCGGGGCTGGCGCCGGCGGGGCCGGCGCTGGCGGGGGCGGCGGCGGCTCCACCGCTGGCGGGGGCGGCGGCGGCTCCACCGCGCCGAAAAGCCCGCCGTCATCCAGGCCGAACTGCCCGCCGCCCTCGTCTCCGCCTCCTGGCGGGCAGACTGCGTCGAGGTCGTGCATGTCGTCCATCAAGTCATCGCAGGCTGCGTCGCCGGAATCGTGGCTATCGCCGTCTGCGCCGTCATCGGCCGCAGCCTCTGCGCGCCGCCCAGCTATGTCGTCCAGCGGGTCGGGTGGCCGGCTGCCAGGCGGCAGCGGCGGCGGCGGCCTGGGCTGCTCATTTGCGCTGCCTCTCCAGAACTCAACGGCGGGCAAATACGGGCGGACGCTCAAGTTGCCGATGCGAAAGTGCACCCGGATGTCCGATGCCGACGCAAAAAGCCGGAACGTCTCCACCGTGAACGCATGCTCGAAGGGGAGATCTTCGAACGCCCGCCACGACAACACCCATTGTGCACGCACTGGGGCGGTCAAGGCGACGCCTGGCCGTGCCCGCTCGACGCGAAAGGGGTCCCCATCATCCGACAGGCGCAGTAAAGCCAAGCGCCACGCGCTATGCGCCAGGTTCGTGTAGCTGCAGTGGTACCAGCGCGCACCGTCTGGCCAGGCAACCCTGAAGACGACACACGCCTTCGTCAGCAGGCGCCTGCTCAATGTCTTCGCGCCGAACAACCTCGCCAACTTCACGACGAAGGCGCACTCAAAAGCTGCCAAGTACGGGGCGCGATGGAGGCACATCCCGGCCAAGTTGCAGAGGTTCGGCCGGAAGAACCTGTCGGGTATGTGGCCGATCGGGCTGCACTTGGCGCGGCGAAAGGGCTCCTGCAGCGCGCTCCACTGCTCCCTCAGCTTCAGTGCGAAACCCGGGGGCGCCACGGAAAGCACGTGCTGGGTCATCTCCTGTATGGGAAATTCGATGTCGATATTCAGGGCACCGCCTGCATCGGGAAAACAGGTTGCGCATCCCTCGCGGCCGCCGCCGCACAGCAAGGCCAAGTCGTTCGACTCCGCAGCCGCCGCCTCCCCCCAGGCCATGAGGCACCGCATATCTTGTGCAGCTTTGTCCGCAGCCTCTCGGGTCTTGGAGGCATGGGCGTCCCGAATGCGATCGAGGACGCCCTGGAAGCCAGACGAAGCGACAATCGCGCCCTGGCCCTGGGCAAGGCCATCTTCCAGGCTGGCGGCGCTCGGGAAAATGTTGCCGATGACACGCCTCCGAAGAATCGTCTTTTCTATGCCAACTGCCCGTAATCTGGCCATC
>CAUYUJ010008383.1:0-5000 GCA_963575745.1 Prorocentrum cordatum
GGCAGGCTGATGCTGAGGCAGGCTGAGGCTGAGGCTGAGGCTGATGCAGGCTGAGGCTGAGGCAGGCTGAGGCTGAGGCCGAGGCTGAAGGCAGACTGAGGCTGAGGCTGAAGCAGGATGAGGCTGAGGCTGAGGCAGGCTGAGGCTGAGGCTGAGGCAGGCTGAGGGTGAGGCAGGCTGAGGCTGAGGCTGAGGCCAGGCTGAGGCTGAGGCAGGCTGAGGCTGAGGCCGAGGCTGAAGGCAGACTGAGGCTGAGGCTGAAGCAGGCTGAGGCTGAGGCTGAGGCAGGCTGAGGCTGAGGCAGGCTGAGGCTGAGGCCGAGGCTGAAGGCAGACTGAGGCTGAGGATGAAGCAGGCTGAGGCTGAGGCTGAGGCAGGCTGAGGCTGAGGCAGGCTGATGCTGAGGCAGGCTGAGGCTGAGGCTGAGGCTGATGCAGGCTGAGGCTGAGGCAGGCTGAGGCTGAGGCCGAGGCTGAAGGCAGACTGAGGCTGAGGCTGAAGCAGGCTGAGGCTGAGGCTGAGGCAGGCTGAGGCTGAGGCTGAGGCAGGCTGAGGCTGTGACTGTGACTGCGACTGCCGTTGCCACTGCGACTGTCATCGCGAATGCGACTGCGACTGCGAGAACAGCAGAATTCTACAACTGGATTCTCATCTGAATCTTAAGGGGAAATGCTTCCATATATGCTTCTACACATCGCTGTTAAGTTGTTGCTTTGCCGGGATAATTCTTTTGAAAATGCTGAATTTCTG
The DNA here is from genome assembly GCA_963575745.1 of Prorocentrum cordatum. Taxonomy (NCBI): domain Eukaryota; class Dinophyceae; order Prorocentrales; family Prorocentraceae; genus Prorocentrum; species Prorocentrum cordatum. The sequence continues at coordinate 751 of CAUYUJ010008383.1, forward strand.
CTGCCAGCGCCCGTGAGGCCTCCCGGGCCGATTCCGACGCCCGGGCTGGCGCCCGAGCTGGCGCCCGGGCCGGACGCCCGAGCCGGCGCCCGGGCCGGCGCCCGGGCCGGGTCCGGAGCCGGTTCCGGCCGGCGCCGGAAAATCGAGTTCCGAGGCGGCGCCGAAAAAAGGCCTTTCCAATACACATTTGTCTTTTGAATATGCTGAATTTCTGCTTCTGCCGCCGGGAAGCCTCCCGGGCCGATTCCGGCATGCTTCCGCAAAATCCGAATCGTGCTCCCGCTGCGACGCTGGCGTCATTTCCGCGCTTCCGCTCGTTTCGACTCGTGCTCCCGCTGCAGCGCTGGCGTCATTTCCCGTGCCATGCCACGGCATGCAATGCAATGCTCGGTTGATACTACGCTTCGCGGTGCTCTTCTACGCCATGTCATGCCGTGCTCTACAATGCATCGCGTACCCTTTCCGGATCATTGCCCTGCTCGACATCCGACTGTGCGAGTAGAGAGGGGATCTGCACCATGGTAAGGGATGGGAGGGAGGGGTAGGATGTCAGATGTGACGCGAGCGCACCTAGCTTGTCCCCCCCCCTCCCCTTCCTTCTCCTTCTCCTCCTCCTCCTCCTCCTCCTCCTCCTCCTCCTCCTCCTCCTCCTCCTCCTCCTCCTCCTCCTCTTCCCCCCCCCACGAGGAGAAGCACACCGCCACGACAGAGGCCAACGACGGTCAGAATGACCGGGGGTGGACAAGGAGCAAGCGGCAAGGGCGCGTTGAAGAAGCAGGCCCAGAACTGCGCACAAGAGCCAACCTGCGACAGGCAAACTCATGCGGGGAAGAGGAGGAGGAAGAGGAGGAGGAGGAGGTGGAGGAGGAGGAGGAGGAGGAGGGAGGAGGAGGGAGGAGGAGGAGCCTGGGAGAGCCAACGCGCAGGGCGTTCCCCACAGTAGCACTGAGTGCACGGGGGGGGCACCTTACAAGTTGTTCGGCACTCTGCGAGTGCACTGGGGGGGGGGGGGGGCACGATTTGTCCGCCCCACGGGGACACGATCTTGAAAGTTTTCTACTACGGGAGATTCGCGTCGTGACGACCCTGGCGTTGGTTTCTGACACCGCGTGGATCGTTCAACCTTAAACGATCGGCCGTTCCCGCAACGTCCAATCGTTCAACATCGACCGATTCTGGGTCGCCGGCGGCGTTCAACGTTAAACGCCGCGGGCGGGGTCGCCGCCAGTCGACACGACACGAACCTACCGTACCTCTGTGAGCGCGTCAAAGTCGCATTATCTAACCCGTGGGTCCCTCCACGCCAGCCGATGGAGGCGAGCCCGTGCTAGCCCCAGCGTCCAGTCGCGGGAAGGAGGGCGAGGAGGAGGCGAAGATGAAGCGGATAGCGAGAAGGAGGGGGATAGGATGATGATGAGGACGGGGAGGGGGAATGGGGAGGGGACAGGGGGTGCAGCTGCCCCGAGGACAGGGAAGCCCTGACGAGGCCAACCGAAGCAGGAGCTTTCAGAGAGGAGGCTCGATTCATGGACCCGCGTGCGACAAGGAGAGCCCAAGCGAGGAAGAATGCGGAGGCTCCGGCGACCCACAGACCCCAACGCAGAAGATGATGGTGCTCGAGGGTCAGCGGCGACGTGGGCACGGTCCGACTCGATCGGGCGACGAGCATGAGACGACCGCAAGTTTGCACGCGTTGGCGGCGAGGCCGCTCAGGCCCGCCAGTGCCAACCTCTCGAGCCCTTCGTCGCACCTGTGGGAAGCGTGGGCTCGGCGGCTCCATCCGCCATGAACCGGAAGGGGGAACGGCCCGGTGGAGAGCCCCAGGGCGGCCCAACAGGGCCTCGAGACTGCCCAGCATGCCTCCAAGAGAGTCCAGATGCCTACCAAGAAGACCCCCAAGAGGGTGCGGAGAAGTCAAGATCATGAGTCCTCCCTTGGTTTTTTCCCTACCTAGGCTCTGCCTAGAAGGGTTCTTACTCTCTAGCTTAAAGGGGCCGGGCAGTGGAAAGCGCCCCGGGCGGTTCCCCCAGTCCCCGCCCCGCGGTTCCCCCAGGTACGTCCCCTTAGCTTAGCGTTGCTTATCTCATCTTAGCTTAGCTTAGCTTAGCTTAGCTTAGCTTCATCTTAACTTCGCTTAGCTGTAGCTGTAGCTGTAGCTGTAGATGTAGCTGTAGCTTAGCTTAGCATAGCTTAGCTTAGCTTATCTTAATATTAGCTTCGCTTAGCGCAGCTTCAGCTTAGCTTAGCTCATCTTAGCGTTATCGTACATTTAGCTTAGCTTTAGCTTAGCTTTACCTTGGCTTTAGCTTAGCTTTAGCTTAGCGTTAGCTTAGCGTTGGCTTAACTTTAGCTTAGCTTTACCTGAGCTGTAGCTTAGCTTTAGCTTAGCTGTAGCTTAGCTTTCGCTTAGATTTAGCTTAGCTTTAGCTTAGCTTTAGCTCAGCATTAGCTTAGCTGTAGCTTAGCTTTAGCTTAGCTTTAGCTTAGCTTCAGCTTAGCTTCAGCTTAGCCTTCAGTTTAGCTTCAGCTTAGCTTCAGCTTAGCTTCAGCTTAGCTTTAGCTTGCTTAGCTTATCTTTAGGTTAGCTTTACCTTAGCTTTACCTTAGCTTTACTTTAGCTTTAGCTTAGACTTAGCTTAGCTTTAGCTTAGCTTTAGCTTAGCTTCAGTTTAGCTTCAGCTTAGTTTTAGCTTAGCTTTACTGTTACTGCTGATGATGCTTTCCTAGGGGTTCCAAAGCCTAGGTAGGGTCGCACTGGGATAATGAACATTTGTCGCATCCTCACCTTTGGGCCTCCGTCAGCTCAAGACGGCCTAAGGAACCTCCAGAATCGTCCAAAGCAGACTACGACGACGACGACGACGACCACGACGACGACGACGACCACGACGACGACGACGACGACGACGACGACGACGACGACGACGACGAAGTCGACGTCGACGTCGACGACGACGACGACGACGACGACGACGACGACGACGACGACGACGGCGAGGACGACGACGACCCCCACGAGGGTCCAAAGACCGCCCCAGAAGACCCCACGAAGGCCCAAGACCATCTGTGACAGACTGCTCCCCGTTCGCTTGGGCCCCCGGCCGACCTCCGGCATGGTGGCCTCCGCGCTGGCGAGCCACGCGGCAGCCTCGGGGCAAGAACCCCGGATGGCCTCCGCGAGCGCCTCGGGGCGGGGTACAGCCGGACTTGATTGAACAGGACACCCGAGAGGACACAGGCCTCTTCCGACGACGACGGCGAGGACGACGACGACGCCGACGCCGACGCCAACGCCGATGCCGCCGCCGCCGCCGCATCCTCACCTTTCAGGGCCTCCGTCAGCTCACGACGGCCCAAGGAGCCTCCAAGATTGTCCAAAGAAAAGGACGACAACGGCGACGGCATTGCCATCGACGACGACGACGACCACCACGACGACGACGGCGACGACGACGACGGACGGACGGCAACATGGCCAAAGGACATGCGGCTTGTATAGGTCGGGATAGACATTGCACAAGGGCGCCGCCCCTGCGCCCTCGCGCCCAGTTGCCGCTCCGCCGCTCGCCCCGCCTCGCCCGAGCCGCGCGGCGGCGCCGGGTCTCCGTTCCCAGTCGGCCCAGACGCAGCCGCCGGGCTCTGCATTGTCGCCCCTGCAGCGAGCGCCCCTCGAGCGCGGCCCTCAACTGCTTGTCGTCGCTTCCATCGCGCATGTCAGGGGCGCGCTGAAGGGGCGCCGTGCGCGGGCGCATTCAGGGAAGCATTGGGGGCGCATGAAGGGAGACTTTCTGGGGCACACTACTGGTCGCAAAAAAGGACAAACAGAGAGGCACATTAAGAGCCGCATTGAGGGGCACATCAAGGGGGACATCAAGGAGCACGTTAAGGCGCGAGGACACCTCCTTCGACTCTCCAATCTGGCCATGCTCTCACCGCGCCACGGGTCCTTGACCATCGTCTCTCTGCCCGGTTCACTCACGCCCCTTGCCGCCCCCTCGCTCGCAAGCGACGGACGCCGAAACGTCGCGCGGAACCAAGAACCGCCGCATTGTCCAGAACGCGCACAGATCTCGACATGCCATCGCCGCAGCTTCGGCGAACAGGGTTGAGGCCGCGCGCGGGGCGCCGAACAGTGGCAACGAGACGCCCTCCTTCTCCTCCTCCTCCTCCTCCTCCTCCTCCTCCTCCTCCTCTCCTCCTCCTCCTCCTCCTCCTCCTCCTCTCCTCCTCCTCCTCTTCCTCCTCCTCCT
>CAUYUJ010008383.1:10000-32500 GCA_963575745.1 Prorocentrum cordatum
CTCCCCTCAGGCGCGCCAGCCAAAGCAAAACCAAAGCGAAATCGAGCAACGTCGTAGCTGAGTCGAAGGGAAGCCCCTTCTTTTTGATCCCTTCCCCGCCAGGGGGGGGGGGGGGTCCCGGGGGGGGGGCGGGGGGGGGGGCAGATACGCATCCCCCCGGGATGTCCCGGGACCTAGAAAAGCTCCCAGACTGGCCAAGAGTGCCCTAAGAGGCTTTCAAGACGGCTCCAGAAACCCCGAATCGCCGAACCGTCAATCGAAGACGCCAATGTAGCCTCCAGACGGCCCAAGAGATTGCAAAGACGCTCCAAGAAGTCTCCGAGAGCACTCCCAAGAGGGCACGAAGAGGTAAAAATCAATGATTTCCTTTTTGACAGATTTTGGCGTTCTCGCCGTTTCAACTTGCCGACGCTCCAAGACGGCCCCAGATGCCCCCAATATTGCCCCAAACTGGCCCAAGAAGGCCCCGAGTCCCCGAGAGAGCCCCAGAGAGTCCCCGAGAGACCCTTGAGAATAGCTCCAGATCGCCACCGCCGTCAACGTCGTCGTCGTCGGCCAAAGACGCTCCCGAGAAAGCCTCACGATTGCCAACAACGGCCCCAACACGACCCCCCCCCACACGAGACCCAAAGATACCTCCAAGAGGCCTCCCCCGCCACATTAGAGAACGCACGGGTCGCCCTCCAGGGTCGGCGGCACTGGCCGTAAGGCCTTCGCAATAATCCGAAACCAGCCAACCCCTGATACAACGTCGGAGACACCGCCCAGAACACACTGAAACAGAAAAAGGGAAGAGGGGGGAGCTTCCGAAGCCCCCCCCTTTGAAAGATAAGCCTGGGCTGACCTTCGGCCCCCGGAAAGGGAACTGGGGGGGTAGTTTCGAAGCCCCCCCGTTGTGGCCAAACGCCCCGCTGCGATAGGGGAGAGGGGGGAGGTTGCTTCCGAAGCCTTCCCCCCCCTTTTGACAGGGGAGCCCGGGCTGACCTTCGGCTCCGGAAAGGGGGAAGGGGGGGGGGGTAGCTTCGAAGCCCCCCCCCCTTGGCAAGGCAGTCCCCGCTGCGAAGGGGAGTAGGGGGAGATAGCCTGCGAAGCCCCTTTGAAAGGGGAGCCCGGGCCGACCTTCGGCTCTGGGAAAGATGAGGAAGGGGGGGGGTAGCTTCCAAGGACCCCCCCCTTTTAGCCAGGGCCCCCAAAGCTCGAAAAGCCTTACAAAAGGAAGGGAGGGACGGGGTAGCTTCGGAAGCTCCCCCACGTAATAGTAGCAGTAGTAGTAGCAGTAGTAGTAGTAGTAGTAGTAGTAGTAGTAGTAGTAGTAGTAGTAGTAATGGTAGTAGCAGTAGTAGCAGTAGTAGTAGTAGTAGTAGTAGTAGTAGTAGTAGTAGTAGTAGTAGTAGTAGTAGTAGTAGTAGTAGTAGTCGTAGTAGTAGTAGTAGTAGTGGTAGTAGTAGTAAGAGTAGGAGTAGGAATAGTAATAGTGTCGTCGTCGTAGTCGTCGTAGTCGTAGTCGTAGTCGTAGTAGTAGTAGTAGTAGTCGTCGTCGTCGTCGTCGTCGCGTCGTCGTCGTCAGTCGTCGTAGTAGTCGTAGCAGTAGTAGTAGTAGTAGTAGTAGTAGTAGTAGTAGTAGTAGCAGTAGTAGTAGTAGTAGTAGTAGTAGTAGCAGTAGTAGTAGTAGTAGTAGTAGTAGTAGTAGCAGTAGTAGTGGTAGTAGTAGTAGTAGTAGTAATGGTAGTAGCAGTAGTCGTAGCAGCAGTAGTAGTAGCAGCAGCAGCAGCAACAGTAGTAGTAGTAGTAGTAGTAGGAGTAAGAGTACGATCAGTAGTAGTAGTAGTAGTAGTCGTAGTAGTAGTAGTAGTAGGAGGCGGAGTAGAAGTAGTGGTAGTAGTAGTAGTAGTAGTAGTAGTCGTAGTAGTAGTAGTAGTAGTAGTAGCAGTCGTAGTAGTAACTAGTAGTAGTAGTTAGCAGTAGTAGTAGTAGTAGTAGTAGTAGTAGTAGTAGTAGTAGTAGTCGTCAGTAGTAGTAGTAGTCGTGATAGTAGTAGTAAGTAGTAGTAGTAGTAGTAGTAGTAGTAGTAGTTCGTAGTAGTAGTCGTAGTCGTAGTAGTAGTAGCAGTAAGTAGTAGTAGTAGTCGTCGTCGTCGTCGTAGTAGTAGTAGTAGTAGTAGTAGTAGTAGTAGTAGTAGTAGTAGTAGTAGTAGTAGTAGTAGTAGTAGTAGTAGTAGTAGTAGTAGTAGTAGTAGTAGTAGTAGTAGTAGTAGTAGTAGTAGTAGTAGTAGTAGTAGTAGTAGTAGTAGTAGTAGTAGTAGTAGTAGTAGTAGTAGTAGTAGTAGTAGTAGTAGTAGTAGTAGTAGTAGTAGTAGTAGTAGTAGTAGTAGTAGTAGTAGTAGTAGTAGTAGTAGTAGTAGTAGTAGTAGTAGTAGTAGTAGTAGTAGTAGTAGTAGTAGTAGACGAGTAGTACTAGTAAGGTAGTCTATACTACTACTACTATACTACTACTACTACTACTACTACTACTACTACTACTACTACTACTACTACTACTACTACTACTACTACTACTACTACTACTACTACTACTACTACTACTACTACTACTACTACTACTACTACTACTACTACTACTACTACTACTACTACGACTACTACTACTACTACTACTACTACTACTACTACTAATAGTAGGGAGGGGGGGGGGCTGGCTTGAAGCTGAGGCCCCCTGTGAGCAACGAGTGCTCCACGGGCGCGCTCTTTACATGGGAGGGCCCCTGCACGAAGTACCCCCAGCGGCGGCGAACTCCAAACCTGGCACATCAACGGGGCCGGCGGCGCCGCGCCGCGCCGCGTCTCTCTCGGGCGACGTGGCAGGCGCGAGAACCGCTGGCCAAAGCAGGGGCCGATACTCCCCTTCTGAGATGTGCAGCCAGAGCCCGGGGCCGAGCAGGCAGCAGAGGAGGGCGCCGCATGGGCACAGGACAGCACTGGGATCGGGAGGCCACTTGCCCAGGACCGGGCAGACCGCGCTCACGTCGTAGATCATGGTGTAGTACCTGGAGTGGCAGCCCCCCAGTCCCCCCGAACCGACATGGCGGCTGAGAACTTCGGAGGCGCGGGGCGGCGAAGCAAATGCACTTGGTCATTTGGGGCTGCTTGGTCTCTGGGGCCTTCGAGGAAGCCGTCCGTCGCCTCGCTTGGATTCGGCGCTCGAGATTTTGGTCAGGATGGCGCTGCGCCCCCTTATGCCCCCTGGCTGCGCTTTTTCCATCGCCATGCGCGGCGTGCAGATCCAGGACGAAAGGAACCTGAAGAGAGAACTGAGAACATACTTTGGGCACGGGATGGAGGGGCACTCAAGGCCGGAGCCGGCTTGGGTGTGGAAGCACGGCCAGGCCCTCCACACACCCGCGAAGATCATGGGGAGGAAGCTCTTGACGAAGACGGCCGCGGGCCGGACGACGATCACGGTGTAGTTTGGGCGAACTCCGCGGATGCAGCCCAGCGCGACCGCACCCCCCACCCAAAGCATCAAGATCGTCACGGGAACGACCGCGCTGTGCAAGAGCCACGAGGTTACCCCCGCCGGCCTCTCAAGGAAACAGTCGATGCTGCCTGAAGGCATGCCCGAGGCCTCCTCAGCAGAAGCGATGCAGAAGCTCAGAAAGAGGCTGGCGTCCTTGGGCATCATGCTGCCAATGGGAGACGCCACGATGGCGCCTAGGACCAGGCTTGCAGCACTGTGGAAGGAGAGGAAGACTGTGAGCACACTGCCAAAGCATTCGGCCTCCGAGGGGTCGTAGGCAGACTTCAAGCCGAAGAGGAACAAGGACAACGGTAGCGAAATGTAGAGTAGCGCCTCCTTGGAGCGATCGCCGCACGCCTTGCAGGCGAAGACGTCCATGGGGCTCCTGCCGCTCCCAGGCGCACATCCCGCGCACCCTGGCAAGTCTGGGCGGTACCCTTCCTCGCAAGAGCGGTTGAAAAACGTGCTGCTCGGGCTGAGCAGCTCTTCGGCTGCGAGAGTGACCCCAGGGCACGCGTGGATGTTTGGACAGCGATGGGCTTCCACTTCGTTATGCGCTGTCAGCAATACCATCATGCCAGGAGGCACACGTAGAACATCGTCGTTATCGAAGAAGATGGGCTTTTGCACCTGCGAAGACATGTTCAGGCCGATCTGACTCTCCATCTCCTTCTTCTTCACAATCGCCTTCTCCTTCTTCCTCTCCTTGTCCTTGAACCTCCGCTCGTCCTGGAGGACTCGAAGCGTCACGCTCTTGAGCTTCGCCTTGAAGCTAATCGTCCGTCGTCTCGCCATTTCACTAAACAGCACAAGTGCTCGAGCTCCGACGCGGACAGACGTGTCACGCGAGGAGGTGACCAGATGCCTGAATTCTTGCTCATGATCTGATATGTGGCGCATGTGCTTCGTGAAGACATTGTCAAGCGCGCGTTTGATCCCATCGGAGTCCGCGAACTCGTCATTGATAAAGTAACCAAGCGCACTCACAGCGGCGACGGTAAGCCGCCTCGGCTGCCACTTGCTGAATTGGCGCAGCGCTCTGATTGGCACGTGCACGTTTCCGACCGCGCTGGCGAGCTCCGCAATTCTTTTCTCGAAGTTGACCCCAAGGATCTTCCCCTGCAGCCCTCGGTGCTGCTCCCATGAGGGTGCCATGCCTACAGCGTCGCACTCTCGCTCGTACTGTGATGCATTACCAGTGACTTCGCTTGTGGAACCCACCTTGATGTCCCTGTGCCAGAGGAAAGGAACCAATGCCTCCGAAAAGATAGCTCCGTTCAAACCAGTTGCTGCGAGACGACGCATCGAATTGATGATCATTTCGGGACTGCTCAACGGCTGCTGCAGAATAGCAACCGCTTGCTCAGCAATCACTGTAGAGTTTTATGAACGACATACTGCTGCCTTCAGAACACCTGCCGACTCACTAACTCTCTTGTTGGCCCCATGTCTATGGAGGAACACTGCTTCGACTTTAACTACAGTCTCTAAATCATGGTCCGTCCCTTGTGTCCACTCGTGTTCTTCTAAATGGCAGCCATACACGGCAGCTGATGCTGGACGGTAGCGAACGACTGTTCGCCCTGTCATAAGGGCTAACGCCGCGCGACACTCTTCGACGAACAGAAGCTCATGCCCTGCTGGACACCCTCTGTCCCCGACAGCTCTGTCTTGAAGGTAGTACGAGCTGCCTCTGCAGACAGGGCTGAAACCAAAAGCTGAATTGCCCTGTGAAGTCATGGGGGGCACTGGATTCCACCAAGATTCCGCGTAGCCTTTTCTGCTAACAGCACAGAAGCTTATTTGATGCTGTAATTCACGATCCAAGACCGGCCCGTGACCTATCCCAAGTGCTGCGGTCGCCTCCCTGCACTCTTCCATGGAGGCGACTTCAGCCAAAATGGGGCACCGCGGCTCCGAATCCACCATCTCCACGAATCCGCCCTCGCCAGCGCTCCTGTTGTTCCTGCTGACTCTGCAGAAACAGCCCTTGCCCTCGACGGGGTGCGGCATGAAAGCGTCATCGTCCTCATCCAACTTGCATGCTGCATCCTCGCCAGCCAGCTTGGCCCCTTCTGCTGCGCACCTGCACGAACCCAAATAGGAGGGCTCCGCCCCAGGGACGATGTCAGCACATCTCCTCCCAGCGCGGCTCGTTCCACCACCAGCGTTGCCCTCGACGCTGAGGCTCGCGCCCTCGAGGTCAAGCGCCGGGCGGGCACCCTGGGCGGCGCCAGCCGCCAAGAGCAGTGCGACGGCGCAGACGGGCGCCATGGCCACCGTCCGCCCTCCACGAGACGCGCGGCCCCGAACGTGTAGCGAAATTTCGCCAGCCGATGTAAAGACGAAAAGGCATAGAGCCTGAAGCCTGCTTCCGGCGGGATGGAGCCGAAGAGGCACTAGAATGCAGGGGGGCATTGTACGAAATATGAGGTGCGCCCGAGAATGTGGAAATGGCAGGAGATGATGATGCAGATCGCCTCGGTGATGCGTTCCTCCGTCGGTTCTGGAGCCCAGACTCCCTTTTCAACTCGGCAACGATGATGCAGAGAGGAAAATAGATTAACGCAGAGGTGGGCAGGAGGACTACAATCAACCAGGATAATAAGGATGCGCAGTAAGGATGCAAGGGCCTTGGAACGCCATGTTGAGGTTTTCCGCATCCTCCTCCTCCCCCTCTGCCGCCGCCTCCTCCTCCGCCTCCTCCTCCTCCTCCTCCTCCTCCTCCTCCTCCTCCTCCTCCTCCTCCTCCTCCTCCTCCTCCTCTTCCTCCTCCTCCTCCTCCTCCTCCTCCGCCTGCCCCTTTTTCACCCTCCCTTTCTCTTCCGTAACCATTTTGGCTCAAGACCTATGTGTTGGCGGGCTGTGCCCGCATTGGCAAAAACGGGTACCGCTAGTCCGCGGCACACCCGGATCCTTCCTCCAGGTCCGCCCCTGGAGAGAGAGCCTGGACGGACGTGCTGCGCGCCGCCGTCCTGCGCTCATCCGGCTTTCGGTGCAGGGAAGCCGGCCACCAGCGCGGTCTGCCGCCTCGCACCCAAGAAGTATGGCGCCATGGGTCCGGTCGGGATCGATGTGGAACTGCACGAGCTGCGGCTGCGGGAAGAACCACGCCACGTGGTACTGGTGCAAGCACTGCTTCAGCCCCAAGAGCGACCAGCCGAGCGAGGCCCAGGCCCCGCGGCCGCGTGGGCATTGGGCGGGCGGGCGCCCTGCTGCTGGTGGCGCTGGTGGTGCTGCCGGGCATGACGGCATCCAGGTGGAGAAGCTGGACCCTGCGAAGCTCCAGCACTGACCTCCTCGCCGTCGCCGTCAAGCTCGGCAACTCGGACCTGGAGCGCCGCTGCAGGGCCGCCATCACCAAGCAGGAGACGCCTCCCGCCCCCAAGCCGCTGGCCACCCAGCTCTCGGGCGTCACCTACGCCAGGGACCGCCAGGTGAAGAAGCTGGCCGCCGCCATCGAGCAGCTCGAGAAGCTGGAGAAGGCGGCCGACGAGCAGCGCGACCAGATCGAGCAGATCAGCAGGCAGCTCGAGAAGTACGCCCAGCAGCACGACGAGCTCCTGGCGCAGCTCCACAAGAGCAGGATCAAGGCTTCCGAGCCTGTCCTGGCCCTGGGCTCGCTCCTCGACGGCACCTGCGACTCCGTCAAGGTCGACACGCGCGGCATCTTCGACTTCGGCGACGAAGAGATCACGCAGGAGGACAAGGAGGAGGTCCAGAGGCGCCGTGCCGAACTGGAGAAGCAGACCACCTCCATGGCGCGAGAGATCTTCCAGAAGGCCGCCGACGTCGCCACGGCCGCCAAGAAACAGCACCTGGAGCACACGGAGCGCATGGGCAAGAAGCGGCGCGGAGGCGCTGGTGCCGCCGCCGCCGCGCCAGCTGCCGCCCCAGGGGCAGACGGCGCTGCGGCCGCGGCCGAGGCGGCCGCCTCTGCCCCGCCCACCGTCTACGCGGGCGGCGGGGGGGGGGGCGCGGCCGCGAGCGAGCCCGCCGCAGGCGCAGCCCCAGGCACCGACGCGCAGCGGGTGGCGGTCCAGGCTCGCGCCTCGCAGATCTTGGCCAAGCGTCAAGCAGCGGCGGCGGTGCGCCCAGGCTCTGCTCGGGCCCAGGCCCCCGCCACGGCGCCTGCCGCAGCGGCGGGGGCCGCCGCGTCCTGAGGAGCGGGCCAGCGGGGCCCCCTACCCTGGCCCCGCGAAGAAGGCCGATGCTGCTGCACGGGAGGATCAGTCTCCCGCCCAGCCCTCGGTCAACGTGACCCTGCAGCGCCGTGGCCTACTGCGAGGGCGCGGAGCTGGTGACGCCTCCGACCGCAGCGTGGGGGGGCGGCGTAGGGTGCGAGCGGGCTGTCGCGGACGCGCGGGTGGTCGATGCCTCCCGCAGCACCCAGCTCACCGCCGACGCCGCCGACGGGCGGGTGGCCGATGCCGTCCGCGGTTCGAGCGCCCCCCCCCCCCGCATGGTTAGGGAGCCTTCGAGGTCGTGCTGCCGCCTGGTGGACGGCACCCCCTGCGAGGGCGCGGAGCTGGTGGCGCTCCCTACGCGCAGCTGCAGCCTGGACCTGGTCGTGGGCCCCAGCCCTCGCGAGCTAGGGAGGAGCGTGCACCCATTCAGCGACCCCAGGAGCTGCCTCGGGTGGAAGGCTTGGTGCCCTGCGTGCAGGACCTTGCCGAGGATCCGTTGAGGGTTGAGCGGCCAGTGTCACAGCAGGCAGCCCGAGAACCCAGTGCGTCTCCTCATGCTGGCGGGAGAGACTCGGGCGCAGCAGACGCCGTGGAGCAGCTGCGGGCGTGGCCCGTGGAGCTGGACATGGAGGGGGTTGACGTGTTCGCAGAGCTCGACATATGTTCGGACGGCGAGCCCGTTGATGTGAGCGGGATGGCAGATCACGAAGAGGCACCCCCACCTCGAGCCCACTCAGGAGTCAAACCACCGCTGGCCACGGTGGGGGAGGGGGGGAGGACGAGCACTCCCTGCGTCTCCCATGGAGGGCGGCGGGGTGGAACCCACGCTGTCGTGCCCACTCTTCGGAGGATGGCGGCGGGTGTGCCGACCGTCCCCATTCCACACCAGGAAGATCCTTTGGCGCCGTCTCGTTGTCAGACTGGTGGCTAGGTTCGGGGCAGCGCAGGATCACTATCACGACGTACTCTTCGGGATGCTGATGCGGCGGGCAACGCCAGTGCCCCTGAGCGTGGAGAGAGTGGATGCGAGCTGTATGGCACTGGACCTGCCCGCAAGGGCGCGGCTACAGTTTGCTTTGGCAATATCGCGGAATTGGGCCCGAAGTCTCTCGGCTTCTTCCGGGCTCAAGGACGTCAGTACAGTGCGGTGTGCTTCGTCGAGATGCACAAGAAGGCAGCGGACGTGCAGGGCATCCGCACGGAGGTTGCCAAGGACGGCTGGCACGCCATGGTCACCCCAGCCGTGCCGTCGCTCAAGTCTGCTTCGGGATGCAGAGGTGGCGAGGCCATCTTCGCCCTGAAGCACCTGGCAGCCGCCTCCTGGGAGCGCATGCTTGGCGGGTCGCAGTGCAAGGACTTCCAGGCGGCCACCCTGCACCTCCAGAGGGGCAACCTCGTCGTCGTGACGGCGTACCTCCTCCCTGGTGACAAGCTGGGGGGCGCCAGCGTCGAGCGCCTTCGGTCGGTCGGGCGCTTCGTCAAGACGCTCGTCGACCCGTGGGTCATCATCGGCGACTGGAACCTCAGCACGCAGCAGCTTCAGGCCTCCCAGTTCACGCAGCTGGTGGACGTCATCATCGTCGCGCCCGACGTGGACATCACTTGCTCCACGGCCTCGGGCACGTCGCTCATCGACTTCGCGGTGGCCAAGCGCGGCTTCGAGGCCTTCCTGCAGCTCCGCGCCTGTCTGCAGGCGCCCTGGAAGACGCACGTGGGCCTGGAGCTGGACATCGCCAGCGGCCACGAGCAGTGGTGGCACCAGGTTCTAGCGGTGCCGCGGGCCCTGCCGCCCCGCGAGCGCCCTCGCAGACTGCCGCAGGAGGGCAGCAAGCGGGCGTGCAGGATGCTGGAGCAGAGGCGGCGGCGCAGGGAGGACCTCGACCCGAACCTGCGCGCCGCCTTCGACGACCTGGCCGAGGACGTGGAAGTTGCCAGGGGAAATTCCGTACAAACGATCGGTTTTGTAAGTAATTCCCCCCCGCGCCTCCGTCTGCGGATCCACAGCCCCTCGGAAGTGAAGGTGGCCTTCCTCATCCCTCCTGAAGCCTGGGGCCTGGCGGCTGGCGCAGTCGCAAGCCAGCCGCGCTCGCCGTCGCGCGCTGGCGAGGCATGCCTGGCCGCTGCTGGCCAGACTTTCGCGCGCTCGGCTCAGGACTGTTGGGGGAGATGCCCGGGCGCGGTCCACCGGCACGTCGAGGCCGAGGCCGCCGCCCCGGAGGCCGCGGCTGACCCAGCAGCCCTGCTGGCCGACAAGGCTGCCTGCTGAGGGCCGCGCTGGCAGGACCCTGCAGCGTCGCGCCTCGACCTCCTCCAGGGCATGCGTTTCCTCTGGCAGGAGGCGCAGCAGCAGCCGCTCGAGCCGCTGGAGGTGGAGCGGGTGGACAGCATCGTCGGGCGCATGTCGGGGGCCAAGGCCAAGGGCGTCGACGTCCTCTCGCCGCTGGACATCCAGAGGCTGCCGAGGCTGGGGCGCCAGGGCTTCGCGGACGTGCTCAACGCCGCTCGCGCCCCGGCAGCTGGTTATGCCAGCTTCTTCTCACTGCGTGCTGCGCGATCCCCAAGCCCGCTGGAGGTGACAGGGTGATTGGGCTTCTCCCGACTGCGGCGGGCATCTGGTCCCGCGCTCGGGCCACCCTCACCGACCAGTGGTCTGAGAGTCTCGGAGAGTACTGGGACACTGCGGCGAGGAAGAGCAGTGCCCTCAGGGCGTCGATCGTCAGAGCTGCGATGGACGAGTCGTCGGTGTCGTTGGGTTTCATGTCGGCCTCTCTTTTGCTCGACGCTGAGAAATTCAGCGACAACGTCAGTAGGTTATTGCTCATGAAGGTCTCTAGTGAGCAGGGTTTCCCACCTGCGGTAACCCTGCTCGAAGTCCAGCTTTTCCTGGCGCCGAGGGCTCTCCAGGCCAGGACGACTTGCAGCGATCTTGTGTTCCCAGAGCGGTCCATCATTACGGGGTCGGCGCACGGGGTCAAACTTGCGAAGGTTTTCCTCGGGCCGATTTTGCAAGCTGCGCATGCCAGTGCGAATTTTCCGGGGGCCCCACCTGTCGGGCTCTGGACCTTTGTTGGCGACACGGTCGTCAGGAGCGAAGGCACTGAGCCGTCTGTCGGACAGCAGTCGCGGGCCGCTGGAGCTCAGTTGGCGGCGTCGCTCGGGGGGTCTGGACTGCCGATTTCGGACCAGACGAAATTGATCGCAGCCTCGCCATCTCTTGGCCGTCTTCTTGAGACTGATCTCCAGGAAGTCGGGCCCCCCTTCTCCCGAGTTCAGTGCGCTGTCGATCTCGGGTGCGACGCTGCAGCAGGCGCCAGGCGTGTTGTGCAAAAGATTCGTGCCACGTGAATCACATGAGAATGAGACGAGACGGCGTTCTCTTTCTGCCGTTGCTGTCCGGAGGCCGGGCCAGGGCGTACAGGTGAGCGCCCTGTCTGCAGCGATCGCACCCTAGGATTCTCCTCCGGCTCGGGCCAAAGCGGCGCGTGCATCTTCCTCCCTCGCACGGCCCCTCCAGCCCCTCCAGCCTCGCCGTGCCAGGAGGTCCAAGGCTCGGCATCGTGCGCGCAGGATTCTCCGTCTTCAGAAGCACGCGAAGCTGTGCGACATTGCCGAGGGCTTTTTTCTCCAAGGGGCTCTTCCCCAGGCCTCCTACGGGCACCCCGTCATGGGCACTCCTCCCTCCTCCATCACCGCCTTGCGACGGCAAGCCGCGTCGGCCGTCGCAGAGAAGGGGCCAGGCAGGTGCCTCGCGACCATCTTGTCGGTGATGCTTGGCGATCAGGACCCAGCGATGTTGATGAGAGCGCACCTTGTCACGGCGTGGCTTGACATGTGGACGCACGCGCCCTCCTTGCATGCACGTATCGTCCGTGCGTGGCCGCGAGTGCGCGTGCGCATCGGTCGTGTTGCGAGTAAACGTTGGCGCAGATTGAGGGGGCCCATAGGAGCTGTCCTGGCCACCCTCCTCGACCTCGGCTGGCCCCCCGTCTCTGCGTTTGAATGGCGCAGGCCCGTCGGTGACAGCCGGGAGATCCCGCGATTTCCCGACCCGCCCCCCGAGGAGCAGAGGAGCGAGGATGTTTTCGATTTCTCCGAGCTCCTCGACGACCTCCGCGAGGACCTCTCCTCCTCCCTCTGGGCGGCGGCGTCGACTCATCAGTTCGGGGAAGGCCTGTCCGAGGGCGCCGATTCAATTCCGATCCGCCTCGAGATTCGCCGCGCGGCGCGCGCGGGCTCGCACGATGAAGTTGGTCAGACTCTCACGGTTGTGTCGGGGGGGCAGTGGCCGCGACAGAGGCAGCTTGAAGCGGGGTGCCTCGCCTCCCCGCTCTGCCCTGGGTACGGCGAGGCCCCCGAGACCTTGTTTCCCAGAATCTGGGAATATCGATGCAACCGAGGCCCTGGCTATGAGGACTCGGATGCCCTTCTTCCTCAGGCCCTCGCGGGCCAGGACCAGCCCCCCTCCCTCTGGCTCCGTGGCATCCCTCCCGCCTCCCTCACCACTCCTTGGTTCGCTGCTGGGCGGGGTGGGGCGACGGTTTGGACGGCGGGGCGGGAAGGGGGCGACTCCGAGCGCCCGCTCGGCGCCGACATCGCGGCGCCTGCGTGGCATGATTCTCGCTCCTGCCTGGTCGTCTTTGGAGACGGTTCGGGCGGGCAGTTCAGCAGCGACGCCCGTGGGCGCCGTGTCGGAGCTGCCGCGGTGGTGATGGAGCTCACCCCCAGCGGCCTCCGCCGTCTTGCAGGCGTAGCGTGCGGCCTCGACGGCCGCCATCAGACTGCTCCTCGGGCAGGGCTGCGCGCCTTTGCGCTCGCTCTGGCCACCTTCCAGGGCCCGCAGCTCTACGTCACAGATTGTGCCATGCTGATGCGGGGCTGGGAGAAAGGCCTGCACCGCTCGGGCGGGGGCACAGGCCCCAACGCCGACCTCTGGCGCCTAATTCGAGCTGCCTTCCTGGAGCACGAAGGGGAGGTCGAGGTCACGTGGACCCCCGGCCACCTCGATCCCGAGGCCCCCGAGCTCTCGGAATGGGAGCGGCGCGTGGTGGAGGGCAACGGCGCAGCCGATGAGCTCGCTGGCCTGGCCGCTCGCCGCGCCTGGGGCGCGGCGCTTGTTGGCATTGCCCCGCACACGGACACGTGGGACTGCGCGGCGGCCCTCGTGCGCAACCGCGCCCGTCAGGCTTTCCTCGACGCCTCGGCGGCAGCCCCCTGGACTGCAGAACGGCCCTCTCGTGCCTTCGCGGCCCACTCCCCCGTCCTCCAGCAGGCGCTCCTCGCCTCAAGTCACTGCTTCGTACGTGCTGCTCGCCATTGGGCTTGTTCCCTCTGCCACCAGCTCGTGCTGGGAACCTGTCTCGTGGAGGCCTGCGCCTCCCCGTGCACGGCAGCGGGCGGCTCAGGCGAGCCGCACCCTGCCGACATCATTCCGGATGCGGGGGCTGAGATTCTTGTGGGTGAGAAGACTCTTCACTCCTCGCACCGCGTGCAGCTGTGGCCGCGCCACAGGTCTGTTTTCTGCGCGCGGTGCGGGTGCACGGCCTCGACCAGCCCCGTCTACTTGCTCGGGGAATGCAGCGAGGCCACTCGGAAGGGGCGCGAAAACCTGGCGCGGATCCGCAAGGGTCTGCACCCAGGTCGCCGCGTCCCCTCTGCTGTGGCGGAATGCGACCTGGGTGGGGCACGCCGCGAAGCTGCGCTGCGTCGCCCACCTGGGGTCTTATGGCACGCGCCTTCGGTGTTGCCATAGTTGCGCCCCCACCGCATGTGCATGGCAGGCAACTCCAAGGCAAATCCTCCATTTCTCCTCCCTGCTTCCTCCCTCCCCCTCCTTCCCTCCCCCTGTTTATCCTCCTCCTGTTTATCCTCCTCTTTCTTCTCCTCCTCCTCCTCCTCCTCCTCCTCCTCCTCCTCCTCCTCCTCCTCATCATCATCATCATCATCATCATCATCATCATCATCATCATCATCATCATCATCATCATCATCATCATCATCATCATCATCATCATCATCATCATCATCATCATCATCATCATTTTTCTCCACCCGCACGCGCGATGCGCGAAGGAACAACGAAAACCCAACGAACATCCAAGACGCCTCAAGGAAAACGTGCCCAAGGATGGGCGAAAGTGCCTTGCCCATCGCACATCCTCAGGCCCCCCCCGTCGCGATGGAGATCGCCGCGACAATGGGGCCGAGGATGGCTAAGGGTACCCTACCCACCCAGCATCCTTAAGGCCGCTCCCACCCATGAGTGGGAGGGAGGGCAAGGAAGACGTGCCCAAGTATGAGCACAAGTACCCTGCGCGTCGCACATCCTTGGGGCCGCGGCCCCTTGAATATAAGGAGGGCAACACTGGATCCGAGGATGGCCAAGAGTACCCTGCCCATCCAGCATACTCAGGGCCGTTCCCACCCATGACTGGGAGGGCAAGGAAAATGTGCCCAAGGATGAGCACAAGTACCCTGCGCGTCGCGCATCCTAGGGCGCGGCCCCTTGAATGTAAGGATGGCAACACCGGACCCGAGGATGGACAAGGGTGCCCTGCCCATCCAGCATCCTCAGGGCCGTTCCCACCCATGAGTGGGAGGGCAAGGAACACGTGCCCGAGGATGAGCACAAGTACCCTGCGCGTCGCACATCCTTGGGGCCGCGGCCCCTTCAATATAAGGAGGGCAACACTGGATCCGAGGATGGCCAAGAGTACCCTGCCCATCCATCATCCACAGGGCCGTTCCCACCCATGAGTTGGAGGGCAAGGAACATGTGCCCAAGGATGAGCACAAGCACCCTGCGCATCGCGCATTATTGGGGCCGCAGCCCCTGGAATGTAAGGATGGCAACACCGGACCCGAGGATGGCCAAGGGTACCCTGCCCATCCAGCATCCGTCAGGATTGGCCCCCAGGGGCGTCGCGCCGCGCAACCTAAGGATACAAGGCTATCCTGAAGGGCTGGCCAGCGAAATTTGGCAAGGATGCGCCGAAGGGGTAAGGGTGCAAGGGTACCCTGGCGAAGTTGCCCCATCCTCACTATCATGGTTGACTGTACGGCAGGGCCGGAGGGAACAAGAGGATCGGGCGGCAGGGAGATGGAAGGGCCAGGAGCACATGGACAGGCAGGGAGGGCATGCAAGTTGCGCGCGGGGGCAGGCACGAGAAGCTCGCAGCGGAAGCAGGGAGGGCAGGAGAAGCAGGGAGGGCGGCGGGCAGGCAGGAGCAGGCGGGCGGCAGACGCGGGCAGGGGAGGCAGGAAGGGCAGGCGAAGACGACGACAGAAGGGGCCCCCCCCTAGAGATCGCCAAGGGGCCATCATCACGGCAGCGGGTGCCCCAGAGGCTCCCCAGACGACCCCCAGGCCCAGGGGAGGGCCCAGGCGGGCCCCAGAGGCGCCCACGAGGCCCCGTGGTCGACCCACGACGCCCCAAACGATGAGACGTCGACTGCAAGATTGATGGATCGCCCCGACTGTGCTGCTGGGTGCAACTGGTACAGTCGGCCCACCACCAAGGCACAGTGACGGGACTTGCTGAAGGCACCAAAGAGGCCTCGCCGAGCCAGGGGAGGCACCCCTTCCTCCTAGGTTTTGACGGTGGGCGCACATCAAGTGCTGTGTTTGCTGCGTCCTTATCCTGGCTCCTCCTCCTCCTCCTCCTCCTCCTCCTCCTCCTCCTCCTCCTCCTCCTCCTCCTCTTCCCTCCCTCTCTTTTTCCATCCATGGGAGGAAAAAGGAACATGATGTAGCACTACGGATGACCGATAACGGAAGCCAGAGCGACAGTAGCGACGGCCTTGCCTCCAAAGCCTTGGCCCCAGGCCTCAGGCAGCCAGGTTTCCTACGGGAAGAAAGAAGACGAGGAGAAGGAGGAGGAGGAGGAGGAGGAGAGGGGGAGGAGGAGGCGGAAGCGGAGTAGAATGAGGGAGAGACAAGACCACCCCTTCCTCTGCATCGCCGACCCGTCCGGACCGCCCGACTTCGGGCCCGCTGACCCGACCCGCCCGCCCGCGCGCAGCAAGCTCCGCAAGCGCGGCCCCCTCCGCCCGTTCCAGCTGGGGGTCCGCCCGGCCCGCCCGAGCCAGGGTCCGCCCGCCCGACCCCGCCGCCCGCCTCGGTCGAGCTCCGCCCGCCCGACCCGACCCGACCTTCCGATCTGGCGTCCGCCCACCCGCACCGACCCGCCGAGGCGGGATACGCCTCGCCCGAACGGCCGTTCCGCGCAGGTCTCACCCGCCCGCCCGACCCGCCCAACCGTCCCAGCGAGAGACAGCCCGCCCGGCCCAGGCTCGCCGCCCGCCGGCCCCGGCCGCCCGACTTGGGGTCCGCCCGCTCGGCTTGCCCGGCCGCTCGACTCGAGGTCTGCCCACCCGACCCGACCCGCTGGTGGATCTCTTCGCTATCGGCCAGCCAGGAGGAGAAGGAGGCGGAGGAGGAGGAGGAGGAGGAGGAGGAGGAAAAGGACCAGTGCAAACCAAGACGCATCAACGATGATGTAATAAACCCTCCCTCCAAATTCCCTCTTCGTGGGTCCCCCTATGAGAAAGCATTTTCACTGCGGGGGATTGGCCCGTTGGAAGACAACCGTCTGAGGATCTTCAACCGTGTGAAACACCATCCCTGAGACTTAGTGACGCGAATCAACAAGGCGGCTGCGTCCTGAAGATCCTGAACTGCTCCAGAACTCCATTCCTGGGACTTCAACACCGCGATTTAACATGCCTGTTGTGCCGTGACAATCCAAAAACGTGCCGGATCATCATTCCTGGGACGTCAGCCACAAGAACCATTGGACAAAAAGATGGAACGTGAAAAAACGGATGTGCGCGGCGTTAACGCGATAACCCCATTTCAAAAAGGGAACCGCCTTCCATCCGTGAGACCCCTGCGAACGTTCAATACGAATGTGCGCGGCGCTGAGACGAGAACCGCACGCTGAACACGACCCACCCTCCATTCCGAGAAGCTCGTGCTGACTTGCCAGCCCGAAATGCGCGGGGCGAAAGCGAGAGCCACGTGTTTAAAAAAACGGCCCGCCCTCCGCCCGTGAAGTGCCCGGCCTGCCCTACTGACGCATCGCGGGATGCGACAGGGAGGAGTTGCTTGTAAGGAAAAATGATGGAGGAGGAGGAGGAGGAGGAGGAGGAGGAGGAGGAGGAGGAGGAGGAGGAGGAGGAGGAGGAGGAGGAGGAGGAGGGAGGAGGAGGAGGAGGAGGAGGAGAGAGGGGGGGAGGGGGAGGAAAACGGGGAGGAAAACGACGCCTGAAGGAGCCCGTCGCGCGGGGCACAAGTGGCCACTCGAAAGAGAGAGCCCCGACCTGTAGTCGGGGCTCGGCGCCCACTCCACTGCTCACCAGCGAAGATCACGGCGGAAGAGGCGCGGAAACGCAAAAACAACTCAACAGAGAGAGAGAGAGAGATAGAGAGAGGCTCACGGTGCTGGTGAACAACGGCCGCGCCGCCTTCGACGAGTGCGACTGCGGCCGCGCCGCCTGCGACGAGCACGACAACGACAGCTTTTCCGATAGCGACCTCCACGCCTACGACCCCCAGTACGACTCTGGCTTCCAGGACTAGCTTCGGACTGCGACTGGCCACGCGTCTACGACAACCGCAAGGACTACAGTTACAATCGGAACGTGGAACATTCCGATTTGGCAGCCGACAACTCCGATTGGACCCCAGGGGGTAGGAAGAGAGCGCGCCCTCGGGGCCAGCTGACGTGCTCCTCGACCTAATTCCTGGCCGCTGGGAAGCCTGCGTCTCCCCTACCCTCGCGGGCACCTCAACCCGAGGTATTACATGCACCAGCCGAGCTACCAGGGCCACCAAACGACTTGCAGGGGTCACAAGCTGAGCTGCGAGGACCACTGTCGCAGCTACGAGAGCCACCAGAAGGTCTTCAAGACCCATCTGCCGAGCTACGAGAGCCACCAGCAGAGCCACGAAAGCCACAAGCTGAACTACGAAGACCACGACCTGAGCTAGGATATCCACAAGCAGGGCTACGAGGCCCACCAGCCGAGCCACGAGGGCCACCAGCTAAGATGCGAGAGGTCCACCAGCTGAGCTACGAGGACGACCAGGTGAGCTACCGGAGCCAACATCTCAGCTACGAGGGCCATGAGCAGAACTCCGAGAGCCATCGGCATAGCCACGAGGTCCACCTCAAAGCTACGAGGGCGACGACCTGAGCTACTACAGCCACCGGAATAACTACCAGGGCCACCAGATGCCACCAGCGCCCCTTGGAGGACCAAGCGCTCAGCTGCGAGGACCACGGGTCCAGCTGCGAGAGCCACTGGCCGTGTTACTGGGACTGCAAGGTGAGCTACGAGAGTCACGAGCAGGGCTACCAGGACCATCAGCTGAGCCGCGAGGACGGCAAGCTCAGCTACCAAAGCCACAAGCAGGATTGCGAGAGCCACCAGCTGAACGTGGTTCTGCGCTTAACCGAGAGCCGATTTGTACGCAGAACGTTGATCGTTGGAGGACTTAGGAGGATTCTCCCATGAACTCCAATTTGTTCATGAACAGGGCCAACAGAAGGGGCAAGGCTATGAGGCCATGGACGATCGATGGGCCGCTTTGGGATGGGAGCCTGCCAAGGTCGGGATGTGCATGCTGTGTGTAGTGATGTTGTCAATATGGCCAAGGGCCTGTTTACAGCTACGCGTACGGCCGCCATCTGGATGGCCAAAGCCCATCCAGGTATATGAGCTAAGCGACTACTAAGGGGGGGGTGCGTTTATCGGAGCGTAGGCGCATTGAAACATGTTTTTGTAGCTAGAAGCAGCGCTTGATAGCCGCGAAGCGAGTGCGCCCTGCGAAGATTGCCTTGCGCGCCTGGCAGGTACGCATCCTTGCACGTGCCGAAGGGGCTGACGATCATGCGATCGACCCGTCCAGTAGCGCTCACGGCTCCACGGAACCAGCGGAAGCCTCCACAGCAGCCGACCCACGTCCATCCTACGCCGACCCACAGCAACCGACCCACCGCAGCCCCACAGCAACGGACCCACGCAACATACCCAGGCCTCTGCCGTCCCGCAGCCAACCCAGCACAACAGACCCGCAGCAGAACACCAACCACCCCGATTCTTGACCCAGCTCCGACCCCAGTGTCTGCCCCAGTTCCGACTCCGACATCGACGTGGTGCAGCGAACGCGACAGGGGGTGGACAAATCCTGCCCCCCCTCACCACATCAAGCACCACGACGTCGAACACCGCGACTTCGTGCACGCGCAGTTTTGCACGCTAGCCGGGTGGACGCCGGCGCGTCGCCAATTCTGGGGGGAGGAGGAGGAGGAGGAGGAGGGGGAGAAGGGGGAGGAGGAGGAGGAGGAGGAGGAGGAGGAGGAGGAGGAGGGGAGGAGGAGGAGGAGGAGGAGGAGGAGGAGAGAGGAGGGAGGAGGAGGGAGGAGGAGGAGGAGGAGGAGGAGGAGGAGGAGGAGGAGGAGGAGGAGGAGGAGGAGGAGGAAGAGGAGATCAGAGCAGTACCGCACGCCAGCCGGGGGGATGCCGGCGTGTCGTCCTTTCCGGGGCAGGGCCCGCTGCAGGATGTGGACGGCGAGGTGGGAGGAGGCCTCGGGGGCCGACGTCGGGGCCTCCGAGGCCGCTGCCAGGGCCTGCCCGACCGAAGATCCCCCCCAGGCACTGTTCCGACTTCCTACCGGCATGGGAGCCCACCGCGTGTGAGGGGCCCTAACCCCAAGCAGAAGCGCACGGCGCCTTGGGGTGGATCGATCGTTCCGAGCTCTCGGCCTGATTTCCCTTTCCCTGAAGACGGAGACGTTCCCCCCAGAGCGGGTTGGGGCCACGAGCTTTTCGCTTCGCTGGGCAATGTTGTGATCAGTATGCTATGCGGGGCCATCAGTGCAGGCAAAGCCCCAAGGCTGTTCAACCCGTGCCCCCCCCGCCTACTAACGAACGCGGCGTGTCTCACATTCACAGGTTCAATACCAACCGCCATCCTGCGGACCTTCGCAGGACGGAAGCCATGTCGGGTCAAAGGCCTTTGCAGGCTTCTGATCCTTACTAGCCCTTTCGGGCTGCTTGGTCGCGTCGTTCCTGGTGTCGTCCTCGCGGCGCATTTGGTGTCGTGATGGTGGTGGTACGCGTCCACGGGCTGCCTGTTACGCAGCCCACTATCGTACTTGAGCTGCCTGTTACGCAGCTCGTTCTCGCACTTGGGCTGCCTGGTACGCAACTTGTGCTGCGACGCCCTCGCGAGGGTGGTCGTAGCAATGATCATAGTGTCGTCGGGTCGAGGCTGTATCCAATGCCGGACGATGTGCCCCACTCATTTTTGCACCGCGCCTGCTCGCGCCCACGTTCCTCCGTGCGTGTCTGGTCTCGGCATCCTTGCTGGCACGTCTCCACAGAGAAGTGGGCAGCCCTCGCAGCCCTGCAGCTCAGCAGCCGGCGGTTGACGTGGCAGTCGCGGGGAGTCTCCCTCGCGCGGATGCTCACCCGCTGGTGGGTGATGGTGCAGTCGCAAATGATCACCCACACAGTGATAAACTTGTACACCCACTGGCTGTTGTGGACGTGGTGCGCGCGCAGCCTATCGCGGCCGCGCGCTGAGCCCCCCCCCCGTGGGACCCGTCGCGGCGGCGCGGGGGCCCGGGGCCAGATGGCCTGGAGCCAACATGGTGCGGACCCTCCGCCCTCCTCCTCCTCCTCCTCCTCCTCCTCCTCCTCCTCCTCCTCCTCCTCCTCCTCCTCCTCCTCCCCTCCTCCTCCTCCTCCTCCTCCTCCTCCTCCCTCTCCTCCTCCTCCTCCTCCTCCTCCTCCTCCTCCTCCTCCTCCTCCTCCTCCTCCTCCTCCTCCTCTCCTCCTCCTCCTCCTCCTCCTCCTCCTCCTCCTCCCTCCTCCTCCTCCTCCTCCTCCTCCTCCTCCTCCTCCTCCTCCTCCTCCTCCTCCTCCTCCTCCTCCTCCTCCTCCTCCTCCTCCTCCTCCTCCTCCTCCTCCTCCTCCTCCTCCTCCTCCTCCTCCTCCTCCTCCTCCTCCTCCTCCTCCTCCGCCTCCTCCTCCTCCTCCTCCTCCTCCTCCTCCTCCTCCTCCTCCTCCTCCTCCTCCTCCTCCTCCTCCTCCTCCTCCTCCTCCTCCTCCTCCTGACCCTCCACCCTTCCCTCCCTCTTCTCCCACTCTTCCTGCTCCCTGCTGTTCCCCTTGCTCCAATCTCCCCCTCCTCCCCCTCCCTCTCCCTCCTCCCCTCACGACCCCCCGCCCCGCATCCTCCCTACGACATTCGAAGAGCCCTTCCCCGCAGGGGGGCTGTCCACGCTCTCGGGGACGAGCACGAGTGCGAGCACGACCGCGAGAACGAGCGCGAGCAAGAGGACGACGACGCCGACGACGGCGACGCCCGAAACGCCGACGATGCCGTCGGCGACGCTCGCCAGCTGATAGTTAAGCACAAGCCTCGCCCAGCCGTCGAAGAGATGACGTTGACGACGCCGACGCCGACGCCGACGCCGACGCCGACGACGACGACGACGGCGGCGACGCTCGAAAAGGACGGCCCGGCGCGCACCCTGGGCCTTCAGGCGGCCCCGCTTGGAGCGGACGCGGAGCGCCGCGGACTCCACGGCGTGGACCTGGTCGGCAGGGGGGGGCTCCTCCTTCTCCTCCTTCTCCTCCTCCTCCTGCTCCTCCTTCTCCTCCTCCTCCTCCTCGACCTCCTCTTCGTCTTCTCCCTCCTCCTCCTCCTCCTCCTCCTCCTCCTCCTCCTCCTCCTCCTCCTCCTCCTCCTCCCTTTCCTTCTCCTCGTCCTCCCTCTCCAACTTTTCATCCTCCTCTCTTCTCCTCCCTCCCCTCCTCTCCATTTTCCTGGCGCGAGGAGCGAGGGGGAGAGGTCTGAAGCTCCCCAGGGCGACCGAGGTGTGCGACCGAGGTCTGCGGAGGAGCGGACAGAGGGCGTGGCAGCGGGGGGGCCTCCCCCCTTCTTTCGCGGAAGGGGGGGGGGACAGGTGCGAAGCAGCCCAAGGGCAACCGAGCCTGGGGAGGGACGGTCCACGGCGGCCCCCGGGTGCGAAGCCGCTCGCGCGGCACAGGGGCACCCTGCTGTCCAAGCTCCCGGCGCGCACCCTCCGCGCGGACACGCGCTCGTCGCACACGCTCGACGTGCCCGAGAGGCTGCGGTGGGGAACTCTTGGAGAGCGCGTCGCGGCGACGGCCCCGGCGACACGCTGTGCCCTGCGAGCGCGTGGCGTGTCGCTCCGCCCCGCGGGGCGGAAGGCTCTGGAAGGGCTCGGGGCGGCGGCGCCTGGGACGGTGGGCCAGCACCGGCGAAGCGACACGCTGGCTAAAAGTTCCTCTACTCGAGCCATGGATCGGCGGCGAGCGAGGGGGGAGAGACAGCGGGACTTCTCAGAAGCTCTTCCGGCCTCCTGAGAAGTTGTATTTGTTTCCTCGGGGGAGGCTCAGAAAACTCCCCGGGCGGTCCGAATCTCCTGGGCGGCCGTGCCAGCGGCGACGCCGGCGAGGTCGGGACAGTCGACGACAGCAGATCGAGGCGCCACCAGGGCGGCCAGAGCTACAACAGTGTCAGTGACGGCGCCGGCAAGGCTGCGACAACCGACTGCAAGAAATGCGCTCGGCGCTCAGCAGGCCCAGCTCATCATCAGCATCATCACCATCATCATCATCATCATCATCATCATCATCATCATCATCATCATCAGCAGCAGCAGCAGCAGTATTATCATCATCATAAGAATAATTAGCATCATCGTCATCGTCATTGTCATCGTCATCGTCATCGTCGTCATCATCATCATCATCATCATCATCAT
>CAUYUJ010008383.1:37500-40591 GCA_963575745.1 Prorocentrum cordatum
AAGGATGCAAGGGTACCCTTTGGGAAGCCGATCGTCCCTACTATGCTGGTTGACTGTGACGCGTACCCGCCTCCGCCAAGGGTCCTTCCGCGTCAGGCCCCCCCCCCCCCGCCGGGTGCCCGCGGAGGCTCGGTGGCGGGCACGCTCGCCCTCCCGACGCCGACGGCACGTCGAAGCCTCAGACCCGCTGCTGCGAGAAAACTACAACGTCGCGAAATACAGTCGGGGCGCTGACCTAAGGAACCCTGAATAAGAAACGAGGCCCCTTTTCTCCAGAAGTTGACCTCCGACTTCCCATCGAGATCCTAAGGCAAACTGTGAAACAATTAAGGAACACGGAGCCCCTCCCCAACGAAAAGAGTTCCTGCTTCAGCGCCCCGACTGTATCACGACTGGAGCCCTGGAGCCCGTCCTTCTGCGGCACTTGTCGAGCCGCATCGATCGGAGCTGGGCCTGGGAGTGGTGGTGGCCGATGGGCGAGATGGGCGTGAAAGCACTCGACGTGGAAGAAATGCAGCGCCGGTCGGGGGCGGCCACGAGGGGGGCGTCGAAGAGGGAAGCTCGTAGATCATGGCTCGAGGTATGTGCGCGGACGAGGCTGGGCCGGAGCACACAGTGGAACAAGAAGAGGGGCCACGACATCTGGGGAGGCATCGTGGCCCTGGCCATGAGAATATCCACCTCCCCCTCTTGCCATTACCCCCCTCTCGGCCGCCCGCGGGCTCTCCGTAGTGCTCCGACGACGACGACGACGACGACGACGACGACGACGACGCCGACGCCGACGCCCGCGGCCGCGGCGGACGCGGCGGCCGGGCCTTCAGCCCGGCCTCCCGCAGCTGCCTCCTCCGGAGCTCCGCCGCGCCCCCCAGCGCGCCGCTGGAGAGCCGGTCGCCCCCGGCGTCCACGTCGACGACGGCCTCGTGTGGCGCCAGGGGCGGGGGGCGGGGTTTCGACGCGGAGGGGTGGGGTTTCGACGCGGAGGGGGGGGGTCGACGCAGAGGGGAGGGGGGTCGACCTCCTCGACCTCCTCGCTCTCGACCTCGTGCTCGACGTCCTCCTCGTCCTCCTCCTCCCCTTCCTGGCCTACGGACTAGGCCTGGAGGTCTATACACCAGTCCAGGACCCAGGATGGACCTGGCCAGGGCTGGTGGTGGTGTAATTAGTGTTGGCGTCCCTCCGAGTACGTGCTCCGCTCTGCGCCGATGTCCCCGGCGAGGGCAGCCCACGTGCACCCCGCCCCACCGGCCCTGCGAGTGACGAAAAGGAGCGGGTCTTACGCGAGATGATACAGAGACCTTACGCGGTGGCTTGCGCGGGCCGCCAGTGCGACACGCTGCGTTGGAAACGAGGGCGCCTGCGCGCGACCTTACGCGGGAGACCTGCGCGCGGATCTCCGCGTAGCTGGACCCGTTTTTTTCCCGCCGCCCAAGTGCGCATGTGTACGTGCTCCGTTCTGCACGGATGTCCCCGGCGAAACCAGCACGCCTGACGTACACGTCGTTCATGTCTGATCGTGCTCATTTCTAATTGCGCTCGTTTCTAATTGTTCCTGGCCCCCTGGTGGCCAGGCAGAGGCCCAGGATAGAACAATCAGAAATGAAAGGATCTTGGCACCCCAAGAATCAAACAACTTTCGAAGAATCAGAAATGAACAATGTGTACACTCAGCGGCTGGCTAAGTGCCCTTCTGTGCGCGCTGGGACGCCTCGAGCGGGGCGGGCACGATCAGAGCGGCACCGAGCGAACAGCGGCGAGGGCACCGGTCGGGCGTGGCGTCGCGCCCCCCCGCAGAGTCAGGGGGTACGGGAGCCACTGAAATTCTGAGTGGGAGCGCTAGAGGCGACCAGTGAAATTACAGGACGGAAGCCGCAGACGTCGCGCCCCCCACACTGGCGAGCCCGCAGGCGGGACTCAGAGGGGGGCCCCCGGGGAGGACTCCAAGCGGGCCCCAAGTGGTCCCCAAGAGGGCCCAAGAATGCAACAGGACTCGCTCGCACACCTCTGTGCCCTTGCGGTGGCGTGCCCCATCTTCCGTGGGATCGTCGCCTGCGTTTTCTGTCCCTGCTCCCGCGGAGGCCCCCTGTGCCCTTCGCCTATCCCTGCCCTCCTGCATGATGTTCGCCTATCCCTGCCCACCCTTTCCCTGAGATCCGACGCTGCGAAACAACTGCAGCATCGCAGAAATCACGACCAGAGCACTGGGCTCCGTCCTTCTGCGTCATTTTTCGGGCCGGATCGATCCGTGAGGGCCCTGGGGCCCGAAACCTGGCGAAAACGCCTGGTGTGAAAAAATTGCAACGCCAGGATCTGAGGGTATGCCCTTCCCCTTCCCCTTCCCTCCTCGACTTTTCGCCCCCCACCTCCACCCTACGCCTCCCCATGGCCCCTCGTGCCCTGCTCGGCGGCGACCGCCCCCCCCGCCCCCGCAGCCGCGAGGCTCCCCCCGCGAACTTCCTCTCTTCCATTCGCAGGGCAGCGGTCTTGATTCCGGGCCGACTTTGGCTGGCGACATCGGCGCTGCAGCAAATCCGACAGGCGCAATCGCCCGCCACAAACGGGGGGTGAAAGAACACGATCAACGACAGCCCAGCATTATGTTTGAGAACACTGGCATCCGAACAGGAAACTGATCCACCTGCCCAGAAGGTACTGCTATACCTGTACTTGCTCCTCCTCCCCCTCCTCTTCCCCCTCCCCCTCCCCATCCCCATCCCCATCCTCCCCTGCTCCTCCTCTTCCTCCTCCTCCTCCTCCTCCTCCTCCTCCTCCTCCTCCTCCTCCTCCTCCTCCTCCTCCTCCTGCTCCTCCTCCTCCTCTTCCTCCTCCTCCTCCTTCTCCTCCTCCTCCTCCTCCTCTTCCCCTTGGCCCGCCCCGTCCTTATCGGGAGGGGTGGAAGAGGGAGAGCGAGGAGAGCGGGTAGGAACGGGCGGGGACGGCGAGGGATGAAGACTAGGGAAGAAAAGGGCTTGGAGAGGGAGGGAGGAAGCGAGAAAGGGGAGCAGGTGTAGGGGGGGAATGTGAGGAAGGAGGGCGACGCGGGGGAAATCGACAAGATGCAGGGGGGGGGCGGGGGGCGGGGCGGAAATGA
>CAUYUJ010008384.1:0-40584 GCA_963575745.1 Prorocentrum cordatum
GAGGCGGCGGCGGCGCGTAACGAAGAGATGGCGGTCCGTGTCCCGCTTCCAGTCGTGCCGCGCCTTCTTCCGCGCGATGAGTCGCCGCGTGCGCGCGATGAGTCGCCGCGGCGTGCCCGGGTGTCCCGCGCGGCGCTGGGGGGGCGGAGAAGCGCGCGACTGCAGCAGTTTCTGAATGCCGGCGCGGGCTGTCGATTCGGTGTCCATCCCGCGCGTGGCGCTGTCGTCTCTGGAAGCGCGGGTGTCTGCGCTGTCAGTCGGGGAGGTTGCGCTGATTGCAGTTTCAGTTTTTGCTGCGCTGGGTCTGTTCCCGCCAAGGCCACAAGTTCTTTCGGGTGGCCGCGCTGTGACGCGCGCGATGGCGCGCGCGCGGATGTGGAAAGAGAGAGAGAGCTCCTGGCGCGACGTGGACGCTCCGTCCGATGCGGCGCCGTCTGCCGCGAAGGTTCGGGTCGGCAAGTGGTTTTACTGTGGCCTGCGTGGGCTCTCCGCGCGGAGGTGCGGGGGGCGGCGCGTGTGCGCGCGCAGGTTCTCCCCCGGCATTGGCATCGGCGCTGCCAAGGCCAGGGCGGGCCGGGGCGCGACGAGTGCGTGGGACGCGCTGCCTGGAGGGCGTCGCAGAGGGCGGGGCAGTGCGTTGGCGATGCGGCTTTGCGCGTGGCCTGTGTTTTCGCCGCGCTGGGCGGTGTGTCCTGCGATGTCTGTTCCCTTGTGGGACGACTCGGTGCTGCTGGGGGGTTTGGCGCGTCCCGTGCGTGGAGGCGGCGCCTTCGACGTGGCGTCGCGTCGGGGCGACTCGGAGTTGTTGATGCGGGAGATCGCCTGGGGCCGTGGCGGAATAACTGTCTGCCATTGAGTGTCGCTCGGTGCGGGGGTGCTGGCGCGCGCGCGCAGGCGGAGGGCTTCTTCGAGTTGCAGTGCGCTAATGATTCCGGAGCTGGGGCGTGCGGTGACGCGGCGGAGAAGGCGAACATTGCTCTCGTGCAGGGTTGGCTGGAGGCGCGCCGTTCGAGGATGCGAGTCTACGAGGCGGAGAGTGCAGATGGTTTACTGCGTGGGGAGTGTTCCGGCGCGTGGTTTTTGGGTTCCGCGGGGGGGGGCCGAGATCGGCAGCGTTGTGTGGTACCCAGAGGGCCATGTCGCGACGGTCGTTGATGTGGACGGTCGCTTGGCCGCTGGCGTATCTCTCGGAGCCGCAGGCGCCGCGCCGTGGCTGCGGTTGATTGCAGGCGCGCCGAAGAGGAGTGCGCCGAAAAAGAAGGCAGCCGCGAAAAGCAAGCGAGGTGCGCATTTCCGAGGTGCGCAGAACCCAATTTCCATGGCGGCCGTTGCTGCGCGGCAGCGACGCGCGACTGGTGAGGATGGGGCGCCGTCGTCGTCTGGCGAGGACCTGCCAGTCATCCCGGGAGTCACCGTCGACGATGCCGATTCGGGCGATGCTGCGGGGGCGTCCGTGCTTCGTCGACCTGCAGCTGCGGCCGCCACGCATGGCCGTGCGGCTGGGGACGAGAGCGATTCGGGTGAGGACATGCCGATGCTTCCAGGGGTTACGGTGGAAGAGGATGACGCGGGGGCTGCTCGGGCGCGATCGGACGCCGACGCACCGCAGGCAGCGGCTGCGAGGCGCGCTCTTCGGGGCGCGGCTTCGGCCGCGGCGCCGCCGAGCGATTCTGATGGCGAGGAGATGCCTGTCATCCCTGGAGTGACCGTGGACGTCGGGGGTGCGGACGATGGTGCAAGCGATGGCAGCGGGCCGGCCGCGCGTCCGCGCGGTGCCCGGAGAGCGCGCCGGAAGCGCGGGGCCGCGGACGGGGCGCTTGCGTCCGAGGCAGAGTCCCGGCAGTTCCAGCCGGATTACGTGGGCGAGGACCGCTGCAAAGGGCTGACGTGGGGGGGGGGCTGGGGGCGAGAGCAGTGCCGGTTTCGGCCGAAGACGGGGAGCGTCGTGTGCGGGAAGTGCGCTCGATATGGGTGCCCGCACGGGCGCGTCAGGGGCCCGATTCCTGCAGGCGCGCTGGATAAGTTCAAGGAGTTCGCGCTGAAGGCGAACAAGCCATCTAAGCAGTGGTACGCGCGGCACGCGATGTGGGACGTGGCGTCGAAGATGAAGCCTGAGCTGAAGTCCTTGTGAGGTGGACGAGCACAAGCGATTTGTGTTAACGAACAGTGAGTACGAGCAGTGCCTCAAGCAAGTCCATGACAATCTCCGAATCAATAAGAACTATGGCCGTTCTGGCTTCGTATACGAGAAGGGGGCAGGGGTGCGGACACTGCAGGATCGCTGCGGGGAGGGAACTACTCGGTTCGGATCGGAGAGGGAGTCCTACAATGGGCAGCAGGGGGGGGAGGTGTTCATGTGGTACAGCAGGGCGGTCTTCAACAAGTACCTGGGGCAGCTGCAAGCTTCCGAAATGGATTGTAGCGAGAAGGACTGCGTGGAGGCGTTGCGGTTGACCAGCGAGGAGATCCGGCGGTACCCAATGAAGCAGCAGTATCTGAAGCCGTACTCAGGCCCGCAGTGCTATCCGCACATTGATCCGCGTTCGAAGGAGAACAGGCTGCACGCGAACGAGAAAATAGGGCATGCGCCCGGAGAGGATCCGCTGGGGGGCGGCGACGGCGGCGCCAGGCCCGATGCGTGCGGGGGAGCCGACGACGGGGCGTCGCACTTGTTCTGTATGCGGAATTGGGCGCAGTGCGATCGGTGCCACTGCTGGCGCCTGCTTCTGCCTGCCTGCGCTGCGCGCGCGCGAGGGGATGAGTACTACAGGGTTCGCGACGCCGACTTGGATTGGGAGGGGTGGTTGACGGGGGCGGCGCATCGGTGTGCGGCGGCGGCTGGTGCGTCGAGAGACCAGGGCGCTGCGCTCGGTGGGGAGGGCGGCGACGCCGTGGAGGGTGCGATGCAGCAGGGCGGCGGCGCGGACGAGGGCGTCGGTGGGGGGGGGATGCGCGGCGGCGCTCGGAAGCGGCGCCTGGGGCGGAAGACATCCGAGGCGGAGGCTGCCGAGCCCGTCGCGGTGCGCGGCGGGGCGCGGAAGCGGCGGTTGGGGCGCAAGACGTCCGAGGCGGAGGCCGCTGCGAGCGGAGCGGGGCGCAGGGGCGCGGAGGAGGGGCGAGCTGGCGAGGGGGGCGCGGAGGTGCCGGAGGCGCGCCGGGGGCGCCGGAGACTCGAGCGCAAGACGTCCGCCGAAGAAGGGGCCGAAGCGGGCGGCGCGCTCCGCGGAGCCGTGGACGAGGAGGGCGGTGGTGACGAGACATTCGGCGGCATGGCGGAGTTATCGGCCTCCGATTGCGACGACGAGCGTTCTGCGTCAGATCATGAGTGCGCCTCGGAAGAAGACGCGGCGCCGCTGCCGCGCGAGGTGCGCAGCGCGCTCGATGCGGAGCTGGTGCGTTCGCTGGTGCTGGGCCGCCGACGGAGGCAGACCTGGCGGGGGCGCGAGCGGCCGAGGAAGGGCGCGGGAGCGCGCCGCGCCGCGCGGGATTGTCGCGAACCGGAGGTGGGGATGCGCGGGCGTGGGCAGTTGCGTCCTTGCCCCACCTCAAGGACAAGCGGATGGTGGCATTGGTCGGTGCCGTCCGCGAGTACATGGTGTTGTGCCGTCAGTGCGACCGGGGTAGTTTTCGGATCCAGGGGTCGGACGGCGATAAGTTGTGGGTTGCGCTGATGGAGCCGGGGCGGCCAGGACAGTTCGGGCGCTTGCTGCTGGAGCTGGAGGATCGCGCGCGCGGTCGTTGGCCGAGCGCGGAGCGTTCGTCTTGGGAGGCGATAGCCGTGGAGGAGGATTTCCGTCGTCGCTCGGAGTGGCCCCGAGTGCGTTTCGAGTGTAGTATGTTGCAGACGCCGGTCGTGTCCGAGAGCGGCGGGGCGCAGTGGCGGGCGGTGCGCTGCTGCGATGAGCCGGACGGGGGCGATGCGGATGATTTCCAGGCTCTGTGGCAGCGCGAGTCGCGGGTCGCGGCCGGCTTCGCAGCGAACGTGTTCGGGATGACGACGTGGTCGTGTTGCCTGTGGAGCGGCCTGCCGGGTGGACGGAGCCCGCGCACATGGCGGGGGCGTGGTGGCGGGGCCAGGGCCCGCGGGAGCGCAGAGCCGAGGAGGGGGAGAATCCCGGGCGCGTCTGGGTGGGCCAGCTGCAGGAGGACGCCGGCGTGGCGGGGCTGCTGCCCGAGGGCGGCGCGGGCGAGCGCACTGCGAAGGAGGGGCTCGACGCGCTGCAGCAGGCCGGTCCGGGAGCTCGGGGGGCGGGTCGCGCGGGTCGTGGCCGGGGGCGCCGAGCGAAGAAGCGCGGTCGGTACGGGAATGATTTGCGGGCCGTTATTCGGACCAGATGGGCGCCTGGGAGGTCGTCGGAAGGTGCCGGCCCGGGCGTCGCGGAGTCGTTTGTGTTTGGATCAGCGTCAGAATCGGAGCATTGGGAGATTCGTGTGGAGGCGCGTTTGCGCGAGCGCTGCGGCGGGCGTGTAAACCAACGAGCGCGTGTTGCTGCAGGGGACGTACACCAGAAGTGCATGCTGCTGGCGCTGAAGACGGTGCCGCTGCGCGTGGCGAAGTATGACGTGCAGCTGCGCGATGCGTCCGTGCGGGCCGTGCAGGCGGCGCAGGCGTTCCTGACGCGCATGGTGAAGTTCACGTGCCACGAGTGCCAGGAGCGGTTCCCGGCGTTCCACCCTGCCTTCGAGCCGCCGGACCAGCTGGCGGATGAGATGCTGCTGCTGCGTCGCGGCGGGGACGGGCTGGCTGCGTGCAGCACGGAGGTGGCCGAATGGGACGAGGTGCCGCCGAGCGACCCGCCGGATGGCTTCGCCTTGGAGTGCGCGGGCGTGTGCATGCGGTGTAGGCGGGATCTGGACAAGCAGGCGGCGGCCGCGCCCACGGAAGACGACCTGTATCAGGTGGTGGGTCTCCGCACCGCGGAGAATCACTTGGACCCGTGCTTCCGGTTCCCCTCCGATGACCTGCGCGACCTGTTCGACCAGGCCACGCTCACGGAGAGCCTGCTCATTGCTCTGGACCACATGCAGGTGCATCTGGCCACCGTGTCCCGGACAGGGCTGCGCAAGTTCCGCAAGAACATCATCTCGTTCCCGCAGGATGTGGCAGGGTTCGCGCGGCGTCATGAGCTAATGAAGGGGTACCGCGTCGGGGATCGCGTGAACTCGGTGCGCGGACCTGGCGAGCGCCCCGACGACCCGCACCGCCCGGAGCGCTTTGCCGCGGGGGCCACGGACGAGGAGCGGCAGCGCTTCGGCGTGGACGTGTACGGGCGCCTGGTGTTTCCCGGTCGGGTCGCGGAGGTGCTGCTCAGTGGGGAAGTGATCATCGACTACGACCATGGCGGCAGGGGGAGGGAGCTTCAGGAGAACGTGGAGCCGCGGGTGATGCTGCCCTGGCATCCGAGGAAGGTGCCCTTCAGTCTGATGCTGCGGCGGAACGTTGGTTTCGGGAAGGAGGTGGTCGAGGGCCTGCACGTGCGCTGGCGCTACTGTGGGCACCTGCTGCGGGCGCTGTGCGCGTTCGCCGGCTCGTACGGGCCCTGGCGCCTGGGCGGCACTGCGAATGAGCCCATGCACAAGTACTACGACCCGCGTTTGTTTGATGTGCTGCCGGACGACGACATCATCTGGTGCTATGCGCCGAAGGAGAGCGACGACGGCGCCGTGCTGTCGGGGGACGAGGCGGGGGAAGCCGAGGGGCCGGGGCCGGTGACTCGGGCGGAGGCCATTGCCAGGGATACCGTTCCGTGTGGCGTCGACGTCGTCACGCGGCGGCAGTTCATTGCCGCGGGTTTCGACGTGCACTTCGTGGGGCCGCGTGATGAGGCTCAGCGAGGGGCGAGAGTCCGCGACGGCGACGGCGCACAGCGTGGCGACCAGGGCGGCCAGGACGCCGCGGGCGACGGTGGTGCGATGGAGGCAGATGATGACCAGTTCGATGTCGGGGACGGAGACGAGGCCATGGCCGTCGATCACGATGTGTTCAGTGCTTGGCTCGAGAAGGCGCAGTTCAGGTACGGCGGGGCTGTGCAGCGATGGTGGGCGGGGCTGCAGCCGGAGGCGGAGGGCCATTTGGAGGGGCTGAAGTTTGGTGATGACGAGACGGCGGAGGACCTGTTCGGGCGCTTGCTGGACGCGGCGCGGGGGGAGAGCACAGTGGTGGCCGTGCAGAGGGATCGGGTGCCCGTGGAGTGCGTGCGCGTCGATTTCCTCGTGGACTGGATCGGGCCGCGGGTCGGGGGGCCGTTCTCTGACCCAGACGGGGGCGTGACTCCGGAGTTGGTCCTGGACGATGTGATGCTGGAGTTGGCCATGGCCGGCAGGTTCGTGGGAGCTGCTCAGGACAAGGATACGGGGGTCGTGGAGGAGAATTTGCCGGAGTTTGACGAGGACGAGGTGGTCGCGCGGACGGGGGAGCGGATGATTTACGGGTGGCCCGGCCAGAGTGACGACCCGATCCCGGCGCGCTCTGTCGGTCGCTTCGCGAGGGCGTTCCCGTTGGAGTTCCCGATGGGCATCGGCGACCTTTTCGAGGACCGTCCTCGCCGGGTCTCCGTGCAGGAGTGGGTGCAGCACCTGATGCGCTACCGCACCGGGCAGTTCGTTGGTGGTCCGCGTTGGCAGCGCGTGATGTGGGCCATGGTGAACGTGCTGCTCCTGAACGAGGCCCGGGCGAAGGGTTTCGGCGTGTATCGGACCATGTACAGGCGGGCGGGGCTCGCGGTGCAGGGCCCGAGTGTGATGACCAAGGGTGGGCTTAGGCAGATCTTGGAGAGCGAGGACCGTGTGCGGATCCTGGTGGGTCAGCTGGCGAACGTTGGGGGCGACGTGCCCTCGACCACGATGCATTGGTCCTATGAGTCTAAGAAGTTGCAGAGTACTGTGAAGCACCTGTCCTGGCACCCGCCCTGGGTCGAGGGCCCTCTGGCGGACGGCGCGGAGCATGTCGGCAGGCGGTTCCTGCGCGAGATGGACCTGCCGGCGGGGAACGGTCGGACTCAGCGCAGGCGGCCTCTCGTGCCGGATGTTGTCGGGCTCGGCCGGCACCCGTCCATCTGGTGGACGCAGCATCCGTTCTACAATGCCGCGTTTGACATTCAGCGCATGGGAGGAGGCCGGGGGGCGCGGGCGGCAGGGGAGCGCGCTCTCGGGGATTGGGTGGGTGACGGGCGAGAGGAGCGCTTTCGGTTCGCTCGGGACAACCCGGACCTGGTGGCGTACATGATGGCCCTGCGGGTGGAGCTGAACATGCGGATTGTGATGCCCGCAGTGCTGCCGCACTCTGAGCAGTTCAAGTACATGGCCATGGCCAGGGCCGAGTGTGGCGCGGGAGGGAATCTGCACTACCACGGGTTCAGCGTAGGGTTGCCGGGGCCCGAGGTTGCGCGGGTGCGTGCGGACGTGGACGGGGAGGGCGACATGCTCCCGCCGAGCGTGACCAGCGACTTGGCGGCGTGTTTTCCATCGCTGGAGGCGGGGCCGATGGCTTGGCCCCCGCAGGAGCAGAAGCGCCGCGCCGCTGCTCTCGCGGTTCTGGAGCGGGTGCTGCGCGCCGCTGCCGGCCGGCCAGGCGCGCGTGCATCGAGGGGTCGCGGGGGTGAGGATACGGCGGCTTCAGGGTCTGGGAGTGAGGATTGCGCGGACGACGACGATGAGGATGAGTTCGTGGGCAGGGCTGATGCGCTGCTTGACGCGCTGGTGGATCGCGGGTGGTTGGTGATCGTGGATGTTGACGAGGGTGCGCGCGGTCGGGGAGGCGACCGAGATGTTGCGTTCGAGCGTGTCGGCCGAGAGTTTTCCGCGCCTGTGGACGCGCTGGGAGAGAGTCCTGTGGAGGATGGTGAGGGCGGTGACGGCGCAGAGGACGCGGGTGCGGGTTGGCCTGGTCCCGCGGGGGTCCGCTTGCAGCGCTTGACGGGTGCTGGCGCTGATTTCGGCGTGCTGAAGCCAGAACACGAGAACGTTTCGCTGCAGAGCGTTCTGGAGAAGCGGTTCTATGAGTTCTTCGTGCACGTGGTCTCGGAGTGGAACCCCTGCTACGATGACGCGGGCGCGTGCAGATACACGTGGGACGACGAGGTTGGGGCCTTCGATGTTGACGTGAGATGGAAGACCAGGCTGCTGCTGAGACGTCGGAGGCCCGGGCGGTCCGGAGCGTGCCTGCGTCTGCGCCGGAGTGCTTGAACTTGCGGAAGGTTCTGGACGAGGCCTTTCAGTCCGAGGCAGCAGGGACGTTGGACGTGCAGCCGGTTTGGAGAATGGTGTCCGCGCTGGTGAACAGGGTTGCGCGCCACACGAAGCATGGCATGGGCCCGCCGAAGCTCGGGGTACATGCGTGTGCGCGCGGCAAGGAGGGGTGCGTGTTCTGCCTGTATGATTTTCCGCGAGAGAGGTGGGGCCGCGTCGGGCCGAGACCGTTCCGGATGGAGAAGGGGCGCAGGGAGGGCCACTGGCAGGCGGTGTTCCCGAGGAACGACCGGCTCTGCAACAGCTACGAGGAGCACGTGCTCCTGGCCAATATGGGGAACATCGATTGGCGTCCTGTCCTGAACCTGTAGGCCGTCGTGGAGTACGTCACGAAATATGCGACGAAAGCGCCCAAGGGCTCGCGGAAGATCAAGGAGGTGCTGGACGACGCCGTCAACGAGGTCTGCGCGTACGTTCCCGACGGCGAGGGAACCGACTTCCTCCGACGCTCGATCCAGAAGTTCTTCGCTCGGATGCTCGGGGAGAGGGATTACCATTGTTACGAAGTGGCGCTGCTGGGGTTGCGCTTGCCAATGGTCTTGTCCATGATGCCCGTCGTGACTCTGAACACGACGGGCGCGCGTGCCCTGAAGCCTGCGTCCGCACTGCGGGACAAGTCGGAGGATGAGCCGGTTCACTGGGATAGCAAAGTGGACAAGTTCGACAAGCGCCTGGAGTTCGTACGGCGCCAGCGGGCCCGGGGAGACGGGTCCATCACGGAGGAGGAGGTGCGCGATGTGTCACTCTTCGAGTTTTACTGGAAGTACACCGTGTATCGAGGGAAGCTGAGGCGCGGGAACCCTGCGGTGTGCCTGCAGGTGACGCCCGGCTATAGCGCGGAGTGTGCGAACGTGGAGCACGCCTGCCACGAGGCGTACGCGCGGGCGAACGTCATCGCGCACTGGCGGCACATGGCGACGGCGGAACGCAGAGCCATGATCGGTGCAGAGATGCGGCGCGACGTCCGCCCTGTGCCGGAAGTCTGCATTGGGGCCACGGATTTCGTGCCCCATGCTGGGGGCGATCGGTTCCTGGGAGTGCAGGATTTGTGGTTCAAGTCGGGGGGGGCGGCTTGGAGGGGCAGGGAGGATCGGTTCTGGGGAGATATGTTGATGGAGATGCTCACGGACCCCATGCTTCGACAGTGGGTGCCGGCGTGGGTCGTGGA
Organism: Prorocentrum cordatum; assembly: GCA_963575745.1. Lineage (NCBI taxonomy): Eukaryota > Dinophyceae > Prorocentrales > Prorocentraceae > Prorocentrum > Prorocentrum cordatum. The sequence goes on from CAUYUJ010008384.1 coordinate 9,416, forward strand.
GCAGTACGAACGCGCGAATCCGTTCTACAAGGAGGTGCTGGGCGCAATCTTGGAGGCTGGTGGGGTTCGGACCAACCGCGAGCTGCTGAGGCGGACGCGCCGCGAGATGGTGCGTCGGCACCGGGCGCGGCAGCAGGGGCGTGACGCTGGGGCGGGCGACGCCGCGGGCGACGTGGGGGCCAGGAATCCGACGGTGGCTCGAGGGAGGGTGACGCTGGCAGAGAGAGCGATGCGGCGGAGTCGGGGGAGGACGTGGAGGAGCTGGTGGACAGACTCGCGCAGAACGCCGAGGACGATCCCAACGAGGAGCCTCGGGATATCGTGTTGCGCGACCCGCGACCAGGGGAGGGTCTGGAGGGTGCCGCAGGTGCGGGGGAGGTGTCCGAGTGGGATCGCCGCCCAGCGGATGAGCGTGTTAGCGCGGCGGGCCCCGCGGTGCAGGCGACAGACGTGCGCGTCGGGGATGTGGCGCGGGAGGACGTTCGCGGGAGGGTGCGTGTGAACCTGAAGGATTTCAATTGGCTGGATGAACCGTGCAATGTGTCCACAGGGGAGAAGCGGCGCCTCGAGGAGCTGCGCGATGTCTGGTACGGCAAGGCCAATGTGGGTGACGGGGCCGAGGTCGTCTTGCGCGAAGACCTGGACCCCTGGCAGAAGTTTGCCCACGACATCGTTATGGATGGACGCCACTCCGAGAAGGACCCACTCCGCCTGATGGTCACGGGCGTGGCAGGCACGGGGAAGTCGCGCACGGTGCGTAGTTTTGTGGCGGCGAGGCGACAGAGGGCGCGTCAGACGGCTCCGCGGACCAGAATGGATCGGGTGCCGGGCCTCCGGGGTGGGATGCGCGAGGGAAGGCGCTCTCAGTCGGAGGTTGATGAGGAGGTGCGGAATTGCTGTTTGCTGGCTGCTCCGACAGGGTGCGCCTCGTTCCAGTTGAAGTATGGGGCGACTACTCTGCACAGGGCTTTCGGTGTTCCGGTGGGGTACTGCGGGCCTTGGAAGCAAAAGGGCGGTGAACGCTTCTTGCGGACGCGGGGCCGGTTGCGGCAGGCGAAGCTGTTTGTTTAGGATGAGATGAGTATGATCGGGCGGCAGATGTTGGGGAAGATCGAGTACAAGGTGCAGGACACTCTGGGCACGGATGCGAAGTTTGCGGCGCGCGGAGGAGGCGGACAAGGAGGAAAGGGGAGGACGATGGAGGAGGACGAGCCAGTGTATCTCGGCGGGAAGGATGTCGTGCTGGCAGGAGATCCGCAGCAGGCGCCGCCCATCGGCGACGATCCGTTGTATCGAATGTGCAAGTATGAGGGGCATGGGAAAAATAAGCCGAGGGGGGCGGAGCGCACTCCAGACGATGCGTGGAGCACGGAGAAGTTGGTGGCCACGGGCCAGTTTGTGCGCAATACGTTCCAGGACGTCGCCGAGCTACGGCGCGTGCACAGATGGAGTGGGAAGAAGGAGGGTCTGTCCGCCGAGCGGCAGGCGGAGTACCGGCGGGATGCCGATCGTTTTCTGGAGGTGACCAAAGGAATGGCGCAGTGCACGTGGGACCAGTCGGATCATGCGTGGTTTAGGCGCCGGAACAGGTCGGTGCTGCAGATGACGAAGGAGGGCAGGGAGGAGCTCGCAGCGTTCGAGACGGCGCCGCTGCTGATTGATGGCAGGAAGGATCGGGCGTCGGGTGCCTGCGGCGCGGATAGGGTGAACCTGGAGAGGCTGTACCAGGTGGCGGCTGCCAGTGGCAAGCCCATTGCGTCTCTGCGCGCCTATCACAATGGGAAGGATAAAAGTAAATCTCGGCCGGAAGAGATGGCGGCCGACGATTTCCGAGGGATCGAGAACGAGCTTCACATGTGTGAAGGGGCGCGCGTGCTGCTGACGCAGAACTTGTGGGTCGAGGCGGGGTTGATAAACGGGGCGATGGGCACGCTGCGCGGGTACATGTGGCCGGACGGGGCGGACCCGCACAACAGTGCGCGCCCGGATCTGCAGGCGCCCATTTGTGTTTTCGTCGAGTTCGACGACGTCGATCTGGGAAAGGACGAGAATGGCGAGCCGCGGTCTTCCTTCAAGAACGATCCTGTGCACAAGAACTGGGTGCCCATCTGGAGGCAGACTGTATCGTCCACGACGGAGGACGGCCTCGCGCGCGAGAACTACCCGCTGCAGCTGGCGTGGGCTTTGACGCACTGGAAGGCGCAGGGGATGACGTTGGCGACAGTCCGCGTGCACATGTCGGCGAAGACCGCGGCCGTCGCTGGGATCGGGTTCGTCGCAACGACGCGCGTCAGGCATCCGTGGGACTTGGTGTTCGAGGAAGACTTGCCGGAGTACGCGGACTTCATGCGGGCCAGGCACACGACGGCGTTCCGGGAGCGCCGTCGGTTCGAGCTGCGGTTGGAGGCGCGCGCTTCGTCCACGTTGCGGAAGTATGGGTACTGCGAGGCGGATTTGTGGACCGCAGAGGAGAGGTGTGCGGCGGGGAGATTGTTGGGCCGTCTCGAGACCGTCCGTGCGGCTCAGGCGGAGAGGCTCAGAGGTCTGAACAGAGTGGTGGATGATGACACTTGGCTCTGGGGTGAGGACGGCGCGCCGTGCGTGTCCGCGTTGGCTGAGGCTGTCGATGCCGAGGCGGGGGGTGATGACGTCGCGCGGCGTCGTCTGACCGCCGTGGCTGACAGGCTCCTGGACCGGAAGAGGGTGCGCGGTGTGACGTTGGAGGAACGTGAGGCCGCGCGGGAGCTGGCGGGTGGGGATGCAGAGGATTTCTATGGTGTTGACACGGTGGAAGAGTTGCGGGGGCGTTTGAGGGCTGCCGCTGCGCGGCTGTCGCGGGAGCGCCCGGACGACGACGGAGTGGAGTTGTTGGGCCGTGTCGCTGACATGATGGTGGATCGGGGGGTGGCGTGTGGGCGGTGGGATGGTCGCGTGTTCGATGTCGTGGAACCGAGCCTGGGCCCGCTGCACATGAGCGCTGTGAAGGAGGCCATGGGTGCGCTGGTGCCGCCGAGACTGCACGGGAGCTTGGATAAGGCGGCCAGGAAGATGAAGGATGCGTTCGGGGATGGTCGCGGTGGCTGCGCGCTGCGGATGGACAAGTGGGTCGTGAACGTGCGGTCGGAGGGCGCTCTGGCGGAGGGCAGGCTGGAGCGTCAAGCGTTGGAGTTCTTCCTGAAGGTGGCGCGACAGCTGTGCTCAGGGTTAGACCTGCCGATGACTGTGGCCTCGGCAAAGGTGGGCGAGCACGTCGGCGCGGAGGAGAACCCTGAGCATTTTGCTCGGGTGGCGCACAACTGGACGAGCGTTTGGGACGCGAGCTGCGTCAGCGATAAGAAGGAGTTGCTGATGGTTGCTGCCGTGGACGCTCTGAGCGTGTCTGGCGTTCCCCAGGAGTGGATCTTCGTGCGCGTCCAGGCTGGTCGGGCGGGGGAGGCGCTCGGGCGTGCCGAGTCTCTGACCGTGTGCGTGTACGATCGAGGCCGCAGGGAGGCGGTTGCAGGGCGAATCGCTCGGAATATCGACGCGCTGCTGCGGCCGATACAGGCCAGTGATGGGCGGCGCCCGCCACCAGTGGTAGAGTTTGGGGTGGCGCCGCACGTTCGGGTGCCTTCGCAGAGGATCGCCGGCGCACTCGGGCTCCTGCTGGGCCACGTTGGTCGCGGGGCCGGTGCCAGGGTGCTGGATGCGTCGGCGGAGTCGTTCGTGCCAGACGTGTGTCGTGCGTTGCGGGGCGCGTTCGCGTCTTTCCGCGCGGGTGTCGGCGCGCGGGGTGCGCGGGATGTCATGGAGTTGTTGCTCTCGGACCAGGAGTGCCGTGACGCTCTGGACCTCTTCGGCGTCGCCCCGCGCGCGGATGTGTCTGGGCCCAGTGCGGCGGGCGCGGGTCGGGCGATGGCGGGTGTGGTGGGGAGGGCCGCGGACGAGGCAGGCGAGGGAGACGGCCTTGAGGGCGCGTCGACGTTGTCGTTTGCGACGTGGAACATTGCTGGTGGGCATCGCGCTGCCGTGGCCCCGCATTCCTGGACCGCGCGGGATCAGCGCGCCGCGCTTCTTGGCGAGGTGCTCCGTTGGAGGCAGGCGCGCGGGTGTGACGTCGTTGCCTTGCAGGAGTGCGAGGGCGGGGGTGCGTACGAGGAGCTGTCAGGGGAGTTTCAATTGGCGGGCGTTGCGCAGGCGCACGAGTCCAGGGGGTATGTGCATCTGTACGTCAGGCACGGTCTGCGGGCGGAATCTGTGGCTGTGCCAGGGCAGGATCCGTGCGTGCTGTGCCGTGTCCAGGTGCCCGGAGACGGCGGCGCCGGCGGCGATGGGCACGTGCACGTGGCGGCGGTGCACCTGCCCACGGACGCGTCATGGGAACGGCGTCGTGCGATACTTGGGAAGATTGTGGCGAAGTGCGGGGACGAATGCCATCGGCTGCTCATCGTGGGCGACATGAACAGCACGGATGCGCAGGTGCAGGCAGCCGTGGAGCAGTTGCGTCTGAGGGACGCATGGTATGAGGGCCGATCCTGGGGTTGCCCCGGCAATAAGTTCTATTCGGGTCTCGGCGAGAGGGGGGCTGTTGGCCAGAGACGTGACCGGGTGCTCTTTGGAGCGGATCTCTGGTCCGAGGTGCACTTGGTAGGGAAAGGGAAGGTGTTCTTCGAGGGTTCCGAGTTCCACATGTCCGACCACTATGGGCTGTTCGGGTATGTGCGTGCCACGCGTGCTTTGGATCTCGGGAGCAGAAGATGAGGGCCGTGGCGCAGCGCGCGCGAGTCGTGCTGCAGGCGACGCGCGATCAGTCACAGAGACTGGAGGGTGTGGAGGTTCAGAGTCGGTTACAGCGTGGTCGAGAGGCCGCGGCGCTGGCCCGGCAGCAGGCGCAGGAACGAGATCGAGAGGCGTACTTGCGGACGCAGCAGCGGGCTGCCGGCCGCCGACAGCGCCGTCGGGAACAAGCGATATCCGCAGCGTTCGGGCCACAGAGTTTGTTTGCTTTGGGTCGCCCGGTTCCGCCGCCGCCACCGTGCCCGGCAGACATGTATGTCCCGAACGTGGCTGGCATTCGCGCGGCTTCGTGGGACAGCGTGCGGTGCGTGCCCGTCCGAGGGATGCCGCGGCCATGGCACACCTGCTACGTGGTCAGTGTGACGCAGCGGATGTTGCGGACGCCTGCCGTCTTGGAGTGGCTTCGATGGCATTCAGAGCAGCAGTGCGAGGACCGGGGCACGGGGCGTTGTTGCGTGTGCGGGATGTGGGAGACGTACAACCAGTAGTGCTCGCGACGCTGGCAGCAGGGACCTGTGAGTGTGCTGCGGCGTACGAGCGTTGACTGCGACGACGATGTGATGGGGCGGCCGAGTGAGTTCAACGACCCGTGGCAGCAGCAGGATGTGTTTGCGTATTGGGGTAAGCTGATGGTGGCTGCGCGTGACGCAGAGATGTTGGCAGGTCGGTTTGCGCAGCGGGACCTCGGTAGTATCCGGGCGCTGAATCTGCGGGTGACGTGCGTTGATCAGATCTTCGGGTTCGTCCTGGAGAAGCGGGAGAAGTGTGACGTGTGTAATTACGAGACTGTCGCGTACGAGGCTGAGGATGTACTGAAGCTGCGTGTTCATGGACGTCCAGGTGGGCCCTTGATGCTGCAGGAGTTGTACTGCGATTTCTGTGCTCCTGAAGAAATCGAGAAGAGCTGCCCGGGGTGTTGCCGCGACGAGCACGACCGGGTTAAGCACGTGAGGCAGACGAGAGCCACTGGTGTGCCACGAGTTCTGGTGGTTCAATTGAGGAGGGGCACCGAGGCGCGGGAGGCAGTGTGGGTGGAAGAGCACCTGAGGCTGCCAGGGCTTCCCCAGTTGCAGTTGGTCGGTGTGGTTTACCACAATGGGCGGTCAATTTATAGCGGCCATTACACGACTCTGTGCCGCGTTCATGATGGGAGGTACTTCATGTTTGACGACGACCAGCCACCGCGCTTGATCCGAGACGAGCCGGCGCACATCAAGCAGAAGGAGGCGTACATGGCAGTGTATTGCCGCCTGGGCCGCGGGCAGGGGCAGGGCGCGGGCGCAGATGCGACAGAGGTGGGCGCAGCGCGTGAGGGGCAGGGCAGTGGCGGGAGTGGGCCGGGGGGCGGTGATGCGAGTGCGTCTGGTGGCGGCGGATGGGGCGGGGGTGGGGCTGTTGGTGGTGACGCCGACGGAGCGACGGAGCGCGAGGGGGGGAGTGGGGCGTCGGCGGCCCGAGGGAACGGGCGCGCGGGCGGCGTCGCTGGCGATCGGGCCGGGGCTTCGGCCTCTGTCGGGTCGGGGGGTGAGCCTACGTCCGGCGGTGGAGTTGGTGCAGGGCCAGGCCGTGGAGGACGCAGGGAGGGCGTTGTCTCGGTTGCCGCCGCCGAGCCGCGTTCCGCGAGCAGGCGCCTGCGGAGGAAGTGTGCGGTTTCGACGTCAGGGGAGGGGCGCGCCGTCGATGGGGATGGTGCGGCTGGGCGGCGAGCGGTCACGACGAAGGGCAGGGCTTCGGGCGCAGCCGAGTCAAGGGGCGCGGCAGGCGCCCGCGACTTGACCGCTGGGGTTGGCGGGGGGGCGGTGTCTCCGAGGGAGGGGGGGGTCTCTGGCTCGCCTGGTGGCGCCGCTCCGCGTTCCGCCGCGCGGCGGGCGCGGGAAAAGACGGCGACGCCTCGCTCGGATGCAGGGGCGGCGGGTGGCGCGGCGGGCGCGGCTGGAGTCAGGGATGTCGGCGGGGAGCGCGACGTCGCTGGGCCAGGGCGCGTCCGAGGTGCTCGAGGGCCCGCGGGGGCGCGCGCGGGCGGCGGGGGTCTAGGTGGCGATGTGGCGTGCGCGAGTGTCGCGGGGGGGAAAGATGCGGCAGCGGTGGAGACGGTGCGGGTTTCAGCGTCGAGGAAACGAAAGGTGGAGCCTCGGTCAGAGGCGGAGGTCCCGCGGAGGAGCTCGGCGCGTTTGGCGGCGCGAGCTGCGCCCGGCCCCGTCGCGGTCGAGGAGGGGGCTGCCGCGGGCGAGGGCGCGTGCGTATACGGGGGGGGGGTGCTGGTGCGCCCGAGGCGCGCGGAGCCGTCTGGACCGTCGAGTGGCGGCGGCGCCGCGCGAGTGGTGACAGGTTTCGGTGCGGGGAGGATCGAGAACTTGGCTGCGTTCCAGCGCAGCCGCGAGTTGGGGGATGCGACGCGCGCGTCGCAGCGGGTCTCGGAGGGGGCCCGAGGGAGGTGCGTGGATATGCAGGGGAATGAGCTGGATCCGTCTGCGGGGTCCGCCTGGCATGCGGGTCGATAGGGCGGGGGGTGCGGTGGGAGCTGGGTGTTGAGGGGGGAAGAGTGGGGAAGCAAGACGGGGGGGGAGAGCGGGTAAACTAGGGCAAGGCTGTGCTGCGAGGTTCGGCCCCCCCCCCCCTCAAGTCTTTTCTCTCCGCTGGCGCTCCGTGAGGGCGAAGTGGCTGGAGCGGAGGGAGGGCTTGGCCCGTAGTGGGGCGGTGCCTCCCCCCTCCGGAGCGCCAGCGAGGAGGGGGGTGCGCGTGGATGAAGGGCTGGAACTCTTTGTGGCGGTGGCGCCGATCAAGTGTTGGATGGTTCCGAAGGGATCGATGATTGGAGGGGCCTGGGGAGGGTCTCGGGTATGCCGGGAAATGAGTTGGATCCGTCGGCGTGGTTTTCGGAGTTCGCGAGGGCGGAGTGGTTGGAGTTGAGGGGCGGCCGGCTCCGAAATGGTGCGGCGCCTTCCCCCTCCGGAGCGCCGGAAGGGGGTGTGGTGGGTGGGGTGGGGGGGGGGGGGCTCTGTGTGCCTGTCTGTGTGTCTGTGTGTTTTATGTCTCTATGTGTCTATGTGTCTGTGTGTCTGTGTGTCTGTGTGTCTGTGTTTTTGCGTCTGTGTGTCTGTGTGTCAGTGTGTCAGTGTGTCTGTGTATCTGTTTGTGTGTGTGTCTGTGTGTCTCTCTGTCTGGGTGTTTGTGTGTCTGTGTGCCTGTGTGTCTATGGTCAGGAGGAAAAAAGCACAGACGCAATGAATCGTCACTTCGATAGAATATATGGGAAAATATGGGGAGTGGGATGGAAGACAAAAAGCACAGAAAATATGGGAACATATGGGGATTTGTTTAATTTGTGTGTATTCATTTGTGTGTCCTGGGGCCCCTTCATTTTTGCCTGCGTGTCTGTGTGTCCTTGTGTCTGCGTGTCTGTGTGTTGTTGTGTCTGCGTGTCTGCCTGTCTGTGTGTCCGCGTGTCTGTGTGTTCGTGTGTCTTGTGTGTCTGTGTGTCTGTGTGTCTGTGACTCTGGTGCTCTGTGTGTCTGTGTGCTTGAGTGTCTGTGTCTCTGTGTGTCTGTGTATTTGTGTGTCTGTATGTCTGCGTGTCTGTGTGTCTTCGTGTCTGTGTGTCTGTGTGTCTGTGTGTCCGTGTGTCTGTGTGTCTGTGTGTCTGTGTGTCTGTGTGTCTGTTTGTGTGTGTGTGTCTGTGTGTCTGTGTGTCTGTGTGTCTGTGTGTCTGTGTGTCTGTGTGTTGGTGTGTTGGTGTGTCTGTGTGTCTGTGACTGTGTGTCTGAGTGTCCGTGTGTATTTTGTGTCTGTATGGCCGTGTGTCTGTCTGTCTGTGTGTGTGGTTGTCTGTGTGTCCGTGTGTCCGTGTGTCCGTGTGTCTGTGTGTCTATGTGTCTGTCTGTCTCTCTGTATGTCTGTCTGTCTGTTTGTCTGTCTGTGTGTCTGTGTGTCAGTGTGTCTGTGTGTCTGCGTGCCAGTGTTTCTGTTTTTCTGTCTTTCTGTGTGTTGGTGTGTCTGTGCTGCTGTGCGTCTGCGTGTTTGTGTGTCTGTGTGTCAGTGTGTCTGTGTGTCTGTGTGTCTGCGTGTCTCTGTGTCTGCGTTTCTCTGTGTCAGTGTGTCAGTGTGTCTGTGTCTCTGTGTCTCTGTGTGTCTGCGCGTCTGCGTGTCTGGGTGTCTGGGTTACCGTGTGTCTGTGCGTCTGTGTGTCTGTGTGTCTGTGTCTGTGTGTCTTGTTTTTTTTTTGCGTCTCTGCGTCTGTGCGTCAGCGTGGCAGTGTGTCCGTGTACCTGTTTGTCTGTGTGTCTGTGTGTCAGTCTGTCTGTGTGTCTGTGCGCCTGTGTGCTTTTGTGCCTGCGTGTCTGTGTGTCCCTTTGTCTGCGTGTCTTTGTGTTGGTGTTTCTGCGTGTTTGCGTGTGCTTGTGTGTCTGCGTGTCTGCGTGTTCGTGCGTCTGTGTGTCTGTGTGTCTGAGTGTCTGTGTGTCTGTGTGTCTGGTGCTGTGTGTGTCGGTGTGCTCGAGTGTCTGTGTGTCCGTGTGTCTGTGTATTTGTGCGTCTGTATGTTTGTGTGTCTGTGTGTCTGCGTGTCTGCGTGTCTTTTTGTCTGCGCGTCTGTGTGTCTGTGTGTTTGTCTGTCTGTGTGTCTGTGTGTCCGTGTGTATGTGTGTCTGTGTGTCTGTGCGTCAATGTGTCTGTCTCTCTGTCTTCCTGTTTGTCTGTGCGTCTGTTTGTCTGTGTGTCTGTGTGCCTGAGTGTCCGTGTGTCTGTGTTTCTGTGTGTCTGTGTGTCTGTGCGTCTGTTTGTCTGTGTGTCCCTGTGCCTCTGTGTCAGTCTTCCTGTCATTCTTTGTGTCCGTGCGTCTGTGTGTTTGTGTATCTGTGTGTCTGGTTGCTTGTGTGTCTGTGGGACCGTGTGTCAGTGTGTCTGTGTGTCTGTGTTTCTGTGTGCCAGTGTGTCAATTTGTCAGTGTGTCAGTGTGTCTGTGCGTCTGTGTGTCTATGTGTCTGTGTGTCTGGGTGTCCTGGGTGTCAGTCTGGCAGCGTGTCCGTGTGTCTGCGTGCCTGTGCGTCTGTGTATCTGCGTGCGTGGTTGTCTGTGTGTCTGGGTGTCTGTGTGTTTGTGTGTCTGTGTGTCTGTGTGTGTGTCCGCGTGTCTGTGTGTCTGCATGTCCGTGCGTCCGTGTGTCCGTGTGTCTGTGTGTCTGCGTGTCTGTGTCTGTGCGTCTGTGTGTCTGTGTGTCTGTGTGTCTGTGTGTTTCTGTGTTGGTGTGTCTGTGTGTCTGTGTGTTGGTGTCTGTGTGTCCGTGTGTCCGTGTGTCTGTGTGTCTGTGCGTCTGTGTGTCTGTGTGTCAGTCTGTCTGTGTGTCCGTGTGTCTGTGTATATGTGTGTGTGTGTCTGTCTGTCATTGCGTCGGTGTGTCTGTGTGTTTGTGTGTCTGCGTCTGTGTGTCTGTATGTCCGCGTGTCTTTTGTGTCCGTGTGTCCGTGTGTCCGTGTCTGTGTGTCTGTATGTCTGCGTGCTTGTGTGTCTGTGTGTCTGTGTGTCTGAGTGTCTGCGTGTCTGGGTGTCTGTGTGTCTGTGTGACTGGTTGTCTGTGCCTCTGTGTATCCTTGTGTCTGCGCGTCTTTGTGTCTGTGTGTCTGCGTTTCTGTATGTCAGTATGTCTGTGTGTCTGTCTGTCTGTGGATATGTCTGTGTGTCTGTCTTTCTGTGCGTGTGTGTGTGGGTGTCTGTCTGTGTGTCTGTGCGCCTGTATTTGCGTGTGTGTGTGCGCGTGTGTGTGTGTGTGTGTGTGTCAGTGTGTGTGTGTGTGTGTGTGTGTGTGCGCGTGGCGCTGGCATCCCCGCGCTGCCCCCCCCCCTTTCCCGGGCGCTCCGCGAGGGCGGAGTGGTTGGAGTGGAGGGAGGGCCCGCCCTAAATTGTTGCGGTGCCTCCCCCCTCCGGAGCGTCTGCGTGTCTGTGTTTCTGCGTGTCTGTTTGTCTGTGTGTCTTTGTGTCGATGTGTCTATGTGTCCGTGTGTCTTTGTGCCTGCGTGTCTGTGCGTCTGTGTGTCTGCGTGTCTGTGTGTTTGTGTCTGTGTGTCTGTGTGTCTGTGTGTCCCTGTGTCTTTTTGTTTCTGTATGGCCGTCTGTGTCTGGTGTCTGTGCTTCTGTCTGTGCGTGTTTGTCTGTGTGTCCGTGCGTCCGTGTGTCTGTGTGTCTGTGTGTCGGCGTGTCTTTGTGCCCTGTGTTTCTGTGTGTCAGTGTGTCAGTGTGTCTGTGTCTCTGTGTGTCTGAGTGTCTGTGTGTCTGTGTGTCTATTTATCTGTGTGTCTGTGTGTGTGTCTGTGTGTCTGTGTGTCTTCAGTGTGACAGTGTGTCTGTGTGTCTGTGTGTCTGTGTGTATTTTTTTTTGGGGCGTCTGTGTGTCAGTGTGTCAGTGTGTTTGTGTATCTGTTTGTCTGTGTGTCTGTGTGTCTGTCTGTCTGTGTGTATGTGTGCCTGTTTGCTTTTGTGCCTGCGTGTCTGTGTGTCCTTGTGTCTGCGTGTCTGTGTGTTGGTGTTTTTGCGTGTCTGCGTGTGACTGCGTCTCTGTGCGTCTGTGTGCCTGTGTGTCTGTGTGTCTGAGTGTCTGCGTGTCTGTGTGTCTGGTGCTGCGTGTGTCAGTGTGCTTGAATGTCTGTGTGTCTGTGTGTCTGTGTATTTGTGTGTTTGTATCTCTGTGTGTCTGTGTGTCTGCGTGTCTGTGTTTCTGTGTGTCTGTGTGTCTGTGTGTCTGTGTGTCTGTGTGTCTGTGCTTCCGTGTGTTTGTGTGTATGTGTGTCTCTGTGTCTGTGTGACTGTGTGCTTGTGTGTTCTGTCTTTCTGTCTTTCTGTTTGTCTGTGTGTCTGTGTGTCTGTGTGTCTGTGTGTCTGAATGTCCAAGTTTTTGCGTGTATGCGTGGCTTTTTTGTTTGTGTGTTTGTGTGTCTGTGTGTTTGTGTGTCTGTGTGTCCCTGTGCCTGTGTGTGTTTTTCTGTCTTTCTTTGTGTCCGTGTGTTTGTGTGTCTGTGTATCTGTATGTCTGGTTGCCTGTGTGTCTATGTGTCTGTGTGTCTGTGTGTCTGGGTGTTTGGGTGTCCGTCTGTCAGTGTGCCCGTGCGTCTGTGTGTCTGTGTTTCTGTGTATCCTTGTATTTGTGTGTCTGTATGTCTCTGTGTCTGTGTGTCTGCGTTTCTGTGGGTTCCTGTGTGTGTCCGTGTGTCTGTGTGTCAGCGTGTCCGTGTGCCCATGTGTCTGTGTGTCTGTGCGTCTGTGTGTCTGTGGGCCCGTGTGTGTGTCTGTGTGTCTGTGTGTCAGCGTGTCCGTGTAACCATGTGTGTGTGTGTGTGTGTGTCTGTGTGTCTGTGTGTATGTGTGTCTGTGTGTCTGTGTGTCTGAATGTCTGTGAGTCCTGTGTGTTTTTGTGTTGGTGTGTCCGTGTGTCTGTGTGCTGGTCTCTGTGTGTTCGTGTGTCCGTGTGTCTGTGTGTTTGAGTGTCTGAGTGTTTGTGTGTCTGTGTTTCTGTGTGTCTGTGAGTTCGTCTGTCTGTGTGTCTGTGTGTCTGTGTGTCTGTGTGTCTGTGTATCTGTCTGTCTGTGTGTCTCTGTGTCTGTTTGTCTGTGTGTCTGTACGTCCGTGTCTTTTGTGTCCGTGTGTCCGTGTGGTCGTGTCTGTGTGTTTGTATGTCTGTGTGTTTGTGTGTTCGTGTGTCTGTGTGTCTGAGTGTCTGCGTGTCTGGGTGTCTATGTGTCTGTGTGACTGGTTGTCTGTGTGTCTGTGCATCCTTGTGTCTGAGTGTTTTTGTGTGTGTGTCTGCGTGTCTGTGTGTCTCTCTGTTTGTGGATCTGTCTGTGAGTCTGTCTTTCTGTGCGTCTGTGTGTGTGTCTGTCTGTCTGTGCGCGTGAATTTGCGTGTGTGTGTGCGCGTGTGCGTGTGCGTGTCAGTGTGTGAGTGTGTGCGCGCGCGGCGCTGGCAGCCCCGCGCTGCCGCCCCCCCCCCCCCCCTTCCGGGCGCTCCGCGAGGGCGGAGTGGTTGGAGTGGAGGGAGGGCCGGCCCCAAAATGGGGCGGCGCCTCCCCCCTCCGGAGCGCTGGAAGGGGGTGTGGTGGGTGGGGGGGCTCTGTCTGCCTGTCTGTGTGTCTGTGTGTCTGTGTATCTGTGTGTCTGTGTTTTTGTGCGTCTGTGTGTCTGTGCGTCAGTGTGTCAGTGTGTTTGTGTATCTGTTTGTCTGTGTGTCTGTGTGTCTGTCTGTCTGGGTGTTTGTGTGTTTGTGTGCCTATGTGCCTTTGTTCCTGCGTGTCTGTGTGTCCTTGTGCCTGCGTGTCTGTGTGTGGGTGTGTCTGCGTGGCCGCGTGTCTGTGTGTCTGCGTGTCTGTCTGTCTGTGTGTCTGGGTGTCTGTGTGTCTGTGTGTCTGTGTGCTTGAGTGTCTGTGTGTCTGTGTGCTTGAGTGTCTGTGTGTTTGTGTGTCTGTGTATTTGTGCGTCTGTATGGCTGTGTGTCTGTGTGTCTCCGTGTCTGTGTTTCGGTGTGTCTGTTTGTCTGTGTGTCTGTGTGTCTGTGTGTCTATGTGTCCGTGTGTCTCTGTGTCTGTGTGTCTGTGGGTCTGTGGGTCTGTGTGTCTGTTTGTCCGTGTGTCTGTGTGTCTCTATGGCCGTATGTCTGTCTGTCTGTGTGAGAGTTTGTCCTTGTGTCTGTGTGTCCGTGTGTCTGCGTGTCTGTGTGTCTGTGTGTCTGTGGGTGTTTGTGTCTGTGTGTCTATGTGTGTCTGTCTGTCTGTCTGTATGTGCGTCTGTGTGTCTGTGTGTCTGTGTGTCTGTGTGTCTGTGTGTCTGTGTGTCTGTGAGTCAGTGTGTCTGTGTGTCTGTTTGTATGTGTGCCTATGTTTCTGTCTGCGTGTCTTCCTGTGTGTCTGTGTGTTTGTGTGGCCGTGTCTGTGTGTCTATGTGTCTGTGAGTCTGTGTGATGTGTGTTTGTGTCTCTGTGTGTCTGCGTGTCTGTGGTTCTGTGTGTCAGTGTGTCAGTGTGTCATTGTGTCTGTGTCTCCGTGTGTCTGTGTGTCTTTGTGTCTGTGTGTCTGTGTGTCTGGGTGTCCCTGTTTCTGTGTGTCTGTGTGTCTGTGCGTCTGTGTGTCTGTGTGTCTGTTTCTTTTTTGCGTCTGTGTGTCTGTGTGTCAGTGTGTCAGTGTGTCGGTGTATTTGTTTGTGTGTGTCTGTGTGTCTGTGTGTCTGTGTGCCTGTGTGCCTGTGTGCCTTAATGCCTGCGTGTCTGTGTGTCCTTGTGTCTGTGTGTCTGTGTGCGTGTATGCGTGTGCCTGTGTGTCTCTGTGTTTGTGTTTCTGTGTGTCTGTGTGTCTGAGTGTCTGTGTGTCTGTGTGTCTGGTGCTGTGTGTGTCAGTGTGCTTGATTGAGTGTCTGTGTGTCTGTGTGTCTTTGTATTTGTGTGTCTGTACGTCTGTGTGTCTGTGTGTCTGCGTGTCTGTGTGTCTGTGTGTCTGTGTGTCTGTGTGTCTGTGTGTCTGTGTGTCTGTGTGTCTTTGTGTCTGTGTGCCTGTGTGCCTGTGTTTCTGTCTTTCTGTCTTTCTGTGTCTGTGTTTCTGTGTGTCTGTGTGTCTGTGTGTCTGTGTGTCTGTGTGTCTGAGCGTCCGCTTGTCTGTGCGTCTGTGTCTGTCTGTGGGTCTGTGGGTCTCTGTGTCTGTGTGTCTGTGTGTCTGTGTGTCTGTGTGTCCCTGTGCCTGTGTGTGTTTGTCTGCCTGTCTTTGTGCCCGTGTGTTTTTGTGTCTGTGTATCTGTGTGTGTGGTGGCCTGTGTGTCTGTGTGTCCGTGTGTCCGTGTGTCAGTGTGGCTGTGTGTTTGTGTTTGTGTGTGTCAGTGTGTCAATGTGTCAGTGTGTCAGTGTGTTTGTGTGTCTATGTGTCTGTGTGTCTGTGTGTCTTGGTGTCTGGGTGTCAGTCTGTCAGTGTGTCCGCGTGTCTGTGTGTCTGTGTGTCTGTGTGTGTGTGTGCATCTGTGTGTCTGGTTGTTTCTGTGTCTGTGTGTCTGTGTGTTTGCGTGTCTGTGTGTCCGTGTGTGTGTCCGTGTGGTTGTGTGTCTGCGTGGCCGCGTCTCCGTGTGTCTGTGTGTCTGTGTGTCTGTGTGTCTGTGTGTCTGTGTGTCTGTGTGTCTGTGTGTCTGTGTGTCTGTGTGTTTTTGTGTTGGTGTGTCTGTGTGTCTGTGTGTTGGTGTCTGTGTTCCGTGTGTCCGTGTGTCTGTGTGCCTGTGTGTCTGTGTGTTTGTGTGTCTGTGTGTCCGTGTGTCTGTGTGTATGTGTGTCTGTGTTTCTGTGTGTCTGTGTGTTTGTGTGTCTGTGTGTCTGTGTGTCTGTGTGTCTGGGTTTGTGTGTCTGTATGTCCGTGTGTCTTTTGTGTCCGTGTGTCCGTGTCTGTGTGTCCGCGTGTTTGTGTGTGTGAGTATCTGCGTGTCTGGATGTTTGTGTGTCTGTGTGTCTGGTTGGCTGTGTGTCTGTGTATCCTTGTGTCTGCGTGTCTGTGTGTCCGTGTGTCTGCGTGTCCGTCTGTCTGTGTGTCTGTGTGTCTGTCTGCCTGTGGATCTGTCTGTGTTGTCTTTCTGTGCGTCTGTGTGTGTGTCTGTCTGTCTGTGTGTCTGTGCGCGTGTATTTGCGTGTGTGTGTGTATGCGTGCGTGTGTGTGTGTGTGTGTGTGTCAGTGTGTGTGTGTGTGTGTGCGTTCGCGCGCGGCGCTGGCAGCCCAGTGCTGGCCCCCCCCTCGCCCTTCCCCTTTCTTGGGCGCTCCGCGAGGGCGGAGTGGTTGGAGTGGAGGGAGGGCCGGCCCCAAATTGGGGCGGTGCCTCCCCCCTCCGGAGCGCCGGAAGGGGGTGTGGTTGGTGGGGGGGGGGGCTCTGTCTGCCAGTCAGTGTGTCTGTGTGTCTATGTATCTGTGTGTCTATGTGTCTGTGTGTCTGTGTGTCCGTGTTTTTGTGCGTCTGTGTGTCAGTGTGTCAGTGTGTCAGTGTGTCTGTGTATTTGTTTGTCTGTGTGTCTGTGTGTCTGTCTGTCTGGGTGTCTGTGTGTCTGTGTGCCTGTGTGCCTGTGTGCCTGCGTGTCTGTGTGTGCTTGTGTCTGCGTGTCTGTGTGTTGGTGTGTCTGCGTGTCTGCGTGTCTGTGTGTCTGCGTGTCTGTGTGTCCGTGTGTCTGTGTGTCTGTGTGTCTGTGTGTCTGTGAATCTGGTGCTCTGTGTGTCTGTGTGCTTGAGTGTCTGTGTGCCTGTGTGTCTGTGTATTTGTGTGTCTGTATGTCTGTGTGTCTGTGTGTCTACGTGTCTGTGTTTCTGTGTGTCTGTGTGTCTGTGTGTCTGTGTGTCTATGTGTCCGTGTGTCTGTGTGTCTGTGTGTCTTTGTGTCTGTGTGTCTGTGTGTCTGTGTGTCTGTGTGCCTGTGTCTGTGTGTCTGTGTGTCCGTGTGTCTTTTGTGTCTGTATGGCCGTGTGTCTGTCTGTCTGTCTGTGTGTGTGTTGTCTGTGTGTCCGTGTGTCCGTGTGTCTGTGTGTCTGTGTGTCTGTGTGTCTGTGGGTCTCTGTGTTTGTGTGTCTGTGTGTGTGTGTCTGTCTGTCTGTGTGTCTGTCTGTCCGTGTGTCTGTGTGTCTGTGTGTCTGTGTGTCCGTGTGTCTGTGTGTCTGTGTGTCTGTGTGTCTGTGTGTCTGTATGCCTGTGTGTGTCTGTCTGTCTGTCTGTCTGTCTGTCTGTCTGTGTGTCTGGCTGTCTGTGCGTGTGTGTGTCTGTCTGTCTGTCTGTCTCTGTCTGTCTGTCTTCCGTTTGCGTGTGTTTCTGTTTGTATGAGTGGGTGCGCGTGTGTCTGGTATGTGTGCGTGTGTGTGTGTGTGTGTGTGTGTGTGTGTGTGTGCGTGCGTCTGTGTGTGTGTGTGTGGGTATGGGCGTGCGTGTGGGGTGCGCGCGCATGAATGGGCGCGCGTGGATGAGTGTGCGCGTGCGTGTGGATGTGTGTTTGTGTCTGTGCTCGTGTGATTCTGCGTGCGTGCGTGCGCGTGCGTGTGCGCGCGCGCGCCCTCGGTGGCGCCGTGGTCCGCGCGCCCCCCCCCCTTTCTCTCTCTCCCCTGCCTCGGGCGCACCGCGGGGGCGGAGTGGGTGGAGTGGGGGGGGGGCCGGCCCCGGAATGGCGCAGCGCCTCCCCCCTCCGGAGCGCCGGCGGAGAGGGCGGGGGGCGAGGCGCGCGTGGGCGGCTCGTGTGTAGGGGTGTGTGCGCCTGTGTGTATGTATGTATGTATGTATGTATATATACATATATATATATATATATATATATATATATATGATTATGTGTGAACGCGTGCGTGCGTGCGTGTCTGTGTGTGCGTGAGTGTGTATGTGTGTGTGTGTGTGTGTTCGCATGCTATCCTACGCGTGGTTTCATGTTTCTCTGTATGTCTGTGTTTTTAGGTGTGTTGCGTGTCTGTTGTGTTTGTGTGTGCTCGTTTGTGCTTGTGTGTGCGTGTGCTTGTATGTGTGAATGCATCTTCGCTACTCGGTTTCTCGACCTCGCGCCGAACAATTTCAGGGTCGGATGGGGACATGGGAAATACCTTGTTTGAAATGTCTAAGAAGATCATATCTGGAGCTCTCTGTTTTTTTTTCCGAGCATTCTCGAGGGTGCGAGGAGCTCTACGAGGTCCCCGGCGGTAACCAGGTTGACGGTTTACCGCCGGCGCCAGTCTCGACGGACCTTTTGGTGACTTTTGGTCGGTTGAAAATTTCGTTCTCAAAATTTGAACATTCGTTAGAGCTCTAGTATTTTTTCCCATGATATTCGATCTTATTCCCGCTCGCCATCTTGATCTCAGCTCGATCGGGTAGCTTTGAAGGCCAAAAAGCAGGCAGGCGGGAACGGCCGTTGCGAGTCATCTTGATACGCACTGTCGGTTTTCTGAAGATAACTCGAGCTTTAGGGCAGCTACAGAGCTGGTCAGCACAGGCAATGCATTCAGAATGATGAGGCGCGTTCGCCTGTCGAATCCAGAGGTCTGAATTCGGTCTGCTAGCCGAGCTAGGGTCGCAAACTTATTCGTATTATTCGAGTCATTGTAGCAGACGCTCTGGGTTTTTCGTACCTAACTCGATCTGTAGGGCAGCCACAGAGCTGATAATCACAGAAATCGATTGAGAATCATCAGGCGCGTTCGCCTGTTGAATCACGAGCTCTGAACTCGGCCTGCTCTCCGAGCTAGGTTCGCGAACCTATTGGTATTGTTCGAGTCATCTGGAGAAATGCTCTCGGTTTTCTGTGCTGAAATCGTGCTGGGGAAGGGCTACAGTGCTGCTGGTCACAGGAATCGATTTCGAGACATCAGGCGCGTCCGTCCGTCGAACCGAGAGCTCGGAACTCGGTCTGCTGCTCGAACGAGGTTCGCGAAACTGTTGTATTATTCGAGTCATCCTGAGAGGTACTCGGTTTTCTCCACTTAACTCAGGCTGTATTGGGGGCTGCAGAGCTGGTAATCACAGGAATCGATCCGCAGACATCAGACGCCTCCGCCTGTCGCATTCAGAGGTCTGAACTCGGTTTTATACTCGAGCTCGATTGGAAAACTGTTCGTTTGTTTTGTTAGAGTCATCTTCAGAGGTCTATAATCGCTTGGGCTGAAAAACTAGTCGTTCTCTGAAATTCTTTTCCGCATTATATATTTTCAGGAAGCTCTACGAGTCCCCCGGCGGTAAGAAAGGTTGACGGTTTACCGCCGGCGCCCAGTTGGTCGACCCGCCACAAAGGACAAAGTGGTAACTTTTGGTCGGTTTTGCTAAGATTTGAAAGATATTTGGCAATTCATTTTGAGAAAGCAGATTTTTAATCCGAGCATTGACATATAAACTTTGTTCCCTGAGCAGCTCAACCCTCTAGAGGCATTTCCAGTACCAGTTCACTTGGAGCAATCGACTTCAGCTTCACTCCGAAAAATCTCAACTTGAAGTTTTTTTAGAAAAGCTTCCAGCAGCTCTCGCTTTGATACTGAGCATTCTCACGGATGCAAGGAGCTACGAGGTTCCCGGCGGTGACCAGGTTGACGGTTCACCGCCGGCGCCAGTTTCACAGAGTCGCGCGCGTCGTAGAAGACGCCCTCGCAGGCGTCACCCGCGAGATTTCCAGCGCCCCACGCACCGTTCCAGGCGGCCTGGCAGAGGTCGCCGTGCGGCGCTTTGGACCGCTCTGCGCTGCGCGCCTTGCCTCGCTATCCGGGTACTTCGTAGAGCTCTTCGGCAAGATTAGCTAAGAGGAATTCGGGCGCAGGTGGAGCTAGTAACTCGTAGAGCTTCCCTTCGCAAGCTATTGCTGGAAGCTTAAGAGTAATTCCGGAGCGCTGGAGAGCTAGTTGGCACGAAAAATCTCGACGGACCTTTTGCTGACTTTTCGTCGGTTGAAAATTTTGTTCTCGAAATTTGAACATTCGTTAGAGCTCTAGTATTTTTTCCCGTGATATTCGATCTTATTCCCGCTCGCCATCTTGATCTGAGCTCGATCGGGTAACTTTGAAGGCCAAAAAGCGTCCCGGCGGGAACGGCCGTTTCGAGTCATCTTGATACGCGTCGTCGGTTTTCTCAGAATAACTCGAGCTTCAGGACAACTACAGAGCTGGTCAGCACAGCTAATGCACTCAGAATGATCAGGCGCGTTCGCCTGTTGAATCCAGAGGTCTGAACTCGGTCTGCTAGCCGAGCTGGGGTCGCAAACCTATTCGTATTATTCGAGTGATTGTAACAGACGCTCTGGGTTTTTCGTACTTAACTCGATCTGTAGGGCAGCCACAGAGCTGATAATCACAGAAATCGATTGAGAATTATCAGGCGCGTTCGTCTGTTGAATCAAGAGCTCTGAACTCGGCTTGCCCCTCGAGCTAGGTTCGCGAACCTATTGGTATTCTTCGAGTCATCTTGAGAAGTGCTCTCGGTTTTCTGTACTTAAATCGTGCTGGGGGAGGGCTACAGTGCTGCTGGTCACAGGAATCGGTTTCGAGACATCAGGCGCGTCCGTTCGTCGAACCGAGAGCTCGGAACTCTGTCTGCTGCTCGAACGAGATCCGCGAAACTTTTGTATTATTCGAGTCATCCTGAGAGGTACTCTCGGTTTTCTGCACTAAACTCAGGCTGTATGGGGGGCTGTAATCAGAGGACTCGATCCGCAGACATCAGACGCGTCCGCCTGTCGCATTCAGAGGTCTGAACTCGGTTTCATACCCGAGCTCGATTGGAAAACTGTTCGTTTGTTTTGTTAGAGTCATCTTGAGAGGTCTATAATCGCTTGGCTGGAAAACTAGTCGTTCTCTGAAATTCTTTTCAATATTATATATTTTCAGGAAGCTCTACGAGTCCCCCGGCGGTAAGAAAGGTTGACGGTTTACCGCCGGCGCCCAGTTGGCTGATTCTTACATGAATCGATTCAGAATCATCAGACGCGTTCGTCTGTCCCATCGAGAGGTCTGAACTCGGTCGGCTGCTCGAGCTAGGTCTGGAAAACTATTTGTAATATAGAATCGTTTTGACGAGTGTTTCCTTTAACTGGAGATTTACAAGCTACAGAGCTGGCATGCATATGAACCGACTCAGTATCAGCGGCGCGATTTTCCTCACAACGAGATGTCCGAACTCGGTCTGGCAGCTAGGTCGACGGAGCGAAGATGCAAAATTAAAAAAAAACATTCGATATTCCTTCTTCACGCTTCAGAAAGCTTCTTTCGTGTGCTTCGAGCAGCGCCGCGCCAGAATAGAGCTCTACGAGGCTTCCGGCGGCTACCTGGTTAACGGTTTACTGCCGGATCCCAGTGCATCTGTCGGTGCTGGCGATAACGTGCACGAAGGCTTGGGCCCGGTGGCGCCTTTCTCCCTTTGACGGTCCTGCAGGGATTCGTGTGTTTCTGTTTTTTTTCCGGAGAGCTCTCTGAAAGCTACAAGGTACCTCGTAGAGCCCTTCGGCATCGATGAGCTAGAGAAATTCCGGCGCGGGGTGGAGCTAGTTGGCCCAGCCGGCCGAGGCGGACAATGTGACATCTTCTCGGTGGTTTCGCAAATATTTGAAAGATATTTGACAATTTGTTTTGAGAAACCAGATTTTTCGCACCTGTAGTGGGTTTGCCGCGTCTGCCATCAAAATTTTCAGGTCTGTAGGTGCAGTATTACTACCAGAAGACTTGGGGGAACCGACGTTGAGTAAAAACACAAAAACGTGTTTTTTGAGTTTTCTCTTTCTTGCTCCAGAAGATTGCTCTCCGTGTTCCGACGATCGCCGTGCAAGACAAGAGCTCTACGAGGTTCCCGGCGGTAGCCAGGTTGACGGTTTACCGCTGGTTTCAGTTTTGAACGCTTACTGCTCGCAGGCTCCTAGGAGGTGTCATGGTATGTTTCACAGAGCCCCGCGCGTCGTAAAGACGCTCTCGCAGGCGTCTCCTGCGAGATTTCCAGCGCCCCACGCATCGTTCCAGGTGGCCTGGCAGAGGTCGCCGTGCGGCGCTTTGGAGCGCTCTGCGCTGCGCGCCTTGCCTCGCTATCCGGGTTTTGGACGCTTACAAGTGACTCGTAGAGCTTCCCCAAGATAGTTGCTGGAAGCTTAAGAGTAATTCCGGCGTGCTGGAGAGCTAGTTGGCTCGAAAAAAAAGAACTG
The DNA here is from genome assembly GCA_963575745.1 of Prorocentrum cordatum. Classification (NCBI taxonomy): domain Eukaryota; class Dinophyceae; order Prorocentrales; family Prorocentraceae; genus Prorocentrum; species Prorocentrum cordatum. The sequence goes on from CAUYUJ010008384.1 coordinate 30,820, forward strand.
AACTTTTCACAACTTTTCGGTTGAAAATTTTGTTCTCGAAACTTGACCATTCGTTAGAGCTCTGGTATTTTTTTTACCGTGATATTCGATCTTATTCCCGCTCGCCATCTCGATCTCAGGGGTACCTTTTACTGCCAAAACGCACGCTGGCGGGATCGGTCGTTTCGAGTTATCTTGATACGCGTTGTCGGTATTTTGTACTCAAATCGAGCTGTAGGAGAACTACAGAGCTGGTAAGCACAGCTATCGCACTCAGAACCATCAGGCGCGTTCGCCTGTTCCAGTCATAGGTCTGAACTCGGTCTGTTAGCCGAGCTAGGTCCGCAAACCTATTCGTATTATTCGAGTCAACTTGATACGCTTGGTCGGTATTTTCTACTTAACTCGAGCTGTAGGGCAGCTACTGTGCTGGTAAGCACACCTATCGCACTCAGAATCATCAGGCGCGTTCGCCTGTTGAATCTATAGGTTTGAACTCAGTCTGCTAGCCCAACTAGGTCCGCAAACCTATTCGTATTTTTAGAGTGAACTTGATACGCGTTGTGGGTAGTTTCTTCTAAATTCGAGCTGCAGGGCAGCTAGAGAGCTGGTAAGCACATTCATCGCATTCAGAATTATCAGGCGCGTTCGCCTCTTGAATCGAGAGGTCTGAAATTGGTCTGCTAGCCGAGCCAGGTCCGCAAACCTATTCGTATTATCCGAGGCATCTTGACAGACGCTCTCGGTTTTCTCTACTTTACTCGAGCTGTAGGGCAGCTACAGAGCCTATAGTCGCAGGAATCGATTGAAAATTATCGGGCGCGTTTGTCTGTTGTATCGAGAGCTCTGAACTCGGCCTGTTGCCTGAGCTAGATTCGCGAAACTATTCGTATTGTTCGAATCATTGTGAAAAATGCTCTCAATTTCCTGCACTCAACTCGTGCTGGGGGAGGGCTATAGTGCTGCGGGTCATAGAAATCGATTTGCACAAATCAGCGCGTTCGTTGGTCGATTCGAGAGCTCAGAACTTGGTCTGCTGCTCACAGGTCCGCGAAACTATTGTATTATTCGAGTCATCCTGAGAGATGCTGTTGGTTTTCTGCACTTAACTCGGTCTGTAGAGGGGCTGCAGGGCTGGTAATCACAGGCGTCGATTCGCAGACATCAGACGCGTCCGCCTGTCGCATTGAGAGGTCTGAACTCGGTCTGATACTCGAACTGGGTTGCAAAACTTTTTTTTTTTTTGGTTAGAGTCATCTTGAGAGGTCTGAAATCGCTTGGGCTGAAAACTAGTCGTTCTCTGGATTTTTTTCCACACTATATACTGTCAGGAAGCTCTACGAGTCTCCCGGCGGTAACAAAGGTTGACGGTTTACCGCCGGCGCCCAGTTCCGGGGCGCTGGAGAGCTAGTTGGCAAGAAAAATCTCGACCGACCTTTTGCTGACTTTTGGTCGGTTGAAAATTTTGTTCTCGAAATTTGAACATTCGTTAGAGCTCTATTTTTTTCTCATGATATTCGATCTTATTCCCGCTCGCCATCTTGATCTCAGCTCGATCGGGTAACTTTGAAGGCCAAAAAGCAGGCAGGCGGGAACGGCCGTTTCGAGTCATCTTGATACGCGCTGTCGGTATTCTCAAGATAACTCGAGCTTTAGGACAGCTACAGAGCTGGTCAGCACAGCCAATGCATTCAGAATGATCAGGCGCGTTCGCCTGTTGAATCCAGAGGTCTGAACTCGATCTGCTAGCCGAGCTAGGGTCGCAAACCTATTCGTCTTATTCGAGTCATTGTAGCAGACGCTCTCGGTTTTTCGTACTTAACTCGATCTGTAGGGCAGCCACAGAGCTGATAATCACAGAAATCGATTGAGAATTATCAGGTTCGTCTGTTGAATCAAGAGCTCTGAAGTCGGCCTGCTCCCGAGCTAGGTTCGTGGACCTATTGGTATTGTTCGAGTCATCTTGAAAAGTGCTCTCGGTAACTCGTAGAGCTTCCCTTAGCAAGTTATTGCTGGAAGCTTGAGAGTAATTCCGGAGCGCTGGAGAGCTAGTCGGCAAGAAAAATCTCGACGGACCTTTTGGGTGACTTTTGGTCGGTTGAAAATTTTGTTCTCGAAATTCATCCATTCGTTAGAGCTCTAGTATTTTTTCCCGTCATATTCGATCTTATCCCCGCTCGCCACCTTGATCTCAGCTCGATCGGGTACCTCTTACTGCCAAAAAGCGTCCCGGCGGGAACAGCCGTTTCGAGTCATCTTGATACGCGTTGTCGGTATTTCGTTCTTAACTCGAGCTGTACGGCAGCTACAGAGCTGGTAAGCACGCCTATCGCATTCAGAATTATCAGGCGAGTTCGCCCGTTTAATTCAGAGGGCTGAACTCGGTCTGCTAGCCGAGCTAGGTCCGTAAACCTATTCGTATTATTCGAGTCGTCTTGACAGTCGCTCTCGGTTTTCTGTACTTAACTCGAGCTGTAGGGCAGCTACAGAGCTGGTAAGCACACCTATCGCATTCAGAATCATCAGGCGCGTTTGCCGAATCCAGAGGTCTGAACTCGGTCTGCTAGCCGAGCTAGGTCCATAAACCTATTCGTATTATTCGAGTCGTCTTGACAGACGCTCTCGGTTCTCTGTACTCAACTCGAGCTGTAGGGCAGCTACAGGGCTCATTGTCACAGACATCGATGGGAAATCATCAGTCGCGTTCGTCTATTGAACCGAGAGGTCTGAACTCGGCCTGCTGCCAGCTAGGTTCGCGAAACTATTCGTATTCTCCGAATCATCTTGAGGAGTGCTCCCAATTTTCTGCACTGAACTCTGCTGGGGGAGGGCTACCGTGCTGCGGGTCACAGATATCGATTTGCACACATCAGGCGCGTCTGTTGGTTGATTCCAGAGCTCGGAACTCGGTCTGCTGCTCGAACTAGGTCCGCGAAACTATTCTATTATTCGAGTCGATACTGTCGGTTTTCTGGACTTAACTCGGGCTGTAGGGGAGCTGCAGGGCTGGGAATCACATGAGTGGATTCACAGACATCAGACGCGCCCGCCTGTCGCATTCAGAGGTCTGAACTCGGTTCGATACTCGAACTGGGTTGCGAAACTGTTTGTTTTTTTGTTAGAGTCATCTTCAGAGGTCTGAAATCGCTTGGGCTGAAAAACTAGTCGTTCTTTGGAGTTTTTTTTCCACAGTATATACTGTCAGGAAGCTCTACGAGTCCCCCGGCGGTAAGAAAGGTTGACGGTTTACCGCCGGCGCCCAGTTTTCTGTACTTAAATCGTGCTGGGGGAGGGCTACAGTGCTGCTGGTCACAGAAATCGATTTCGAGACATCAGGCGCGTCCGTTCGTCGAACCGAGAGCTCGGAACTCGGTCTGCTGCTCGAACGAGATCCGCGAAACTGTTGTATTATTCGAGTCATCCTGAGAGGTACTCTCGGTTTTCTGCATTTAACTCAGGCTGTATGGGGGGCTGCAGAGCTGGTAATCACAGGAATCGATCCGCAGACATCAGACGCGTCCGCCTGTCGCATTCAGAGGTCTGAACTCGGTTTCATACTCGAGCTCGATTGGAAAACTGTTCGTTTGTTTTGTTAGAGTGATCTTGAGAGGTCTATAATCGCTTGGGCTGAAAAACTAGTCGTTCTCTGAAATTATTTTCCACATTATATATTGTCAGGAAGCTCTACGAGTCCCCCGGCGGTAAGAAAGGTTGACGGTTTACCGCCGGCGCCCAGTGGTAACCATTTTTTTTTTGTTTATATATATATATATATATGTATGTATATATATATATATCTATATAATAATAATATATATATATATATATATATATATGAAAACAATACATATATATATATATATATTACCTCGTAGAGCTCTTCGGTATCGATGAGCTAGAGGAATTCGGGCGCGGGGTAGAGCTAGTTGGCCCGCCCGGCGAAGGCGGACAATGTGATAACTTTTGGGTATTTTTGCGAATATTTGAAAGATATTTGACCATTTATTTTGAGGAACCAGTTTTTCCGCACCTGTAGTGGGTTATCGCGCGTCTGGCAGTAAACTTTTCAGGTCAGTAGGTGCAGTATTACTATCGAAACACTTGAAGCAATCGAATCTATTTAGAGTCATTGTCAGACGTATTTCGGTTTTCTGTACTTATTTCGAGATTTTGGTAAATTAGAGAACTGATATTTTACAAACCGATTGATAATCATCAGACGCGTTGGGCTCTCGTGTCTAGAGAATTGAACTCGGCCTGTTACTCGAGCTAGGTTCGTAAAGCTTTTTGTATACGTTGAGTCATTTTGATCAGTGCTATTTCTTTTCTGTACTGAATCCAATTTTCAGAGAAGCTACAGAGCTGTTCGCAGACGAAATTCAGTATTATTAGATGCGCTCGTCTCTAATATTGAGAGACCTGGACGCGATCTACTACTCGAGCTTGATCAGAACACTATTCGTAGTTCACATGGCCTCTTTACATCTTTTGGTATTCTGTGATTAAGTCGTGCTGTAATGGAGCTAGCGAGCTCATATTCACAGAAAATGATTGATAATCAGGAGGGACGCATGGCTGAAACATCTACAGCTCTGAACACAGTCTGCTACTCGAGCTTGGTCTTGAGAATTATTTTTGTGGATGTGTTCATGTGTCTGTGGTTTGTCTGTCGGTCTGCTCGAGCATGGCTGCGTGTCTGCGTATCTTCTTGTCTGTCTCTCTGTGTTCTTGTGTCTGTGTTTTCTGTCTGTGCGTCTATGTGACTGTCTGTCTGTGTATGCTTCGTCTGTGTGTCTGTGTGTGTGTTTGTATGTGTGTTTGCCTCATTGTTTCTGTGTCTGTTTATGTGTCCGTTCCTTTGCTTCTGTCTGGCATTCTTCCTGTCTGTGTTGGTTCTGTATATGTGTGTCTTCTTGCTTGTGTGTCTGTCCGGCCGTTCGTCAGAGTGTGTATGCGTGTGTTTGTCTCTGCCAGTGTGTGAATTTATCAGTTTGTGAGTGTGTCTGTGTGTCTGGGTGTCTGGTCTCACTCTGGCAGCGTGCCCCTGTGTCTGTGTGCCTCTGTGTCTGTTCATCTGTGTGTCTGGTTCTCTCTGCATCTGGGTGTCTCTCTGTGTGTGTGTGTCTCTGTTTGTGTGTCTGTGTGTCTGCATATCTGTCTGTTCTGTGCCTGTGTGTCTGTGTATCTGTGTGTCGGTGTCTATGTGTCTCTTTGTCTGTGTGTCTGTGTTTCTATGTTGGTATGTCTATTTGTATGGATGTCTGTTTGTCTGTGTGTGCGTATGTTTATGTGTGTGTGTTTGTCTGTGTGCCTATCGGGTGTCTGGGTGTCAATCTGGCAGTGTCCCCGTCAGTCTCTGTGCCTCTGTGTGTGTTTATCTGTGTGTCTGGTTATCTCTATGTCGGTGTCTGTGTGTGTGTGTGTGTGTCTCTCTGTCTGTGTGGGGGTGTGCCCCTGTGTCGGTTTGTCTGCATGTCCGTGTGTCGGTGTGTCTCTGTGTCTGTGTGTCTGTGTGTCTCTGTACCTGTCAGTCTGTGTCTGTGTTAATATGTCTGTGTGTCTGTGTGTCTGTATGTCTGTGTGTGTGTGTGTCTGTCTGTGTGTTGGTGTTTCTGTCTGTTTCTGTGTCTGTGTCTGTGTGTCCTTATGTCCGTGTTTCTTTTCTCCATGTGTCGTGTCTGTGTGTTTGTATGTTTGTGTGCTTGTGTCTCTGTGAGTCTGTCGTCTGAGTGTCTGTCTCGGTGTCTGTGTCTCTCTGGCTGGTTGTCTGTGCCTCTGTCTACTGGTTGTCTTTGTGTCTGTGTGTCTGCGTTTCTTTATGTCAGTCTTTGTGTCTCTGTCTGCGTGTGGGACTTTCTGCTTGAATGTCTGTGTGTCTGTGCGTCTGTGTATTTGTGTGTGTGTATCTCTGTGCCGGGCCCGGGCTCGGGCATAGATTCGGGCTCAGGTCGTGCTGGGGCTCTGGCGCGGGCTCAGGCTCGGGCTCGGGCGCGGGTTGGGCTCGGGCCGGGCTCGGGCTCGGGCTCGGGCTCGGGCTCGGGCTCGGGCTCGGGCTCGGGCTCGGGCTCGGGCTCGGGCTCAGGCTCGGGCTCGGGCTGGGCCCAGCGGGCTCGGGCTCGGGTTCGAGCTCGGGCATGGGCTCGGGCGGGCTCGGGCTCGGGCTCGGGCTCGGGCTCGAGCTCGGGCTCGGGCTCGGGCTCGGGCTCGGGCTCGGGCTCGGGCTCGGGCTGGCGCCCGGCTCGGGCTCGGGCTCGGGCTCGGGCTCGGGCCGGCTTGGGCTCGGGCTCGGGCTCGGGCTCGGGCTCGGGCTCGGGCTCCGGCTCCGCTCGGGTCCCGGGCTCGGGGTCCGGATACGAAGCTCGGGCCCCGTCTGGCTCGGGTCGGGCTCGGGCTGCGGCTCGGGGCTCGGGCTCGGGCTCGGGCTCGGGCTCGCTCAGGGCTCGGGCTCGGGCTCGGGCGCGGCGCGGGCGCGGCTTGGGCGCGGGGTGCTCGGGCGTGGGCTCGGGCTCGGGCTCGGGCTGGCTCGGGCTCGGGCTCGGGCTCGGGCTCGGGGCTCGGGCTCGGGCTCGGGTTCGGGCTCGGGCTCGGGCGCGGTCTCGGGCTCGGGCTCGGGCTCGGGCTCGGGGTCGGGCTCGGGCGCAGGCTCGGGCTCGGGCTCGGGCTCAGGCTCGGGCATCGGTTCGGGCTCGGGCTCGGGCTCGGGCTCTGGCTCGGGCTCGGGCTCGGGCTCGGGTCTGGGCTCGGGCTCGGGCTCGCGCTCGGGCTCGGGCTCGGGCTGGCGCCCGGGCTCAGGCTCGGGCTCGTTCTCGGGCTCGGGCTCGGGCTCGGGCTCGATTCTCGCGCGGGCTTTTTCGCGCGACGGCGGGCGCGCGCGCGGCGGTATTCTCGCGAGCGCGAGCGTCGGGCTTCGGGCTCGGCTCGGGCTCGGGCTACGGGCTCGGGCTCGGGCTCCGGGCTCGGCTCGGGCTCGGGCTGGGTCTCGGGCTCGGGCTCCGGGCTGCTGTGACCCGCGCTCTGGTTTGGTCTCTGGGGTGGCCTGGGCTCGGGCTCGGGCTGGGCTCGGGCTCGGGCTGGGGGTCGGGCTCGGGCTCGGGCTGGGGCGCGGGCTCGGGCTCGGGCTCGGGCTCGGGCTCGGGCTCGGGCTCGGGCTCGGGCTCGGGCTCGGGCTCGGGCTCGGGCTGGGGCTGGGGCTGGGGCTGGGGCTGGGGCTGGGGCTGGGGCTGGGGCTGGGGCTGGGGCTGGGGCTCGGGCTCGGGCTCGGGCTCGGGCTCGGTCCCGGGCCCGGGCTTGGGCTCGGGCTCGGGCTCGGGCTCGGGCTCGGGCTCGGGCCCGGGCTCGGGCTCAGGCCCCGGCCCAGGCCTCGGCTCGGGCTCGGGCTTTGGTTTGGATTATTTTGACCTGAGCATGTCGTTAAACTGCTCACCGACGGCAGAGAGGGAGAAATCCCATTCCAGGGCGACCAACCCGAGAACTGGCGGGCCACTGGACCCGGGGGCAATCCCATTCCTAAGGGGAGACCGGACCCACAAGCCGGCGGGCGACCAACCCAAGAAATGGCGGGAGCCGGACCCAAGGACTGGTGGTACGGGCAGTTGCCAGAGACTGCTGGGGCGGAGCTGTGGCAGGCTTCGTCCTTGGGAACACGGATGCGGCACACGGTCAAAGGGGCTAGTCCCAAGTTAGACCGTGTGGGGGCGCCCTGTTTCCTAAACTCGGGCCAGAGCGGAACGTAAGACGGACCGGAGGTGTAGCGGGGATGGAGAGTTGCTGAGATGGACCGTACGGGCCTTAGAAAGGATGCCCAGGTCCTGAGCTTCTAGTACATCTCGTCAGCGAAACCGAAGGCCGCAGCCGCCCGAGCCACCTCCGCCCCGCAGCAGAGAGGGGGTGCCGCCGGCTGCGGTTGCGGTCGCGGCTGGGAGGGGGAAACTATCGCGAATTTTTCGCGGTGGTTTTCTTCTTGCAGCCGCGGCCGAGGCCGCATCTGCGGCTGCGGCTGCGGCCGCGGCTGGGAGGGGGAAATTATAGCGAATTTTTCGCGGTAGTTTTCTTCTTCCAGCCGCGGCCGCGGCCGCGGCTGCGGCTCCGGCTGCGGCTGCGGCTCTGGCTGTGGCTGCGGCCGCGGCTGGGGGGGGGAAATTATCGCGATTTTTTCGCGGTGGTTTTCTTCTTCCAGCCGCGGCCGCGGCTGGAGCTGCGGCTGCGGCTGCCGCGGCTGGGAGGGGGAAACTATCGCGAATTTTTCGCGGTGGTTTTCTTCTTCCAGCCGCGGCCGCGGCCGCGTCTGCGGCTCTGGCTGTGGCTGTGGCCGCGGCTGGGAGGGGAAATTATCGCGAATTTTTCGCGGTGGTTTTCCTCTTCCAGGCGCGGCCGCGGCTGCGGCTGCGGCTGCGGCCGCGGCTGGGAGGGGGAAACTATCGCTAATTTTTCGCGGTGGTTTTCTTCTTCCAGCCGCGGCCGCGGCCGCGGCTGCGGCTCTGGCTGTGGCTGCGGCCGCGGCTGGGAGGGGGAAACTATCGCGAATTTTTCGCGGTGGTTTTCCTCTTCCAGCCGCGGCCGCGGCCGCGGCTGCGGCTGCGGTTGCGGTCGCGGCTGGGAGGGGGAAACTATCGCGATTTTTTCGCGGTGGTTTTCTTCTTGCAGCCGCGGCCGAGGCCGCATCTGCGGCTGCGGCTGCGGCCGCGGCTGGGAAGGGGGAAATTATTCTTCGCGAATTTTTTCCGGTGGTTTTCCTCTACAGCCGCTGGCCGCGACCTCGGCTGCGGCTGCGGCTGCGGCCTGCGGCTGGGAGGGGGGAAACTATCGCCACTTTTTCGCGGTGGTTTTTCTTCTTCCAGCCCCGGCGGCCCGCGGCCGCGGCTGCGGCTCTGGCTGTGGCTGCGGCCGCGGCTGGGAGGGGGAAACTATCGCGATTTTTTCGCGGTTGTTTTCTTCTTCCAGCCGCGGCCGCTGCCGCGGCCGCGGCTGCGGCTGCGGCTGCAGCTGGGATGGGGGAAATTATCGCGAATTTTTCGCGGTGGTTTTCTTCTTCCAGCCGCGGCCGCGGCCGCGGCTGCGGCTCTGGCTGTGGCGTCGGCCGCAGCTGGGAGGGTGAAATTATTGCGATTTTTTCGCGGTGGTTTTCCTCCAGCCGCGGCCGCGGCCGCGGCTGCGGCTCTGGCTGTGGCTGCGGCCGCGGTTGGGAGGGGGAAACTATCGCGATTTTTTCGCGGTGGTTTTCTTCTTCCAGCCGCGGCCGCGGCCGCGGCTGCGGCTCCGGCTGCGGCTGCGGCTCTGGCTGTGGCTGCGGCCGCGGCTGGGAGGGGGAAACTATCGCGAATTTTTCGCGGTGGTTTTCCTCTTCCAGCCGCGGCCGCGGCCGCGGCTGCGGCTGCGGCTGCGGCCGCGGCTGGGAGGGGGAAATTATCGCGATTTTTTCGCGATAGTTTTCTTCTTCCAGCCGCGGCCGCGGCCGCGGCCGCGGCTCTGGCTGTGGCTGCGGCCGCGGCTGGGAGGGGGAAACTATCGCGAATTTTTCGCGGTGGTTTTCTTCTCCCGGCCGCGGCCGCGGCTGCGGTCGGGGCCGCGGCTGCGGCCGTGGCTGGGAGGCGGAAATTATCGCGAATTTTTCGCGGTGGCTTTCTTCTCCCGGCCGCGGCCGCGGCTGCGGTCGGGGCTGCGGCTGCGGCCGCGGCTGAGAGGGGGAAACTATCGCGAATTTTTCGCGGTGGTTTTCTTCTCCCGGCCGCGGCCGCGGCTGCGGTCGGGGCTGCGGCTCCGGCCGTGGCTGGGGGGGAAACGATCGCG